>CM064563.1:22769429-23094429 GCA_032716605.1 Paralithodes platypus
ACATAAATAAATACTGTACATAAAGCCAAATTGATCATACATTTTATCCAACAGAAACTCACATTATTATTGAATTTCTCTTTAATAATGGTGTTCACGGCTCCAACTTCCTTATAGCCACAAACTCGCCAGTGGTCAATTGGTTAACTAATAGATTGTGCAAGCTATCAGTAGGCTACACCATAAACATGGTGTAATTTGGGTATTAAATATAGTAAATCTGTAATAAATATGCTATGTATCATGTGTGTTTATTTTTGCTAAGCACAAATAATAATAGTTGATTCTATTTTATTATAAGAAAGAAGTAGTGAATGTAGATATCATTAATTAATAATGCTTCTACTGTCAGCCTTAAATTTCTTTGGCGATTCAAAATATTTTAGTACTAACCAAATTAATACAGATGACTGTACCCCTACCAGAAGAGTCAGTGCACGTGTTGGACCTGGACCTGGCCCTGAAGCAGAGTCTGACCAAGGGGCTGCGGGTGGTGGGGCTGCGGAAGATGTACCACCACCGGGGGGGCGGTGGTGAGGAGGGAGGTGGTACTAAGCTGGCCGTGGACAATCTTACGCTGGACCTCTACCAGGGACAGATTCTGGCCCTGCTCGGACACAACGGAGCCGGCAAAACGACTGTTATGTATGTACTATCTATCTATTGCCTGACGCCGTGATCCCCGAAGGGGTGGCCATGAACGAACTGCCCCCATGCACCTCTGTCCCCAGTCAGTCGACGCCCCTCCTCCCAAACAGACATTATTATTTTTTGTATATGGCACTGGATAAAGATAGACAAGATTGTAGGATATACAGTACATCATCATACTGAAATACAACCAAGAAAGACATCATCATACTTAAAGTATTAACTCTACATTCTACTATTATCACCCTCTCAGATCAATGTTGACCCGCGAGGTGGAGCCAACAGCCGGGAGCATCCACGTGTACGGCAGCGACATCAGTAGTGAGGAAGGGTGGCAGAGGGCGAGGAAGGTGATGGGGGTGTGTCCGCAGCAGTCGGTACTATTCTCTCTGCTCACCGTGGCCGAGACGCTCACCTACTACGCCAGACTCAAGCAGGAGGATTCACATGACCAGGATATTAACTCGTAAGTCCGCAAGTTCGTTTTAGCAGGTTAATAATTTGTGAGTTCCCAAGTTCATTTTAGCCTCAAGTTGGCCATGCCCAGCTATGGAGTAGGCTTTGTGCCTCAGTAAATACATACATGCATAGTATTCTGGGTGGATGGGACTCGTTAGCCTTGGTTGGCAACCCATCTAGGTGAGACAACCTTATAAAAATCCGGGTGGATGGGACTCGTCAGCCTGGTCGGCAACCTGTCTAGGGGAGTAAAACTGATACAAATCCGTACTGCTTATCTAAGTGTAAGGCAGGTTAGTGGATGGACTAGCCGAACACCACTGTAGAAAAATAGTGCTAAAAAGATACATAGAGGGCCTCGTAGTTGGACGGATCCTAAATTGAGGGGTCAATCCTGTAAGTCCTTCAGTAAACTGGCTCGGGTTCTCCCGAATAGGTCCGCTTGGGGGCCTTCTGTGTATGGCAACCCTCATTAAGGGAAGTAAGGCATCCGGCAATAGATAGATAGATAATAAACATACATATATGGTGATGTTTATGATAGGTTGTGTTTGATTGTTGTTAAGTTCAGGTATTACTGTGTTGACCAGGATATTGGGCACGATGGGTCTGGCCCTACACCGCGACCACCAGGCCCACCAGTTGTCCGAGGGTCTGCGGCGGAGGTTGAGTCTGGCCGTGGCGTTTGTGGGAGGCTCCAAGTTGGTCATTCTGGACGAACCAACCTCCGGCATCGACCCCGCCGCTCGCACCGCCATCTGGGAGGTCAGTACACACAATGGACTCTCACATGGTAATGCGTAGACTCTGTTTTGTTTCATCTGATGGTAAATTAAATCCCTCAGTAGCTAATTTCTTGATACTTAATGGAAAAATATGAAACTTGCATTTCATCTGATGGTAAATTGAATCCCTCAGTAGCTAATTTCTCGATACTTAATGGAAAAATACGAAACTACTATGTCTCTCCATCATATGAAGACTAGGTTTTAATAATTAGTACCCTACTTCACTACAAAATCTTCAAAATAACAGAAATCTTGATGGGAACTTTGCAATTTACCGCCAGTTGAGAAACAGGATATAGTATGTAACCAAAACTAATACAGTAAATGGCATCTAGGAAACACTGTTGTATTGTTGAAGTGGTATAGGATTTTGATCAGATTTATGAACATAATTTTATAACTGTATTACACATTATTTATCTTTGCTCCTATAATGGTTGTATAAATATTCCTCCATTGTCATTTAGGTGATCAGCAGCCACCGAGAAGGCCGCACCATCCTGCTGACAACCCACCATCTGGACGAGGCGGAAACACTGGCTGACAGAGTGGCCGTAATGCATCAGGTAATACATCAAACACAGGAGTCATATAAAGTTAATTGGCATTACTCGGTGGTACTCATATTACCATCACCATCACCAGTTTCATCACAGGCCATAGTGCGGTTGGCAGAGCACTCGCCTGCTCACTGTGAGCTGGTCGAGGGTTGGAGTCTCGGGCCAGCCAGTGTGTTATTGGCAGACACCAGTGCTGTTGGTGGACGGTGTGGTTTAGCAATCTGTGGCAACTGTTCACTGAAGTCCCTGATACATCAGGGCATCTACCATAGCCCAGTTGTTGAGCAGGAAGTGCATGGTGGTAAAAAAATGCAATATACTACTAGGCATAATCAATTATATGTATAGTCTGAGAGAAGAGATACCACACTACCACACATTAACCATTGTTTTTCTCTCAGGGTCGTCTGTTGTGTGTGGGTTCTCCGCTGGCCCTGAAGTCTGAGTATGGCCTGGGGTACAGTGTAACACTCAGCAAGCGACCCACACTACAGGACGCATCACAACATCAACACCACGACACTCTCCTCCGCCACTCACCACAGACTCCGGACGTGGCTTTTACCAGTGAGTCACTCTATTTTCTATATTTTATTAATTTCACCACAACACCAAACACCTCCAATGAAATTAATGAAAGCATATATGTGATCCACCGGGATTCGAACCTGGGTTATCACACATAGATTTTTAGACACCTTAACCATTACACCACCAAGACAGGTAAAGGTTTATGCACACGCCTACGACTTATTATCCATTCTTGAATACTTGATATTAATCTAATCATGTTTATATTCCCAACCGCACTATGCCTTTTTTTCCAAACTAATGGCCGGCCCTATGAGAGTCTCGTAATTTGACTCAGTGGTCTGGTTAAACTACCATATTCATATTTATTTTCACCAACCCACCAATTAACTTACAAATAAACCTAACTAATGAAATCAATGATCTAGATGGATAGATATAGAATTGTTACAAACCTAAAGAGAGTTTTTGCTACATTATTGGTATTTTTGTTATTTGGGCTAGAGCTAGGGACTCTTAGTAGTCAGAGGTTTTGAGGCAAGTAATTTGTTACATAAATTTAACCTTTTTAAGGTCAATTATTGTGACTGTATTTTAAAATTTGATACCAGTATTAATAATTTTAATCAAGCATTTTTAATTTGAAGTTTCTTGTGTAACCTCTGCTTACTTTTTGTCTGTATATATTATTTGTTTATATTTTTCTATTGTTATTATTGATTTTTTGAATGAGTAACAATGATATTAATTAATTATAAACCTATAAATATCCCATTCGCAACCCTAAGCTGTTATCCTTGTTCTTTCCAGGTGGAAATTTGAAGGGAGTGTTGTTAATATTGACCAAGTACGCCCCCAATGCCCGGCTGCTGGAGACCATCAACGAGGAGGCCACGTTCTCTCTCCCGCTACAAGATGCTCACGGCAATCACAACAAGTAAGAGATATAAGAGACAGGCAAGCTGATCAACAAGCTGACCAACAAGATGGTGATGGGCTGGTCTATCAGAGTGAGAACTGAGCGATCTCTGCCATACCCATAGCTTACTCTGACTGTTCCTTTTACTTATATATTTTCTAGATCTCAAGTGACGGCGTCTCTTCCGTGGATTGACCTCCCAATTTACCAAGATTGGAAGCCAAAGCGTCACATTTTTCCTTTGCCCCTCAACTTTCTCTTCATAATTGCTGAGGGGCACAGGGCCCTGGGTGGGGCTTTGGTTTCCCGGGCGTTTCCGCACCCTTCTCAGCTCCCCGCCATGGAGTGGCTTCGGTCACCCAGGCTTTATTGTGGTAAGCAGGGAGGGGTCTGTGGGGGCGCTCGGTTATGGCCTTAGCTTTGCTCGGGGCCTTGGGGCTGTTCGGCCAGGCAGCTTAGGGAACAACAACAACAACAACAACAACAAGCAGCTTAAGTGTCTTTTTTACTTTATAACTCCATAAGTTTCCTATATGAGACCCAGGCAGAATTTTGGTGTGAGTATCCTAGGTTCGAGTCCTTGGAGTACCACATGTATTCATTACTTTCATTGATTTCATTACAGTAGTTGAGTTTATCTGTAAATTAATTGGTGGGTTGGTGAAAACAAATATAAATTCAGCCCTTGGACTGCACTTGCTACAGAAAGTAATAAAGAGTGAGGAGCTTTTATGTGAAATTGTCCTCTTCTGGACATTTCATTTGAGGATTTTCTTATAAGACAGGCACTCCTCGTAACCCACCAAAGAGAGATTATGTTGGTGAATATACTTGTGAATTATGATATGAATCAATAAACTATAAACAAATTGCAATTACATAGTACACATACATGTTTTGTTTGTTTGTGTTCGTTGTTTTGTGTTGTCCCTGTTCTTGCTCTGTCTTGAGTCGGCCACCCCCCAAAAAAATAAAAAAGTAACAATAATAATAAAATAAAATAAAATAAAAATGGGAAAAGGGGGGATTGGGCCTGAGTAAATAGATAGATAGATAGACATACAGGAAATTAGTGTCATAAAATAAAAATAGGAAAAGTTGGAATTGGGCCTGAGTAAATATAAATACTGTAGATAGACATACAGGAAATTAGTGTTAGCGGTTCTTTCCACAGACTAGCGGAGATGTTTGGTGAAGTGGAGGGTAGTTTGGAGTCCCTGGGGTTCTCGTCGGTGGAGCTGCGACCCACTAGCTTGGAGGACGTAGTTATTGCTCTCACCACCATCACATCACCAATATCCCTCACCAAACAGAAAGACGCCAACATTTTTGACAACGCCAAGTTTATGCCAGAGTCCACACCGGAGAGTGAGTAATGTACTTTATGAAAGAGAGTTGGTATTTAATATTGTTGTTAGATTCTAAGTGTATATCAGATTTTTTCAGTGTCTATGCTAGAGAAGATGCAGTTTTGAACACAATACACTCCCTTGATTAACAGGGTTAGGGCGTGCCCTTGTTCTGGACATTTACCATGAATCGCTAGAAAGAGCTGCCCAAACTCTTGCCGTTTACCAACGGCACGGCGTGGGATTGAACTTCAGACCCTTCAATCAGCAGTCAGACGTACTATCGACCATGCCACGTCCTGTGACATGCTAGAGAAAGAATGATTTAATATATCTATGCCGGAGTGTATAGTGAATATCCATTTCTGTATAAGAGAGTTGGTGGTTTATCTTAGCCATTGCTGGAGAGAGTATCAAAGATTATGCTATACTGTATGAGAAAGTGTGGTATTCTTGGAGTTGCCACCAGAGAGTGAGCACTAAGTTTATTATTGATGATGATACAGCTTTGACCACCATACACTCCCTGCTCAAGAGTGGGGCTAGGGTGGGTGCCCTGATGTTTCAGGGACTTCAATGGACAGTTGCCACATAATACCAGACTGCGCCATCCACCAACAGCACTGTCATCTGCCAATAACTCACACTGGTTGGCCCGAGCCTCAAACTGTCAACCTCTCAGTTTGCAGGCAAGTGCTCTACCAACCACTCTACGCCCTGTGGCTTGTGGGCCAGGTTATTATCCTAACCAGAGAGAATGATGCCAGGTTGTTACCTTATTATTGTACACCATTCTAAAACAAAGGCTAGAAGAAGAGAACAATTTGAAAGGATTCTATGCAGCTGAATTAATTTTGAACTCGTTCTTCTTGTGACTTACACTTCTGTGTACGTTGCCATAAACCATTGGACTGTAGGCTCCTCATTAGACCAGTAGACTAGTTGTCACTTAGCAACATTAAATATACATTCCAACATGATGTGTGTGTCAGGATAGGCCTTTAACTAATTATTATATTAGTGAGCAGTAGTGAGGTAATAGACCACCTCGCAGTCTAGTCGGTTTGGTGTTGGACTGCCTTGCTACAGACCCGGGTTCGAAGCCCGGCTTGGTCATACGTCGAAAATTGTAATTGCATTGTAGCAAGTGTGATGCCAGAATTTGTTTTGTTTGATTGACCCATTATATTGGTGTATGTTACAGAGAAGTTTTTGGTCAGTGGAGTGAGTCTTGGGTCACAACACTACAAACAAGGTGCCTGGTTGGGGCTACAGAGACTCAGAGCTTTGTTGTATAAGAGATTCCTTCACCACATCAAGGATTGGAAATTCTATGTACAGGTCAGTCTTGCTTATCTTATAACAGGATAAAAGCTCCGGATCAATGATTGAATTGATAACATATAAATTAATAAAAGATGATAAAGATATGCTCGTTCAGGATCCAAAACTTGTTATCCAACTGTATTGTACTATCTATCTTTTATGTCATTGTGTATAGCCTAGTATTGTCAACATATACTACATATACTGTGTATCCCACCAGGGAGTTAAGGGGGATTCTACCCTTGTGGTAGAGGAAATATAAGAATATGCCCCACGTGTCTACTGTGTGTCGTAAGAGGCGACTAAAAGGGGGATGACATATCTGGGCCACCGTTCATCCTATTTGGTCCATTACAGCCTCATGATAACTGCGGGACACCAAATCTCCAAATCTAGTCTCTAAAAGGGCTGCTTTGGGGTATTAGGGGTGGTTCTATGATTGAATGGAACTGGAGACTTATTTATAAGTAATTTCACTCCCTATCTATCATGTCTCTCTCTCTATCTCTTCCTCTGTATGATATGTATATGCATGTTTATGCTGTATGTATGTTTGTCTATTTATATGCATATGAATATGTATGTGTGCATGTAAGTATTGTGGGGGAGAGAGAATGTATGTGTCCATGTAAGTATTGGGGGGGAAGTTGATACATAGTTTTCTTGTATCATTCAATTACTAATTAACTGTGTTGGTGGTATAATGGTTTAGGTGCTTATGTTCTGGGTGTGGTGTCCCGAGTTTGAATCCCGGGAGGACCATATTCTTTCATTAATTTATTCAAGTGCATTGGGGTTTGCAATTGATTATTAATGTTAAGAACGGGGTGTTACTTATCATTCAATTACTAAAGCTATTGTTTATGCCTCAGATGTTTGTGTTACCGGTTGTGTTTGTGATGTTGGCCATACTGGGGTCCAAGTGTCGGCCGGCCCAACATGAGTCCACCACACTCACTCTCTCTCGCACCACCTATCCCGCTCCCGCCACCACATTCATAAGGTGCGTAACCAGGGATTTATTTGAGGTGCAGACCTTGGGATTTATTGAGATTTATTGGGGTTTTTGTATATTGAGATTTATTGGGATTTATTGAGATTTATTGGGGTTTTTGTATATTGAGATTTATTGGGATTTATTGAGATTTATTGGGGTTTTTGTATATTGAGATTTATTGGGGTTTTTGTATCTTCGGATTTATTGGGGGTTTTGTATCTTTGTTTTTTTTAAACTTTGGATTCATTGGGGGTTTTGTATTTTGTAATTTGGGGTTTTGTAACATACATACATACATACATAACATTTTAAGACTGAGTGTTCCACACATAAGTGCAGTTTCAGTCTCTTGTCCTAATGGCGGCGTTCCAGGCAACCCTGTTAAGGGCTGCTTCACTTGTCAAGTTCTTGGATTTGAGATCGGCGCGTATAGTCCGATCCCAGGTCTTCCTCGGTCCACCCCTTGGTGCAGCTCCCTCCACAATCACAGACCTGCATTTTGTCACCCAATTTTGTTCATCCATTCTCTCCACATGTCCATACCATCCCAGTCTACTTGTACGCATCACCTCGCTAATACTCTTTATACCTAAACGTCTCCTCAGCTCAACATTTGTTATTCTATCCTGTAGCCTGGCCCCACACATCCATCTCACCATTCTCATCTCATTACGCTCCATTCTGTTGACATCCTCTACTTTAACGGCCCATGTTTCTGAGGCATACGTCATTGCACTTCTAACACATGAGGCATACACCTTTCCCTTCAGGGGGAGAGGCATTCTTTTCATGGTCAGGATTGGCATCAATTCTCTGAACTTCCCCCAGCCACACCTAATTCTAGCAACAGTGGCAGCCTCGGCCCCACCACCGGCAGAGATGGTATCTCCTAGGTAACAAAACTTGTTCACCAGCTCCAAAGACTCATTTCCAAAATTCACAGCCACAGGATCATCACTTAACACAAGCTCGCCTTTGCACACTACGCACTCAAATTTCTCTATTTCTGACTTATCCTTCGGCAGGGGCCCCTTTATTCTACTACAGCGCTTACTCCCATGGTGTACCCAACATCGACAGATGCTACATTGAATTGAGTTAACGCCCACTCCCTTTCCACACACTGCACATGGGTATGCACCGCTCTTTTCCACATTGCCTCGTCTCAAACTACAATGCATAACCTTGGTTTTGTTAATATTGACTCTTAAACCCTTGCTCGCCATGCCCTCTCTCCACTTTCTGAATTTGGCCTCAGCATCCTGCATACTGTCAGCTATTAGGACTAAATCGTCTGCATAAAACAGTTCCAACGGGAGTCCGCCTCTAAAAACTCTAGACAGCGCCTCCAAGACCATAATAAAGAGGAGGGGGCTTAACACTGAACCCTGATGGACTCCAACACGGACTGCGAATTCATCACTCAGTACACCTTTCACCCTCACCGAACTTCGCGAATCCTCATACATCTTCATTATCACACGCACCAGCCACT
Source organism: Paralithodes platypus (assembly GCA_032716605.1). Lineage (NCBI taxonomy): Eukaryota > Metazoa > Arthropoda > Malacostraca > Decapoda > Lithodidae > Paralithodes > Paralithodes platypus. The sequence goes on from CM064563.1 coordinate 22,778,505, forward strand.
CTTCCACACCAAGTTTCCTCATAGCCCACTGTACAACATCTCTAGGTACCCTATCAAAGGCCTTCTCCAGGTCCACAAACACAAAGTAAAGATCCCTGCCTTTTAGTAGGTATCTTTCCTGTATCTGCCTGACTATGAAGATAACGGGATTTATTGGGGGATTTGTAACTTGGGATTTATTGGAGGTTTTGTAACTTGGGATTTATTGGGGGTTTTGTGTTTGTTCATTCAATATTCCTTTGCTAAATCTTCAGTGCGTAATTTCCGCATATTGATTTTGATAAGTTCTTTGGTCTTTATATTGTGTTGTTCCTGTTTTGTTTTTTTGCAAGTTTTACATTATAATCTTGTTGCACAGAACCTTAGGGCCAAAATTGACGTAAAAATCGCTCGTTCGATGCTGCCTAGTAGTGATAACTCAGTTCGGAATCTTTTATCTTGCCTTACAGAACCTTAGAGCCATCCTTGGAGCCTTTAAGTGAAGAAGTGGTGAGACTGGTGACTGATAATGATGATGATGATTGGTCCACTTGCCCTCAACGACCCGCGCCCGGCTTCCCCCCCTGCGGTGATGACTCTAAGGTAAGGCCCCACAACATGCAGTCTCTTGTCCTAATGGCGGTGTTCCAGGCAATCCTGTTAAGGGCTGCTTCACTTGTCAAGTTTTTGGATTTGAGATCGGCACATATAGTCCGATCCCAGGTCTTCCTCGGTCCACCCCTTGGTGCAGCTCCCTCCACAATCACAGACCTGCATCTTTTCACCCAATTTTGTTCATCCATTCTCTCCATATGCCCATACCATCCCAGTCTACTTATAGGGCCTACGCATCACCTTGCTAATACTCTTTATACCTAAACGTCTCCTCAGCTCATCATTTGTTATTCTATCCTGCAGCCTGGCCCCACACATCCATCTCACCATTCTCATCTCATGACACCACCTTAACATAAGAAATTTTCTTCTCCTGGCCAGACCCTGCCGACCTCTCTGTGTCTGTGCGAGTCAGGACGGTGTGCTGTCAACGCCTCCCTACAACCTGACCTGTCCGACTGGCTCACCCGTACCAAGTGGCAACATGTACATGACAGGTATGGTGGGGTCGTCAGTTACCAGAGACTTGGAGCGATCATAAAGCCGGTATCACACGAGCGCTTTTTCCCTCAACACTGGTCTGGCAGCTTATGAGGTCAACATTTAAAATATTTCGATTACCTATATTCATCTACCTACAGTCTAGTTTCCTATACCAGTGCAAAATATTCCAGAAATGTTGCCAGAAAAATGTTGATCATCAAATGTTGACTTTAAAAACTCTGGTGTGATACCGGCTTAAGTTAGGACATAGTACGAGCCTTAACACTATGTAGTGACATGTTATGGAGGTTATTACTGTGTGGTATTTTATACATATGTACTGTACATACATACAAGTTTAACCCGTTCTATACCAGCGACGTCCTTTTAACTTTAATTTGGCTACTATTAATCGATTATATTCAGTTTGAAAAGGCCTCCAGCAATTAACAGGCTTCGAACTATTTCACTTAATATTTTTTGCTACCACATATCCTTCTTAAACTACACAAAATCGTCTAAATATAGCTAGAACAAAATGTAAAAACCATCGCCGGTACTGAAGGGGTTAAAGACCGTATTGACCACAAAGAGAGTGGTTTCAGTCTCACGGAATCTAATTATTAACCCCTTCACCTTGATGATGTAATGTTCATCCTGGTGTGTATATTGTGTATATTTCAGACATGGTGGCATAACTCTGGGTGTGACGGACCCCAGGATGGGTAGCGGGGGTGAGGGCGGTGCGATGGTTTGGTACGACAACGCTGCCTACCACTCCCTCCCCGCCCACCTCAACCTCCTCAGTAACGCCCGACTCAAGAGACTGGCTGGATCGCAGTACTCCCTCACGGCTCGGAACCAACCCATCGTCTTCTCTCCGCACGGACTTCGCTCCATGACACTGTGAGTTTGATCGTAGATCTCAGAGTGAGGGTCCGAGGCTAGGAAGTGAGACAGTGAAGCACTGGAGCGAGGCAGCTTCAGAAATAGGGCTGCTTCGAGCTGTGAGTGAGCAACTAAGCCCCATGCATCCTGCGAAGGCAAGATGACAGGGGCTGGTTGCTGCTAAAAGTCCTTCACGTGTCTCACCCCCTAGGCTGGAACGAGACCTCACAGGCTTCACCGTTCTATGAGATATTGGGAAGTATTATTTTCCTCTGATACAGTGACTTCCCACCCCCAGGGGCAAAGGTGTACAGCACAGTATTAAAATTTTGCTTTCAATTTTCAGTCAGCGCAGTGTGGCGGACCTTGCCATTGGACTGTTGGTGGTGGTGGCGTTGACGGTGGTGTGTTCTGCTGGTCCGGGTTACCTAGTGGCTGAGAGGGTCCGCGGGGAACGTAGAGTTATGTTTATATCGGGACTCTCAAGGCCGACGTACTGGGCTGCTGCCATCATCTGGGACACAACGGTAACACTTCCAGAGGTTCAGTCAAATTGACTAATTCCTTGAATGTGACGATAGTGCGTTGTTATGTGTGTGATTAGTTTGCTTGGGAAACAGATTAACTTGCTCATGTAGTAATGTACACCCTATGTGGTGGATTGTGTTCTTTTATTTCAAATTTTATTTTATTAAGCGTTATTTCCACAGCGATTTTGATTAGTTCCTTTGCGTTTATCTTGCGTCGTCCCAGTTTTGGTTTGTTTATTTTGCAAGTTTTACATTATAATTACATTTAAATCTGAATAAAGGTGTGATGGTTTGTTATACTGTTTGCAGGTGTTACTGTTGGACCTCCTGGTGATCACACTGCTGTTGTGGCTGTTTAACGAGCAGCAGTTTGTGTGGCGGGAGAACCTTCTGGCCTTCCTCCTCATCTCTCTCCTATATGGGTATGTTACACCGCATCTTTAGGCTAACCCTATTAGGTGCAGGGCAGGCCAATTTTGATCTTCCCTGTTTTACTCCATTAGCTTGGAGATTTTAAGACGTTTCACCTCATTAGTTTGGCGATTGCAAGATGCTTCAACCCAATAAGGTGTCGATTTTTCCTGGGCGAGCGTTAGCGAGCCTGCAATTTGGGAGAAACCGGCCTTTTATCCGGAAATGTTTTCTACCGAAAAATGTACAAATTTTATCTTGAAAGGGGGTCAAGGGGGTGTATTTTTAAGCTTGATGGAGGTCTAGGGAACAAACTAAAAACCTCTCCTTAATCAACTGCCTTCACTTCTCAGCCTAAGCATCCTGCCGGTGTTCTACCTGACGGAGGGGTTCTTCAGGAGCGAGGCGTCGGCAGTGTTCACGTTCTTCTGTACCATGTTCGGTGTGGGTCTCATCACAGTGCTCGCCCTCATTGTGTGTCAGACTATGTTTCATATAAAGGTTAGTTATATTTTTTTTTCACCAATCAACTTCACTTCTAAACTCAATTAATGAAATCAACAAATACTGTACATGTGGCACTCCAAGGACTCGAACCTAGGATACTCACACCGACTCAGGCGACAGGTTTCACTAGTTTCTGTAGCAAGGTTAGGACCACATTATTCTTTCTTGATAGTAAAACGACAGTGTTCAATGTCAAGATTATGGCCTTCAGCAAATTCCATGTTCACCTGTATTTGTACCTTGTGAGAAGGATATGTGAGGTAAATCTGAGAGATAAGGTAGATAATAAAGAACTAAGGAAGCAGCTCCTGGAGTGTTAATGGTCATAATCCACTTAGTGGAAATGGCACTGTGGAGTAGGTCAGTGGAGGCATGTCTGGGAGCCTGAAGGCTGTTTCTGCCATGGCCATCCCTTTTGGGGTGCTTCCTCTGGAATCGGGGCATCAGATTGATGATGATGATGAATTTTCTTAATTTTAAAATTACCTCTCCAAAATTAGTTTTCTGCCCCCAGATAACCAAAGACAACTGCAGATATTTAAGTAACTAAACTAAAGGTTTCTAAACACCCCTGATGGTCACAAAGGCTTTTAAGTATCCCAAAAAGGGTGCAAATCGTGTCCTTGAGTGCGAAAGGGTCAAGTGTATGGCTTGATGTAACCCTCAAAATTGCAATCACCCTGAAAAAGTGTCAGACAATGTTTTTTTGGTGGTTGTGTGGGAGGAGGGGCACAGAGGAGCATGGAAGTAATTCCTATGTGACCACCCCCTGGGGGATCAAGGCAGCTGTACTTAACTCTTCAGTGTTGGATAGTTAAGTATGTTTATATCGTTATTTTAAATATAAATTGTATTTATATTTAATTATTTTACTTATAAATTGTATTTTGATATTTTCTTTTTTGTTTCCTTTTCTGTTGACCCACCCTCTCCCCTCTCTCTGTGACCCTCTACCCCTCTCCTTGTGACCCCCTACCCTCCCCCTGTGACCCCCTCTACCCCTCTCCCTGTGACCTCTCTTTGAGCCTCTTCCTGTGACCCCCTACCCCCTCTCCCCCCTCTCAGGAACAGAATTATGACCTCGGATCAGCATTTTTTGTGAGTAGTTATACACCAAAGCCGTTTACAGGGAGAGTTGCATCAGTGTACAGCATGTATATTATCGCTTTATTTTCCGCTGAGGGTAAATTGCGAATCCCTTAGCAGCTGATTTCTCGATACTTAACGCCTTACGAGCGGGCCCGTCAGTAACTTCTACTACCCGCCAAGCGGGTGGGTTTACCCTAAACGACCTTGTTTCCGTGCTCTTTTTCATGCATAAACAAGAGCCAGAGCGTAATACAATTATGTATCCCTGAAAGGGCGATAATTGAGCTTTCCAATGACACCAGAACCATCCTTCTACGACCACGCGTTCTCTTGCAACGATCGTGCAAGACGAAGGAAAAATCCCTAAAATACGGTAATTTCCTTACATAATTCCCTGTGTAGCGAGGTAGTGAGTGTGGGTGTGTGTGGAGTAGACGTCAGTAGTCGCGCGGGACCCGTACCGAGCGGTCATGAGCCGACCTACGCTCCTCTACCCACTCGTCTCTCTCTCAGAGCCATTATTGCTCAAAAATTGCACACAGACTTAAGTCGGGCCCCGCCACATAGTCCTTTCTTCTCTAGACCGACTTAAGTCCACCCCCGCTAGACAAGGGTGAAGGGCTTGGGTTTCACTTAACCCCTACTGTACCGTAGGATACAGTAATAAAAGTCCCCCCAGTCCCAAGCAATGTGGCCAAAATGGCAAGATAAACAACCTTCCACCTCAAGAGATGAAGGAAGACTGGCTCTCTCAGCCTTCAGAGGGTTGGGTTGGTCAGAGCAGTGCTCAAACGGTCGTGGTACCAGGCACTGCCTGATACTGGCAGTTACAAGGAAAGTAAATTACTGACGGCACCCAGCTGTTGCTGGGACTGGGGAGTGACTTATCTACTGACGGCTGGTAGCCGTCGCTGGGATTGGATGGGTTAAGGATTTTTTTTTTTATGGACGATGGAATAGCGGAGTAATTTATATGGGAGCAAACCAATTTATCGCCAGCTTAAAACAAAATAAACTAGACTACTGTATACAACATTATGGTTACAAAAATGCGGTGTAACTCTCCTTGTATTGTATGAGCCACCTTGTATTCCTCTCTGCTCTAACACTTAACATATAACTCATTCTATTCCTACCTCGACTGAAATGTTTATCTACTTACCGGTGCTAATATTCTAACATTTTCAGCAAGAAGGGCATGTGGTTCTGTGTTGCTATTAACTCTGTGCAAGGCTTAAAAATATTATTATTAACCCACTGAACCCCAGCTATTTTATAATAAATATACACCCCAGGACCAGGGGGTTGTAAAATTTTGTTTTTTTCCAGAAAACACCAGGAATGGGTTAGAAATGAAGGAAAACCCACAAAAAAACGATCCCCTAGGTCATTAAGGGGTCCTACGGTGCGCCCGAAAGTCGGAATTAACATGGGGAAATGGGTTGGCAAAAACAGGTTTTTGAGCGCTCACGCGCACACGGTTGGACTTTGAGAGTTTGCAACCATCGGCATTGTTGCGTGGGATACTTACACAGTTCCCATACAAATCTGAGCCCTCTAGGTGCCATAGGACCGGAGTAATTAACCAGGACGCACCTTATGCGTCCCTGGGGTTTAGCGTTACATACATTGCGGACGCATGGTTTGCGTCGCTGGGGTTCTGTGGGTTAATGATAAAAACAACAATAATAATAATAATAATTAGTAGTAGCCTAGTACTAGTAGTAGCAGTTACTACTACTACTACTACTACTACTACTACTACTACTACTACTACTACTACTACTACTACTACTACTACTACTACTACTACTCTTACTACTATTACTACAGGTAGATGGCATTGATATATCCATCATGTATCCATGGCTTCTGTGAGCATACCTATTATTAATGGATAAGGGGTTTTTTTCCTTGACCCCCCTTTCTCCCTTATCTTTAGCCTCAATAGTTTGAAGATTTTACAATGTTATCCTCATTAGTTTGGCTATTATAAGACCTTTCGCCCCTTTTTTTTATCAATGTTAAGACCTTTCATGCTATTAAGGTGTTTATTTTGAGCGAAAACGAGCTTGAAAATTAGGAGGAACCGGCCTTTTTCTACAGAAAAAAGCACAAATTCATCTCAAAGGGGGGTTTTGGGGGTATTATTTTTATAGTATTATTATTTTTTTTTAAGCTTGATGGAGGTCAAGAGAGGAAACTAAAATAATAATGATGATAATGATAAAATAATAATAATAGTAAATATCTACCCTTAACTTTTAATCTCCAATTATCCAGACTGTCTGGCTGAACAGTTCCGAGTCTGGTAGACCGAAGCTGCTCCAAATGCTCGGGCCCCTGAAGGGGCCAGGGTGAGATGAGATCAGTCTCTGAGAGGGCAGCGGGGGAGGGGATCATCAGCCCACAGGCATACACCCCCGGGCCAATGCCCCCACCTTTCAGTACTACCCAATTGGACAATCTCGCCAGCACCTAGAAGGAAAAGTAGTACAGGAAAAGAGACTGACAGAAACGGCTAAGGTAGGGTAGAGGATGCCAAACCTCACTCTGGATAGGACCAGCCTTCACCGTGGTTACTCTATGAAAGGTTAAGGTGGATTTACTTGAGCACTTTCCTGGCAATTGTTGACAATGATGTTTGCCTCTCAGTTTCTAAGTTATAGTTGCATTATAATTTGGTGACCTTAAATATGTATGGTATGCTAATTTGTACCACTTCTCCCCCAGTCCCTTAATGACATCGGTGGAGTGATCAAGTACGTGTTTCTGGTGTTCCCTCCGTTCGCCTACACCTGCGGCCTCAAGGATCTGGCCACGCTCTATACCAAGGTGGGTGCTCAGGCCCTCATTGTACACTAGTTTATATTGTGAGACCCACAGAGGGCCGCTCTCGGGCAGCATAATGTCCATTCTAGGTTGGGCAGAAATCGTAACCTCTAACCGCTGTAAATCAAAAAGGGCTAGAGCAGATGATCTGTCAATTTCCACACCTATTCCCTAGCTAAGTCTTCTTATTTGGTAGAAAAATTAGCTCGATTACTCTAGTTCTTTTTTAGTTGGAGAGGTTAGGGGTTACGATTTCTGCCCAACCTAGAATGGACAGACTATAATTCCTTACCTAATATTTACATTTTGGTGGTTCATTTACGTGTTCGAGGATTCAAATTAGGCCAGGATTTATGTCTTACAGTGTACAGTCAACTCATATAATCCGCAGAGTCTCGGAAATTGTAGTTATGCAATTATAATATTTCCGTTTGCTGTAAGAAACTCTATCGCTTATATATATCTTGATTCAACCCTTTTCCATTTTCTATATTGCAAATTTAGTTTGTACATTAACTTTTAAGCTTCTTATAAGCCTATATAATATTCTGAGACTCTGCGGATTAAGCGAGTTGACTGTACATATGTATAATTATCAAATGGTAAGCATCTCTCTACCCCTCCCTCCTCCAACAGACAACCATCATGGCACAGTTCGACATTGAGGTGTACGAGTCACCGCTACGTTGGGACGAGGATCTAAACGGAGGCCTGGGGTTGTACTTCCTGGTGCTGGGTCTGTGGGCCGGACTAGGGGGCCTGGCGCTGGGGCTGGGGCAGTGTTGTGGGGCCTTCATAAGAAGGAACCGACCCGCTACTTCAGTGACGCCAAGGGTTGGTGAAGGTGGGGAGGAGGACAGGGACGTGGCTGCTGAGAGGGTCAAGTGAGTTCTGTTTCTCTACACTCGGTTTCATTTCATCTGACGGTAAATTGAATCCCTTGGCAGCTAATTTCTCGATACTTAATGGAAAAAATATGAAACCACTATGTCTCTGCATCATATTAAGACCAAGTTTATATAATTAGCACCATATTTCACTAAACAAAACAAAAATAACTGAGAAATCTTGATGGGAACTTTGCAATTTACCGTCAGTTGAAAAGAAACAGGTTTGTTGTGTAAAGTCAGTGAAAATAGGTTATCCTAAACTGAACAAGAAGCGGAAATACCCTTAGACTATATAGTTTATGCATTCTAGGTAGGCCAGAAATCTTGACCACTAACCTCTCTAGACTCGGTTCTAAGACTCTTCGTGGTGCAATGCATAAGTGTGTTGATTTTCGGTGTGAGCGTCCTGGGTTCGAATCCCCGGACTGCCACATGTGTTTGTTAATTTCATTAATCGAGTTTAGGAGTAAGGTTGGTTAGTGGAGAAAACATAATAACTAATGGGTGTTGGTCGTCATTTCCAAAGACATAATTTGAACTATAAGCCCAATTTTTACACAGCGTTTTTGATAAATTCTTTTGCCTTTGTGTTGTCTCGTCACAATGTTGGATTGTTTATTATCCACATAGCGATTTTGATTAGTTATTTTGTTGTTTTACTGTGCTCGTATAAGTTTTGGTTTGTTTATTTTGCAAGTTTTACATTATAATACAATACTAAGGACTACAATAATGGACTCGGCTATTGTTTAACCCCCTTTTGTGTTGACAGATTGCAGTGCGGTGGTGCGTCGCTGTATGACTCGGTTCTAAGAGTGGTGGGTGTTGGTCGAGACTTCCGGTCACCACCCGTCACGGCCGTAGCAGACCTGTACCTGGCTCTGGGACGCGGGGAGGTCAGTCACTCCATGGCTCTTGTTCTGGAACTTTATGTTATTTTGTTAAGGGGTAGTGGTTAGTTTTTGGTCCATTTATTTATTGATTAACATATTTTTTTGTTTCCTCGCTAGACCTCCATCAAGCTCCTTGAAGATGAATTTGTAAAAAAAAATTTTTGGTAGAAAATTGTATCGGACGAAGGCCAGTTTCTCTTAAAATAACAGGCTTGCTATCGCTCGGCAGGAAATGGGGCAAAAAGTGTTAAAATTGCCAAACTAACCTGAAATGTAATGGGGCTAAGCATGAGGGAGCAGGTTTGCCAGAAAGGGCAACCCTCTCCCCTTAACAAATACTATTTGTGGTGTGGCTTCTTGTATGTAGTTCACTGCATGTCTTGAAGGTCATTTGTTTGGAATCTAGAGAGAGACACTAACTGTACACTTTTACATCAAACTAATAGTACTAGTTACTGGCTACTAAATGGACACGAGCTGTGGCATGGTTGGTAGTGCGTCTGGCTGCTGATTGAAAGGTCGGCAGTTTGATCCCACGCTGTGCAATTGGTAGACGAGGAGAGTTTAGGCACCTCTGTCTAGCGATTCGTGGCAAATGTCCAGTAAAGTCCCTGTAACAAGGACACGTCCTAGCCCTGGCAATCAAGGGAATATATGGTATTAAAAAATTGCATCATCATCTGTCAAGAACAAGGGACAATAACTTAAGAATACACAAAATATTGATTTACTATATTTATTGGAAATGCTTTACTTCTTTTGCATTAACTGAAGTTCCTTGACCCCCGTACCCGTAGTGCTTCAGCCTACTCGGTGTGAACGGTGCCGGCAAGACCACAACGTTCCGGTGCCTGACTGGTGACCTACAACTGTCCCGAGGTCAGATCCTGGTGGACGGGTCAACGCTGGTGGAGGCTGTAGCTCGACCACAACCAATGATAGGTTACTGTCCTCAGTCACAGGCGCTAGACCCTCACCTCACACCAACACAGGCACTAAAGGTCATGGCACTTGTTAGAGGATTCCCAACCAATGAGATTCCACAGGTGAGAGGACTCTACTTACCATTAAAATGTAAAACTTGCAAACAAACAAACCAAAACTTGGACAAAGACACTATAAAGGCAAAATAACTAATCAAAATCGCTATGTGGAAACAACGCTTACTAAAATATAATTTATGACATAAAAGAACACAATCCACCACATAGGGTGTACATTACTACATGACCAAGTTAAACTGTTTACACACCAGTAATATATATGCTAACATGTTGGGAAATTTTGTGAGGAATTTGGATTCAGTATTGATGTAGAGATCTTGTACAAATTGTTGGAGAGATAATTATTATTTATTTATTGTTTATATAAAATAAGTGATCAGCAAGAAATAAATGCTAGGTAAACCTAATTTATATGAAATTTTGTAATATGATATAGGATTCAGTTGACTAAGGCTGCATAAGCATTATGTAGTTTACCAGTAAGTAGATTAAAATGTAAAACTTGCAAACTAAACAAACCAAAATTGGGACAAGGACAATATAAAGTCAAATTAAATTATCAAAATCGCTATGTGGAAACAACGTTTACTAAAATGAAAATTATTAAATAAAAGAACACAATCCACCACATAGGGTGTACATTACTACATGAGCAAGTTAATCTGTTTCCCAAGCAAACTAATCGCACATATAACAACGCACTATCGTCACGTTAAAGGAAGTAGTCAAGTTTGGGAAGTCCGGGACGTTCTGGCAAATTTTACTAAACTCTGCATGAATAAAGAAACTATATGTTAAATGTCAAAATATTATTTAAAATCAAATTTGCAACATGACAAGACATTAAAATAGTACAAAATACAAATATTGAGAAGATATCTATACTATTACAAAATAATATATAAAATACAGTACAGCACTCACTAACGATAGTGCTATCGGGTAGGTACCTGTAAGCATAGCATGCCTCAAGTGACTCAAGTGCCTCTAAGTTATAATTTAGTTGTTTTTAGTATCACTGCTAAACCATGTATATACTTCTACCTTTATTAATAAGGCTATTTCCACATATTGATTTTGATAATATTGTTATTGTCATTATATTGCGCTGTTCCCAGTTTGGTTTGTTTAGATAAGTTCTATTTTTTTAAATTTGTATTTATATTGTGCCATTCCCGTTTGGATTTGTTTATTTTTACATGTTTTCCATTATAATTGTAACAGGTTGTGGATCGAGCGTTGCATCAGTTGGGACTGTCTGGAGAGAGTGATCAGTATATCTGTAGACTGTCCGGTGGTACACAGAGGAAAGTCTCCACAGCTCTGGCTCTACTGGGTGATCCTAAGTTGGTCCTCCTCGATGAACCTACAACGTTAGTTCATTTACATACAGTTTTTATTCTTAATTAAATCGAGGGATTTAATTGCTGATGTTACTTTAGACAATGTTTAGTGATATGGGACAGGGCAGAATGGCGTGGCTATTTTTTATTTTTGCTGTACCAGAATATGATGATGATAATGATGATAATAACAATGATAATAATTTTATATATTACAGCGGCCTGGACCCCGCCTCCCGTCGTGTTGTATGGAGTGCGGTAAGGAATGTGACTCGTTCTGGCCGCACCGTGTTACTAACGTCACATTCCCTGGACGAGGTGGACCAATTGGCTCACAGGATGGCTATCATGGTCAACGGTCACCTGGTCTGTCTCGGATCACCACATTATCTCAAGCACAAGTTAGTATTTTGTATATAGGCTACTGTATATGTATATCTCATTTGGGGGAAGGGTTCGGGCGCAAGTTGGACTAGATAATAGTCCATCAGGCGCCTGGCCCGGGGAGACGGTTTATATGAAGGGTGCGCCTGGAAGTGTGGTGGGCGGGCTTGTGTTGGTAGGGCTCCACTGCATGTCTGCCTGCTGAGATCGGAACCTCTCCAGGTGGTCGGGGGCCGGGTGAGTGCTGGAGGGACCTTGGTGACCCTGGTCTCTGGGTCTTCTGGATGACCTAGATGTGTGTGAATTTGTATTTTGTTTTTGTGTGTTCATTGTTTTCTGTTGTGTTGTCCCTATTCTGGCTCTGTCTTGAGTCGGCATCCCCCAGAAAAAAACAAAAAAATAGGAAAAGTGGGGAATGGGCCGGAGTAAATATATACATACATACATACATACATTTTTCCAGCTGATGTTAAGTTGAATCCCTTAGCATCTGATTTCTCGATTCTTAATATGAAACTACTCTATCTCTGCTTCATATTAATGCCAAGTTTTTATACAATATTTAATAACACATATCGCTTCAAACACTTCGTAATTGACCACTTGCGAGTTTCAGGCTATAAGGAAGTTGGAGCTGTAGACATCGATAGTAAATAGAAATGTAATAAGTATGTAAGTTTCTGATGACTAAAGAGTATGTTGAATTAGGTTTTATGTGTCTATAGATATACTACAACCGTATTTAGCAGGAAAATCTGCTGAATATTGATATCTACAACTCCAACTTCCTTATAGAACGAAACTTGTAAGTGGTCAATTGACCACTTGTGAGTTTCAGTCTATAAGGAAGTTGGAGCTGTAGACATCGATAATTAACAGAATTATCACCTAAATTGCGGTTGTAGTGCTTATATAAATACATGACACCCAATTCAACATACAGTACTTTTTATCCATTAGAAACCTACATGATTATTGTATTTATGTTTAGTATCGGTTTATGGCTCCAACTTCCTTATAGATTGAAACTCGCAAGTGGTCAATTGTTAAGATTTGGAGATGGTGACACAACAATTTACCATCAGGTGAAAAAAAAGAGAGTAGGCTACATCTGTCCGCTTCTTTGACAGGTTGGGTGACAAGTACACCATCCGAGTCAAGACCAAAGATATTGAAGATCTGTCAATGGTTGTGGACTACCTTCGCTCCCAGCTCATTGATGTGCTGCTTAAGGTACGTGTGCAACATTGATTAGTTTGTTTGTCTTTTTATTGTGTTCGTATACGTTTTGGTTTGTTTATTTTGCATGTTTTACATTATAATTATTTATTTATATATTTTGTTAATTAATAATGTTCAATATGCAGTATTATCATCTTATAATATAACTTGGTTGATTTGGCACTGGTTGAGATGTCCGGGAACCATGTATAATCTGTTTGTCTCTCCCCCTCTACAGGAACAACACCACCTGAGCCTTGTGGTGGAGGTCCCTAGACAACTATCCCTGCAGGTCATCTTCCAAACACTGGCTAACACAACCAACCTCGGAGTTACCGAGTATGACGTGTCTCAGACCACTCTCAACCAGGTTACTATAACTATTTACACTCCTTTGTTATTGATAGCGTAATGCATAAGTGCGCGTATCCTAGGTTCGAGTCCTTGGAGTGCCACATGTATTTGTTGATTTCATTAATTTAGTTTAGAGGTGAAGTTGGTTGGTGGAAAAAACATAATAATTGCATAGGTTCTATAAATATATAATAGAGTAGACAATTTTATTTATCTAAGAAGAGGCCCACACATGGTTAAATTGTTAACATTTTGGCTTATATGATTGCAGGTGTTCCGAGTGTTGACATCCTACCAGGGTGACGGCCAGACCCCTCCAGTCTCCTCCGCTCCTTCTGAACCCTCTCACCCTACACCCACCCTCCCTATCCACCTACCCAACCTCCACCCAGCAGGACCCCCTCCCGACACCCCTCAAACTTTCACCCACCCTCACACACCTCTCTCACTCCCTGGCACACCTCTCTCTCTCCCACGCACACCTCTCTCTCTCCCACGCACACCTCTCTCGCTCCCACGCACACCTCTCTCGCTCCCACGCACACCCTCTCAACCACGCACCCCCCCACAGCCCCCCACACTACCACCGGTGGATGAGGTTGGGTCAGACCGCTCCAGCTTCTACGACAACGTGGACGAGGGTGGACTGGTGGATGTGGACGAGGGTGATCTGATGGATGTGGAGATCGGAGGAGGAGGTTTGAGGGATGTTTCGCCAGCACAGAATGGATCCCAGGCGTCGGAAAGTGTGTCGGCCAGTGACAGTCCTGAGGAGGAGTGGACGTATCTCTAATCTGGCTTAATCTAGGGGAAGCTTTTTAATAGTGTGACGATTTATAAGTTCCGTGAAAGTGCGCTGGATTTCGGTGCGAGTGTCCTAGGTAAAAATCCTTGGAGTACCACATGTATTCATTAATTAGGTTTATTTGTAAGTAAATTGGTGGGTTGGTGATAATATGAAAATAAGCTAACTGAAAATATAATGTAACAAAATTTCCTTCAATCTGGAGTGAGATTTGGCCATACCATGAATTTTAGTGACCACTTCTCTGTATGTCAGATGAAGTATATACAGTATATAAAGCTCTTTTTATATATTCTTTTAAAGTTACAGGACAAATTCTCTGGGTAGTAAGAGAAAGTTAGTTTGGGATCCTGAAGAGAAAATACCTTAATTCTAGTCATGTTATGTTTATATAGGTTTGAAATAGTCTTGTGTATGAGGAAAGAATTTATTTATTTTATACCAGTGTTTTACTTTTCTAAATTAACCCCTTGAAGATCATGACGCATTTTGACAGTTTATGTTGACAGTTACGTTTTTATACAGCTTAGGGGATCTGTGGGAATGGAAAAGGTACAGATTATCTCAATTAACCCTCTGACTTCCATATACCCTTCCTAATCTGAATAAAATCGTCCAATAATAGCCAGATTAAACGGTCAGAAGAAGTCATGATCCTGAAGGGGTTAATATATCTTTTCTTGTCCACGACGTCATAACCTCCTTAATACATACATACATACATACATACATACATACATAGGTTCGTCGTTTTCCATTACTGTACATGCATTGTAACGGCTCGGGCGGAGTTGTCTTTCTAAACTAAAAACAAGTTGACCAAGGTGAAGACGCCTGAACTACAACAAGGTAGAACAAGGTAAGGTACGGTAGGTCTATCTATCTATATGCTCAGGCCCAATCCCCACTTTTCCTATTTTTCATTTGTTATTTTCCTCTATTTTATTATTTTTTTGTTTGTATTTTCTTGGGGGTGGCCGACTCAAGACAGAGCAAGAACAGGGAAAACACAAAACACAAGGCAAAACAACGAACAAACACAGACAAAACACAAAGGTAGGTAGAACAATTATATTACCCAGTTATGACTATTTTTGTTTAGTACTGATGGTGCTAGAATTACGTATGCTTGTTGTAATTTATAAATATATACAGTATATGCAACATATAAACCCACTAGCACCATGGCCCTGATATAGACAGATCGTATAGGTAATGATTTACTACTTAATATGGTAGGTAGGAATGCTAACTCTAACTCACTCTCACTCTCTTTCTCTCTCTCTCTCTCTGTTATACAAGAATCTCTACATCAAACTTATCTATCGTTCCAGAATCTATACCAAATCTCTATCTGTTGTTGAAGATCTCTGTATAAACGTCTCTCTCTCTCTCTCTGTTATAAAAGAATCTCTACATCAAATTAATTTAACGTTCCAGAATCTATACCAAATCTCTATCTGTTGTTGAAGATCTCTGTATAAACGTCTCTCTCTCTCTCTCTGTTATAAAAGAATCTCTACATCAAATTAATCTAACGTTCCAGAATCTATACCAAATCTCTCTCTGTCGTTGAAGATCTCTATAAATGTTCTCTCTCCTGTTCACTCTTATATATAAAGTGTATTCAAGCTACCCAGGCAGAAAGTGGTAACACTGATTTTGTCTAGCCAATATTAAGGGGGTAGTGCTTGGTTTTTGGTCTATTTATTTATTTAGTTTTGAGTTTCTTCGCAATACCTCCATCAAGCTTAGTAAAACACCCCCACGAACAGTTTTTAGAAAGGCAATATAAGAAGTGTAAAAAGGCAGAGTTACCAATTTCTGCCAGGTTAGCTTGAAGGTCCCATGGCGGTTGGGCCGTTTCCCGATTGGGCTGCCTGACGCTTGGGCAGCCGTTCATGTAGTGTTTACATTACTAGTATGCTGGCAATCACGTTCTCATCTATTTTGACTGCCATGGGATACAGTAATGGGTTGAGGGCCCTCACCCCCCCATGAGTTATTATCATTATCATATATATTGCCAGCAGGGGGGCAAATAACAAGTACGCCGCGGCCCAACCATGCGGCGGCCCGACCGACTGTTCACCAGCTTGAATACACTTTAGTTACCTGTATGTGCCTTACTGTGTTACTATAGTCAGTTTTATTTCAACTGGTGGTAAATTGAATCCCTTAGCAGCTCATTTCTTGATACTTAATGGACAAATATTAAACTACTATGTCTTTGCCTCATAGTAAGACCAGGTTTATATAATTAGCACGATATTTCACTACAAAATCTTCAAAATTCCATATCTCTGCATCATATTAAGACCAGGTATATATAATTAGCACCATATTTCACTACAAAGTCTTCAAAGTAACTGAGAAATCTTGATGGGAGCTTTGTAATTTACCGTTGAATAGATTAAAATGTAAAACTTGCAAACTAAACAAACCAAAATTGGGACAAGGACAATATAAAGTCAAATTAAATTATCAAAATCGCTATGTGGAAACAACGTTTACTAAATTGAAAATTATTAAATAAAAGAACACAATCCACCACATAGGGTGTACATTACTACATGAGCAAGTTAATCTGTTTCCCAAGCAAACTAATCGCACATATAACAACGCACTATCGTCACGTTAAAGGAATTAGTCAAGTTTGGGAAGTTGGGGAAACAGGGTATAGTTTAGAGTGACTGGAGTTTATGTTTCCCTTTTATCACCAATATCTTCTGAGTTGGTGAGGGTAGACTAGCCAATTGATATGTGGTGGTCTAGGCAGTATATGCCAGTTAATCACATTTTATTAGTTGTCTTACATTAACCCTTTTCCTGCGGGAGACGTTCCGGAACGCCATGGCAATTTACAGCAATTTACAGGCTTTTAAAGCCTATTAAAGCCGTAGAAATCGAGTGTCAGTGGACGGCAGCGCGAGGGGCCCACCTCCGACTGCCAGCACGTCCGTCAGAGCACTAAGACCCCAGCCCTGGGTCTCAGCAATGCTGCCAAAGGCAAAAAAGCGCTACATTGCTAATAAATAGCTAGTATTCCCCAATGTCTATGGTAGAGCTGCGGGTGAACCTCGCGAGCTGTGAAGCTCATTCTAGTGTCATTTTGAAGCTATTTTCGTCTAGTTTTCGGCTGAATACATTTAATTTCATGCAGACACTTGATTAATCATTCAGGAGTGCCTGAATATGCCCGCAGCGTAAGTGTTAATACATTTAGTTTCAAAATGGACAATACTTAAGGTACGTTTTTTACACTAAAGTTATTAACCTAACTCTTAACTTTAGCCAGCCGTCTGGTCTAGTGGATAGCGTCTTGACCCAGAAGTCGGGCGTGGGCGTGGGCGTGAAGGTCTTCCATTAAACTGGGTTGGTTACTGTCTCCCTCGAGCAAGGAGATGGGTAATGATCTCTGTTGGCTGTTACAGTGCTATTGCGCTTAATAGAAGACCCAAGATTATGATTATTTTTGTATTATATTATGAGTTTTTTTTACCACCATACACACCCTGTTCAAGAGCTGGGCTAGGGTGGGTGTCCTGATGTATCAAGGACTTTAGTGAACAGTTGCCACAGATTGCTAGACCTCACCGTCCACAAACAGCACTGTTGTCTGCCAATAACACAGTGGCTGGCCTGACCCTCAAACCATCAACCTCACGTACGGTTTGTAGGCAAGTGATCTACCTACCGCGCTATATTGTTACATTTATCCATGTTGCATACAAATGAGCTAGTTTACCCTACGCTACTCTGATACAACCAGGCCAAATGCACACTCTTAACGGGGGATAATTAACCTTTAACTAATCTATTAACCCCACAATTTTATCAGATCTGTAAAAATCACTATTTTTTGGAGTGTAAGGGAAAAAGAAAATTAAGTGATTTAAAGTACAATCAAGAGGATAATCCAGTGTCTTTGTTGTGCCTAGTTTACAGTTAAGGCAATTAAGCCGGAGTCTCACAAGCCCTTTTTCGAACATTTTTTACCGGCAATTGTGGTCTGGAAGCTTCAAAAATTAAACTTTATCAGAACTCAGCCTCCTAACCTAATCTACCTTCAGCCTAGTTACCGATACCAGTGCGAAAATGTCCCGAAATAATACGAGAAAAAACTTGCTCATGGAAAATTGACGGAAAAAGTGCTCGTGTGACAGCGGCTTTAGAGTTAGGGAATATATGTTGTGGATGTTTTGTTACAGGATCTCAAAGAAACAGACCTGTTGTTGATTAGCAACATATTTCTCTTTGTGATACCATAATGTTCTGTATTAATGTAAATGTATCTATTGGGACCAAAGTGAGTGGTTATTTAGTTGATGCACTAGGCTACATATATAAACTTATACCCAATGCCTAAAGGGATTTTATTGCAGAGAACTATTCTTTCCCAATATTGGGTAAAGAGAATGTTTTAATCCCTTGAGGACTATGACGCGTTTTGACAGTAAATTCTGGCTATCCTTAGACGATTTTACACAGCTTAGGAAAGATCTGTAGGAATTAAAGGGGTAAACACTGTCTCAAGTAGGCCTAACCGTCTGAATTCCATTTACCCTTCCTAATCTGAATAAAATCATAAAATGATAGCCAGAATGAACTGCCAAAATGCGTCATGATCCTCAGAGGGTTAATAATGCAACTGTTGCGCTGGTAGAGAAGCCTCAGATGTGATGTCAACATGGTTTGTGTATAGGATATGGTAGTATGATGATCAAAATAACCTCTGGAGCAACTTTAAGTAACCTTGATAAATCCTGAATAACATATTTTGTGATGTGCGTAAATAGACAGATATTTTGTCTTAATGCTCATTGTAACAAGAAGTGCTTTCAGTCTGATCCAACACGCAATCATGATTGTCATACTGAATTGCAGTGTTTACATTACTCGTATGCTAGCAATCTCGTTCTCGTCTATTTTGACTGCCATTGGATACAGTAATGGGTTGAAAACCCTCCCCCCCCCCCCATGACTTATTATCATCATCATATATAATGCCAGCAGGAGGGCAAATAACAAGTACGCCGCGGCCCAACCATGTGGCGGCCCGACCGACTGTACACCTCTACCGCTGACCTCACACTTAGCACGAGTGATAACCTTGCTTACGGAACTGTGATAACTTAAGTTCAAAGTATTACGTAGCCATCTCATTATTGCAGTAGCCAGTCGTTTTTAGTTAGGCTATGCCCTTGTGTTCCAAAAGGTAGGCCAGAAATCGTCAATCCTATCCTCTGTAACTCCAAAAGGGCTAGAGCAAATGAGCTGTAGTTTTCCACACCTATTCCCCGGTTGACCCTTCCCTAATGGTAGAAATCTGAGCTTGATTACTCTAGTCGTTCGTAAGTTATAGAGGTCAATGTTCAGAAGTTTGTGCCTACTTACTTGAAACAGGGTATAGTAGTTTAGCTTTCACTATGGGCAATATTCTCGTAATGTAAACTGTAATTAGGCTAGCAACCCTCCCCCGATCATAAGCTAGAGACTCAAACGAATTGCCTCAGAATATGCAGGCAATTCATTCGTGGCCACTTTCTTGGGGATCAAGGCATCTGGCATCAGATATAGATAGACTTTTAATAGAAATTAGTTTACACTTTTAGACATTGAAATTGGTCTTTGGCTGTAGGGAATAGATAACAAGCATGGAAATTAATGCCTTGTATTAACTGTGTTGGTGGTGTAATGGTTTAGATGCTTATGTTCGGGATGTGGTGTCCCGATTTGGAATCCCGGGAGGACCATATGCTTTCATTAGTTTATTTAAGTAGATTGGGGTTTGTAATTGATGATTAATGTTAAGAACGGGGTGTTACTTATTCTACCAGCTGATTTAAATAGGTTTTTTTTTTCTCTACGTATTCTTACTGCATATTTTTTTCAGTGATGGTATAATAGCCATTTGCCAAATTGTCAAACGGCGAAGAATCTGTTAACCCTTTGAGGATCGATGACTAATTTCTTTTTTTGTTTTCTGGCTATTATTAGACGATTTTATGCAGATTAGAAAGGGTATATGGAAGTCAGAGGGTCGATTGAGATAGTCTATACCCTTTTAATACCCACAGATCCTTCCTAAGCTGCATAAAATCGTCTAATGCTAGCCAAAATTAAACTGCTAAAACGCATCAGAGCTTCAAGGGGTTAAACTAGTCCTTGAAGAAGAGTAAAGAATCCAGAACAGTATTAGGTAAAGATAATATACTTACGAAAATATTGTCCTCAATTTGCTTGGTATCAGAGTAGTTCAATATGATTATAGTATGTGGTGTAGTTAAATATGATATAGTGGTAAGTTCACAATATTTCAGCTAGGCTACACTTAAAATAATACTAAATGTGGCATCAGATTTTCTTTTGTTGTTGTTGTTGTTGTTGTTCCCCAGGCTGTCTGGCCGAACAGCCCAAGGCCCCGAACAAGGCCAAGGCCATAACCGAGCGCCCCAAAGAACCCTCCCTGCCTACCATAAAAAAGCCTGGGTGACCGAAGCCACTCACAGGCGAGGAGCCGAGGAGGGCGCGGAAACACCCGGGATACTAAAGCCCCACCCAAGGACCTTTTGAAAGCACCTCAGCAATTATGAAAGGAAAGCTGAGGGATTTTCTTTTGTAAGACCTAATGCCAAAGATAACACACATTGACATCTGAGAGTTTCAGGCACAGTATTTGACCACTTGTGAGTCTCGATCAGGCTATAAGGAAGTGTAGGCTAGACATCGATAATTAACGGAATTATCACCTAAATTGCGGTTGTAGTGCTTATATAAATACATAAAACCCAAATCAACATACTTTTTATCCATTAGAAACCTACATTAATGTTGTATTTCTGTTTAATATCGATGTTTATGGCTCCAACTTCCTTATAGCCTGAAACTCGCATGTGGTCAATTCCTCATTAAATGTTATACAACTTGTACTGTAATTACATTCCTGAATTACCAGACAATTCAGCTCAGATGGGCTTGATGAAATTTGCATTTTAGTTTAGTTCAACTTAATCCTTTTATGCTTATGCCACATTTTGACAGTTATTCTGGTTATCACTAGACGATTTTACACAACTTAGGAAGGATCTGTGGGAATTCAAATTATAGGACTAATGGCCGTCTCGGTTAACCCTCTGACTAACATATACCCTTCCTTTCTATCTATTGCCCGACGCCTAACTCCCGTTAAGGGTGGCCATACACAAAACGCCCCATGAGGACTTACAGGACTGAACACTCAACTTAGGGACTGTCCGACTTAGAGGCCTTCTATGTATTTTTAGCACATTTTCTACAGTGGTGGGTGGATATAGTTCATCCACCAACCTGCTTGACCCTTAGGTAAGCAGTATGGAGTTATTTAAGGTTGTCTCCCTTAGATGGGTTGCCGAACAAGGCTAATGAGTCCCATCCAACTGGATTTTTATAAGGTTTACTCCCCTAGACAGGTTGCCAACCAAGGCTGACGTGTCCCATCCACTCGTCTAATGATAGCCAGAATAGGCCTACAGAAAAGAAATGCGTCATAGGATCTTGAAAGGAAATTAGATTCGGATTTAGGAGACAGCTATTGAAACAAAAACCGGTAGTTTAACAAACTCCAATTTCCATAATGCTATTCCATTGTGTTCCAGTTTACAATAGGTCTTAGAAAATCTTGAAACTGCTCATACTGCTCATTAATCAACGTCATGTATCAAAGTTGAGAATATTAAATAATTAATGTACTCTTTGTGATATTATTATTTTAACCTAATTACAGTAGTTGCATCCTTTCACTCTATTACATAATTATAGCCTACAGATGTGTTGCCTATATGGCCTAAAGGTAGTGCAAATGAACTTGACAATAATCTTGATCCCTGACCTCTTTGTAACTCAAAAGGTCCTAGAGCAAACTGGCTGTAAATACCTACACCTATTTCCTGGTGGACTCTTCCCAAATGATAGAAACGTCAGCCCGATTGCTCATTCATTTTGAGTTATAAAAAGTTAAGGGGTCAAGATTATTGTCGTTATTAAGTTCGTATATCAGGATTTGTTCTTCCAAGGTTCTAAAGAAGAAGAAGAAGAAGAAGAAGAGTCAGATTTATCCTGGAAAACTTATTGGAGTCGCTGTCTAGGCTGCTTGAGCGTTTTGATGACACGTGTCCCACATGATGATCGTCATCGGACGAGATGTATTTTTTTCAAGAAGTTGACCCTTTCCTTCCGACTGTAACGGTTCTTCATACAAGCTGCTGCGAAGTGGTCCATGACTCCACAGTGGTTACATTTTCTCCCAAATGAAGGGCATTTCTTCTGACCGTGTAGGTGATCCGAGCCATTACATCCGAAGCGTTTCGTTGCTTGCTTGTGTACTGCCGTGTCTTCTTTCTCACAGGTGTTTCTTTGTTGTTGCTTATATTTCGTAGTTACCTTGTGGACATTGGTGCCTTCTTCCTCGTGTTTTTCCATCTGACTTGCTTGTGCCTCAGTTGCTTCATATGTGTAAGCTAGTTGAAGGGCTTTCTGTACTGTCATGTCCGATTCCTTCAGGTATACGCCCTTCTCATTTTGTTGGAAGTACATTTCTCCTTCAGCTGGTCGATGATAGCTTTGTCGAGGTTGTACTGGGCAAAATTGCATTTATCTCCTTGCGTACGTAGGCGAGTTACATAACTATGTGTTGTCTCGCCAGGCTCCTGTGCAAGCATCCTGAATTAGTGTCGTTCGAACACCTCGTTGGTTTTCTCAATGAAGTACGCATTCAGTGCCACGTAGATTGTTTTGTAGGCTATGTCGGCTCTGTTTGGCCTGTTGGGATCTCCGGTGTCAAGGTCTTGTCATCCTGATGATCTCTTTCAACTTCTTTCCTCCATAAAACCGGGGGAGTGCTAGACGCTTAGCATTTTCGGTTATGCTAAAAGACAGAAACGCATCCTCGGCATGTTCAATCCAGTCGGTCCATGCCTGTACTTGATTTGTGTCATCAAACTCGAGCGGTTGTAATGTGGGAATTGCATGTGCCATCTTGCGCAAACACAGAAGCAGTTGGTAGGCTACTCGTCGTAGTAAGTGGTTCGAGTAGATCCTCGTCGCCACTTTACTGTTCCTCCCTGCGGCTATTGATACACTTCTGTATTCTTAAGTTTATTCTTCACAACAAAGGCACCAACATCTGAAATACAAAGAACTGAAATTAATACCACCACCATAAACTGCAGAGTCCCGTTTTCTTATGTTTCACATGCTCGCACCCAGTTGAGGGACACCTTGACTACGAATAACATACCGTACATACCAAAGCCACTCCAACAGTTTCCTCTCTCTCTCCAACACCCCTCACTCTTCGGAAAGTAGATACGAGGTGCCGTTGGAAAGGATTATCCCTCTTGGTCCTCAATGCCTTCACTTGAACTGACCTGTATAATCTTAATTTTAGAACTTTATTTATGAAAGCTGTTTCTTGCCATTTCTGACAAAATATTATTACTTAATGCGAATGTATTAATACACAATAGATATTATATAAGTTTAGACCGAGATCATTATACGTCTATGGATTTTATATAAAACATAAAAATTGGGATAACCTGTGGTAGCACGGAGATTCCGACTATTGGTGAAATTTCGCTAACTCTTTTACAGTATCCCCCATACTGCCTTCAGATTATGGCCTTTAAACAAAGGTTATCCATAAAATACTTGTACTAAATGTGATTTATTAAATCAGATGAAATAAGTTAACTGGAGCTTAAATAACCATAGAGTAGCATCTAAAACACAGCACAATATTAGCAAAATGGCGGGTAGTAGCGGTAGTTAAAAGATGATGCTGGTTCCTAATCCCTATAAAAGGCTGTGTAGAGGCTTGGTAACGCTTGGCCGGTGGCAGACGTGTCAATTTGAGGTAATATAACATTAATATTAACTTATTGGTGGGAATTAATGTGTTAGTGTGGTAGTTAGTGTATGGGAGTGTAGTACAGAGGATATAATACACTATAATAGGTGTGGTAAGTTGCTGACTGAAAAGATAACACTATTTTGTATTTCCCTTCTTGTTGGATTTATCAACATCATGGTCTTCACAATATTAGTATTATCCTTAGTAGGCCTATTGTGTATATTTCAGACAGATGATTATTACCAATTATGTCCTAATGTAAGATATAACGTTAATGTTGCCCATGATGACCAAAGAGAGAAGAGACTCGCTACCTTAGACAAACCAACAAACCTAGCCTTAGAGTCAGAGGCTAGGGACTAGGGTCGGCCCCATGGTAGGCTACAGTCATAGGCCTTCTTCTTCTACCATGCCTACATGGTAATATTTAATTTTCGGTAAAAATTGAAGAGACCCCGGACAGCCTTTTTACTAGCCTAGTTAGGCTAGCCTAATTCTAGTTTTTGTTTTATTTTTCTTTGATATAGGCTAGGCCTACAGTGTTGTTTAATACAGAGGATAGCCTATAGCCTGCGAGAAAGATCTAGGTGTGTTTGTTAGCAATGATTTGAAGCCTAGAAAACGGTGTATAAGCGTTCGTAATAAGGCAAACAGGATTCTCGGGTTCATCTCTAGGAGTGTGAGTAACAGAACTGCTGATGTTATCTTAAAACTTTACTTGTCATTAGTGAGACCCTATATGGATTATGCTGTCCAATTTTGGTGTCCTTATTACAGAATGGACATAGATTCATTGGAGAGAGTACAGCGTAGAATGACAAAAATGATCCATAATATTAGAAATCTTTCATATGAAGAAATTAGGTTTACATTCGTTAGAGAGACGCAGAGTTAGAGGGGATATGATAGAGGTGTTCAAGTGGGTTAGTGGGATTAACAAAGGGGACATGACAAATGTACTAAAGCTCAGTGATAGTGAAAGAACTCGTACCAATGGTTTCAAATTAGATCAATTTTGTTTCAGAAAAGATATAGCCTAGGCAAATATTGGTTTGGTAACAGAGTTGTAGATGGGTGGAATGGACTACCAAGTGCTATAGTGGGATCTAAAAGTGTAGGGAGCTTTAAGATAAAATTGGATAAGCATATGGACGAGAAGGGTTGGGTGTGAAGGGGGATCAGCCGGGTTGGGCCAATCAGCGCTCTGCAGACCCCCATAATCCTGCGTTAATCTCTAAACGTTTTGGTAAGATGATCCTCAGGGTATTAGAGTGTGAAGCCTATAATTGGGCTTTGTAATTGAATTGGGGTTGTGTGGGACAGGGATCTGCCTTGCTTAGGCCAATCGGCTTTCTGCAGACTCCCATTTTCTTATGTTCTTATAGATGAAGTGGGGGGAGGGAGTGCAATGCAAATTGATAAGTGGATAGGCTAGAGAGGGAAATAAATAAGGTAGCAGAGAGAGTGTTAGAGAAGGAGAAAATAGGGTAAATGTTGGTAAATCTACAGTTATACTATCCCTCCCCCACTACTCCCCACCACCTTCCCCCTTCAAAACACGCCTTTTAGCGTGTTTTTGGATGGTTCAGCAGACACGGAAACTGGAAAAAAACGTATTTTGATAAAAAAAAAAATGGTAAAATTCTAGTTTCACGTACACAGCGACAAAAGGGAGGCGCCGTTGTAAAGGCATAGCTTCCCGACCAACTATGAAGATCAGGGAAATTGCTGGGTAAAAGACGTAATATAATGATAATAAACTACATTAACGACATTAGCCTAACCTAACAACCTTACCTAACCTAACCTAGTATCCTGGGTTCGAGTCCACGGACTGCCACATGTGTTTGTAAGTTTCATTAATCGATTTTAGGAGTATTATTGGTTGTTGGAAGGAACATAATAATTATGTAATAGCTATGGTGCCGCATATGGGGAGAAAATATATTTTTTTTTTACAGTAGGTACCGGTATAATTCCTTATAATGCATTTCCGCCGCTTTGGACATATATAGGAATTAAGTATGGTATATGACAAATGTAGCCATAGAAATTTATGAGTATGCTGTGAAAGCGAAACTAGAATTAAACCCCCACACCCCCGCTAAATCCCTTAAATCCGAGCCAACTTTCGAAATGATGTTAGGCCTACTGTGATTTTGGACTCTGAAAAATTGAAAAACCCGAGCCAAGTTTGTTCAAAACTTGGCTCGGGTTTTTCCATTTTCAGGTTTTGTTACTTTTCAATATTGTATTTTCAGAGTTCTTCCAATATTACCCCTTTATTTACGCCTTTTACCCCGCAATTTCCCTGATCTTCATATCCCTCCCCACTATCGGGGGCCGTGTTTTAAGATTGATGGATAATGGGAAAATAGTAAAATGCGACAGTCCTTGGTATTAAACAACACTGTGTAGGCCTATCAAATACAAAATAAAAAACTACAAAAAATAGCCTAACCTGAAAAAGTCTTTATTTACGGCTTTTACCCAGCAATTTCCCTGATCTTCACTATCGGGGGGCCGTGTCTTAATTAAGATTGATGGATAATGGGAAAATAGTAAAATGCGACAGTCCTTGGTATTAAACAACACTGTATATCAAAGAAAAAACCATCTTCAGACTGATCCGGTGAATAAAAATACCAAAGTACAATAAATTACCTGAAAAACTCGTAGCACATACCACCACGACCTCCATGTTAGGGCTCCATCTTCAAACTGAGCCCGCCCGGGCCGGCGTGGCGCGTGACGTGACGACTGAAAGACTGTGTAATAGGTTAATAATTTGATGGAAGGCTGTGATTGGTTCCAGGAGTGACGGGAAGCATTGTGATTGGTTCATGATTCCTAAAAAGACCGCTAGGTGTAGTGACGTTCGACTGAAAGATTGAGGGTAAGAGCTCCCGAACGACGGTCATTGTGTACTATTGCGCCGCGGCCATCGACAGGGAGGTATGTTTTACAGTTTCTCGTATTTCACTTATAACTAATTTGCGACGGTAAGTACATATACACCAACAAAGTATCGTTAATGAAAGTGATAAGACACTAATAATCATCGATGGGGCCCGTCACTGGTTGGTCGGTAACTTTAATCGAAAATAGGGAGGAAAGGTAGAGGAATGAAAGGGTGGTGGAATAAAGACATTAACCTGACAAGCGCGATATAGACCTAGGGGCTAGGGTAGTTATTTGTGCATTTCTAGCCTTGGATTCTGACAGAATTAGTTATATTTACAATATAGAGCATTATTTGTTTTCGGTATGCTTTTATTTAACATATATGATGTACTGTATATATATATGAACCTTCAAGAGTGCTAAAATAAGTTGGAAAAGCATTTGGGTGGTGAAAAACGAAGATATTGGCCACCCGGTCATAATCTCAGGCGAGAGAGAGGCACAGGCAACCCTCCCCTCTCGCTGTCTGTGAGTCAATTGAGGCGAGCGGGGCGGTGTGTGCCGGTGTCTGGGTGTTACATAACGATCTTTTGTGCAACCCACGTGTGCTACATTATCGCGGGAGAGATAAATAACCGATAAATGATGAAAATAAGAGGAAAAATAGGTGATAATTGAGGAGGGGGGGGTGAGAAACACATGGATGAGTACTAGAGGGGAATTTTCTCACCTAGAGACAAATTCCTTTGTTTTGATAGGTCCTTTTTTTTTTTTTTTTTGGAAGGCTTTTTTTATGGTCTTGCTTCCGTAAGGCCTATCGCACTTGCCGGGTTAAGGAGGCGAGGAAGAAGAGGAAAGAGAGGAATAGGATTAGGAAAGAGTTGGCGAAGGGGAAAATATAAGTGAGGAGGAAATTCGAATAGCAAGGGAAGAATAGGCTACGAGAGGGAGAGAAAAAAGACAAAAAACTTAATAAGAGGAGCAATAGCCTAGAGAAGCATGAACAGAAAGAAATTGACAGGATAAAAGAGAAGGGGAACAAAGGAAAAGCTGAGTGGTATAGCTGAGTGGGTTAGTGGGATTAATAAAGGGGACATGAAAAATGTACTAAAGCTCAGTGATAACGAAAGAACTCGTACAAATGGTTTCAAACTAGATAAATTTCGTTTCAAGAAAGATATAGGCAAATATTGGTTTGGTAACAGAGTTGTAGATAGGTGGAGTAGGCTACCAAGTGCTATAGTGGGATCAAAAACAATAGGGAGCTTTAAGATACAATTAGATAGGCATATGGACCAGATGGGTTGGGTATGAGGGTGATCTGGCAGGTGTGGGGATTTGCAGATCCCCGTTTTTTTCTGACCTCTGACCGTTTCGGTGAGGTAAGTCCTAATGGTGTTTTTAAGCTGGGCTTATAATTAGGGTTGGGTGTGACAGGGATCTGCCTTGTGTAGGCCAATCGGCTTTCTGCAGACTCCCATTTTCTTATGATGGTTAAAAAGAGAAAAAAGGAGGGAAAAGGTAGTAGTGGAGCTGAACGTAGGTGGGGAAAAAGTTAGGGATGTAAATAAAACTGGAGAGGAAATAAAAAGATACTGGGAAGAAGTGGGAGGGGTAAATGACCAAATTAGAGTAGGGCAATGGAATATTGAACTAAATGAGGAAGAAATAGATGAAAATATGAATGAGATGGTGAGTGAGGAGGAGTGTGAAGAAGCTGAAGAGAAACAAAGCGGCAGGGCCGGATGGGATAACAGCAGAGATGTATATTGAAGGAGGGGAGATGATAGTTAGGATGTTAAAGAAGCTATTTGATAAAATATGGGAGGAGGAAGAAATACCAGCAAGATGGAAAGAAGAACGGGTCACATTGATTTATAAAGGAGGAGCGAAAAGTGTGCACGAAATGGGGAGTTATAGACCAGTAACGGTAATAAACATAATAAATAAAGATATTTTATGGGATACTAAAGGAGAGGGTAGGAGAGTATGTAGAAGAAAGGAACCTGCTTAGTGAAGAGCAAAATGGGTTTAGGAAGGGAAGAAGAGGAACAGACAATATATATATATTAGATGAGATTATAGAGAAAAAGGCAAAGCAAGGGAAATGTGTGTTTATAGTGTGTTTGGATGTGGAGAAGGCATATGATAAGATTAGTAGTGGAGTTGCAGAAGCAGTGATGGAGAAACAAGGAGTGAGTAGGAAGATAAGGAACATGATAATGAATATGTATGAAGGGGTGGAGACAGAAATTGTGTGGAAAGATATTGCAGTGAAAGGAATCAGGAGAAGGAAAGGGCTAATGCAGGGATGTAATCTGTCACCATTAATTTTTGCAATGTGCATGGAGGAGTTGGTGAGGAGAATTAAGAGTAAGGGAAAAGGAGTGAAAATAGGGCAATATATGCTAGCAATTCTGACGTTTGCTGATGACGTAGTGTTGATAGCAGAGACAGAGGAAGATATGGGAGAAATGTTGCAGGAGGCGGAAAGGTTTGGCAGAGACTTAGAAATGAAGTTCAGTGTAGAGAAAAGCAGTATGATAGTAGTAAATGGACCAGAGGCAGTAGAAATGAGGATAGGAGGGGAAAGAATAGAAACAAGGGAGGAAGTGAAGTATTTAGGGGTATGGATAGGGAAGGAAGGGCGACAAAGTAATGTAACCGTAGAGCTGGAGCCACAGGCCTGATAAGGCCTCTTCCAGAAGGACTTCTGTGAGTATGAATGAGAAAATCATGAAGGTGGAGCAGTGTAGTGGGAAACTGGAATGTGACAAAAACCAGAGTGAATAAATATAAAATAGTAAGAGAGGTGTGGAAGGACTTTGAAGTGCCGAAAATAATGTACAGGATGGATGTGAGAGGGAGTACAGGGGGAGAAATAAATAGACTAGAGACGGGACAAAATAAAATAGGAAGAATAGGGTTAGGAGCAATAAGGTGGACAGCAAATGAAGCAGTAAGAGGGGAGATGGGATGGAGTACGTTTGAGGAAAGAGTGCGAAGGCAAAGTTGAGGTACAAGAGTAGGTTGGAGGAGATGGAGGATAATAGGTGGCCAAGGAGAGTGTATGAATGGGGGGAGGGGAAGAGTAGATGGGCAAAAGAGTGTAGGAGTGAAACAAGGAAGGGTGGGAGAGGAGTGGAGAGATGTAGGGAGTAAAGCAGGACTAGGTCAGGGAAGGAGACTAGAGAAAGAGATAGGAACGAGAGTGAAGGAAGTAGGAAGACAGGAATGGAAGAGAAATATGGAAAAGAAAAGTACACTGATAAGATATAGAAGCAAGGGGAGACCGAGAAAAGAGGAGTTTTATGACGGAAGTTGGGGAGCTGAACTACTGTTTAAGGCTAGGGCAGGAGCATTAGAAACAAATAGGAGAACATGGAGGTGGAATGGGGGGGTGAAAGAGTGTCTGCAGTGTGAGGTGAGAGTGGAGGAGATAATAGAACATATAGTGACAGAGTGCCAGGGGTATGCAGAGGAGAGAGATGGGTTGGAAAATGAGTTGAAACGGGTGGTAGGGGAGAGGGAATGGGAAGAACAGAAAGAAGAGGAGGATCTATCTATCTATCTATTGCCTGACGCCGTGATCCCCGAAGGGGTGGCCACGAACGAACCGCCCCCATGCACCTCTGTCCCCAGTCAGTCGACGCCCCTCCCCCCAACCAGCACCGCCTTCGTTCATGTAGTTCCTCACTCCATCCTTCCACCTCATATTCGGTCTACCTCTCCCCCTCTGTCCCTCCACCTTGCTCTCGTACACCCTCTTAGTCATTCTCTCGCTTTCCATACGTTCCATATGGCCGAACCATCTCAAGTTGTTCCTTTTCACACTTTCCAGCACATCTACCTCCACACCACACCTCCTTCTTACTTCCTCATTAGTCTGTCTATCCCTCCATGTAACAGGAGGATGAGGGTGTAAAATTTGTGTTAGGTCTCGGGACAGAAGAGGGGGTAGATGGGGAAATGGGGAAAAGAATGAAGGTAGTGAAAACTGAAAAGATTCGTGGAGCAGGTGTGGCAGAAGAGAAAACGGAATAGAATAGAATAGAATAGGGTGAGGAGGGAGAAGGTGATCAGAGTGGGGGAGGAAGATAAATGAGATTAAATAGTAGAGAGGGGGAGAAAGGAAAAGTTAAATTAAGTTAAGGAGAGAACAAGATATTGGGGGTGGAGGAGGGGGTAAATAGGGAGAGGAGAGTCCTGCTTAACCCCTTCAGACTCATATGACGCAGAGGTTGCCAGAATAGCAATAAGAAATAGAGTTCTCTCACTCTTATAATTACCTCTCCAAAATTAGTTTTCTGCCCACAGCTAACTCAAAGACAACTGCAGAGGTTGAAGTAACTAAACTAAAGGTTTCTAAATACCCCTGATGGTAATAAAGGCTTTAAAGTATCCCTAATCGGCTCAAAATCGCGTCATATGCCGGAGAGGGTTAAGCTATATACTTCAATACTTTTCTTTAACTATCCTTTCTACGACTACTTATTTTCTAAACTAAATCTTAATCAAGCTCTAGCTGTTTCTGGAGAAGGGATCACCGGTGCATAGGTGAGCTGGTTCAAAACAAGGGACAGCAACTCCACAAGAAGAAGAAGAAGAAGGACTGTCACATTTTAGTATTTTCAACTTTAGCCTAACCTAACCGAAAAACTAACAGACGGTCTAAACCCAGCTCACGTTCCCTGTTTATGGGTGCACGATGGTCTAAACCCAGCTCACGTTCCCTGTTTATGGGTACGTGACAGTCTAAACCCAGCTCACGTTCCCTGTTTAGTTATCGGTTAGGTTAAGTTAGGCTAATGTTGAAAATACTAAAATGCGACGGTCCTCGGTATTAAACAACACTGTAGCCTATATCAAAGAAAAATAAACAAAAAACTAGAATTAACTAGTTAATAGGCTGTCTGGGGTCTCTTCAATTTTTACCTAATTTTCTGCTAGGTCTAAGCACACTAGATAGTTAGAACAACACCACAATTGAGAATATAGGCTAGCCTAAATGGCTTCCTGGAAAAGATGTGGCTGAAAAAAAAGTTAATAGGCCTAGGCTAGTCTCACTGGTAACCTAGGTCGTGCGCTTGCGGTTAAGTTCCCGTCCATTTTGACGGCAATTTTTTCTGGGTCAATATAAACTTGTAGGCTATGTACAGTACAGTACTGTAGGCTTATGTGTAACTACCTGCCGTAACTGTTACTACCAGAAACATTTTTTATAGGCTAGATTGCGAGTAAGTAGGCTAATTCAGTTATGTGCATAACAGTCCCAGGCGGGTGCCCAACCCCGAAAGGAGTTGAAATAGGCGAGCTATCCCCCCGCCAAAGGTGGCTTTCTAGGGCCTTTCCTAGCTGATGCTGAGAGGATTGGGTTCTAGTCATGTGGTGGAGTGGTGGGATGGATGTAGGCCTAGATTCCGGGCGAACGGTCGTGTCTATTTTGACGGCGAATTTTTTTTTCGGTTTCCCCCCCCCCCCCTCAACATGTCATTGTATCCAAAGGAAGTCACAATAGTCGGGAACATAATGGAAAAGGTCTGACGCCACTACGTGTAGTGTAAACAAGGCTGGCGGTACGCCCGAACTCTACATTCTACCCGGGCTGGTCTATCAGAGTGAGAGCTGAGCGATCTCTGCCATACCCACAGCTTACTCTGACTGTTCCTTTTACTTATATATTTTCTCGATCTCAAGTGACGGTGTCTCTTCCGTGGATTGACCTCCCTACTGCCAACCTAGAGGTTGGCAGATTGGGAGCCAAAGCGTCACATATTTCCTTTGCCCCTCAACTTTCCCTTCATAATTGCTGAGGGGCACAGGGCCTTGGCCCCTTGGGTGGGGCTTTGGTTTCCCGGGCGTTTCCGCATCCTCCTCAGTTCCCCGCCTTAGAGTGGCTTTGGTCACCTGGGCTTTATTAGTGGTAAACAGGGAGGGTTTTGTGGGGGCGCTCGGTCTTAGCCTTGCTTGAGACCATGGGGCTGCTCGGCCAGACAGCCTGGGGAACAGCAACAACAACAACAACAACAACCGTCCTTTCTGAACCCAAATTGAATAAAGGTATGCTGCAGGGATAAAGAATCTACTGACTAATGTCAGATCAGAAAGTCTGTTATACTCCAACTGGATATCGGGTGTCAAAATATTTACGGTACCTTTCGGTCTGAACTAGGCTAGGCCTATGTGGTCAATTCTTGACAAAATAATATACCTGGTTGGACAGAGAGAGGTTTTATTAATTGCAGGTGTACAATCGTGAGCATATATACGGTTACACTAATTCAAATCTTTGAATCTTTAAAGCCAAGTTCTGAAGTGTCTTGTCAGTAATAGAGCAATTTATTTCCTCGTTTGTACTACTGTAGATACCAATTCTCCCTACCAATAAATGCCTACAGTGGCCGATAGAGGCGCTGAACGCAAGGTTTACCGCGGTGCATTGTGGGAAATGGGCGACATCGCGGAGCTATCCATCCTCCCTCTCCTTCAACAAATCTATAATATATCCAGTTAGTCGAAATTTCTTTAGCCGACACATACTTTGGTCTATGCATAGTTTTGTTTCATATATTTTAAAATCACCCATATTTATAAATAACGTATAGCCTACAGGTATTTACAATATAAAGTCAACAGGTATTTTCCCGCCAATTTTGTTATGATAATTAATCATCTTATAATTATGTTTGTTATCATTATCAGCTGCATAGTGCATATGGACTTTCCCTTTATTACTATACTACCGGTATATAAGCACTTAGTGTACTGTAGTCGTATACTGTATAATAAAAACGTGTAGAATCACACAAAAATTTAGATAAACTGTGCATATCCTAGGTGTTGGCCTATAGTGATGTCTACAGTCGTAGCTCTGGTGCTAGTTCAGAAGTGTCCACCAGAGGTCTCAAAGGAATTGTTGGTAGGGAGAATTAAAATGGGTGCATTGTCATTTATGCCCTTGACTTTACAGTATTGAGTACAGTATGATAGTTATTAGTGGTGTGTATGTACTGACTCCCCAGGTAGTGTTGTGGTGGTGGATCAGTAAGGAGGGTTGGTGCAGTCATTATAACTGGTTGGTCACACACACAGATGCACGGATACTCGGGACCCCGTGGTCGCTCAACCTTCGATAGAGGGTGGGTGCTGCATGAGTGATTGTTGTGTAATAGGTCGGTGGTAGCCATCATGCTTCACGCCACACAATTTTCCTCAACTTTTTATCACAACTCTGATATGGCAGCTTGTGAATTCTGTCGTATATTATGATCCACCTCCAGTCTAGTTTTCAATACCTATGTAAAGTAGTCTGAATATGTGTGTATCAAAGGTTAACAATAATGGCTCGTGTCCACCTTTACCATTAACCCCTTCTGTACGGTGATGTACTTTTTGTTATATTCTGGCAACTATTAGACTATTTTGTTCAGCTTAGGAAGGACGTCAACCCATTAAAAGGCTACAGACTATCTAATTAATCCTTTTAGCTACCACATGTTCTTTCTGAGCTTTATGAAATTGTCTAAATGTAGCTGAAATCAAGTAAAAGAAGCGTCACCGGTACAGAAGGGGTTAAGCATTGGTACCAATTACTATAAATATGTAGATCAGTATAGCTGTGCATAAGATAACAGTGATACCGGTAACATGACGTAACTTCGGACGGGGAGGTAACTTCGGACACTCTAAAAAATATATACAATGAACCACAGTTATGGGATAAATACATGTTATGGAAAAACAAGTATGTCTGTGGTGTTCTTCCATAATGCAATCATTTTTCCATAACTGTACCTTACATACTGTTATCCAGAAGTGTCCGAAGTATAGCCCCCGTCCGAAGCTAGGGCATTTCACGGTGATCAGTTTCCAGTTAGACAGTAATGTGAGGTTAACCATATAGCCAGAGTAGGTGGGACTCTTTACTTTTCATATCCTTGCAAGTCAATCTTTGCATTGAGGCTGGCAACAGGAAAGGCCGGAAAAAACAACTTTGCTATTTACACAAGGCTTTTGATGGTGAATATTAATCATGGAGAAGAGGTAGCTTTATAAACTTGTATACAGAAGACCGGCAATCGAGCCCTATATGCGGTGGCAGACGTCAGGGATGCAGTACTGTAGACCATTGTCGCATTTACGTTGTGAATGCTTACACCTGTACACTGGCTACAAACAACACTCGCAGCCACTGTTGACAGTAACGGTACAGCAGTAACATTTTACACACTATGTAAACAAAACAAGATGGCTACCTCGCCTAGGTGAGGTATGGCAGTAGCATAAGAAGAACTCAGTTGTCTGGTTAAACTAATCTTAGAAAAAGAATCAAAGTATAACAAAAGAAAGAAAAATCAGAGTTGTGGATGAAAGTTGCAGGAAAAATAATGTATGTAAATCCTCCTTCAGCAATGCCGTTGTAAAATATGTTGTGTTATTTATGTTCTGGGTGTATTTTTAATTTACCTTCAGGTTTGTATAGATGTAGGCTAGACTTGCCGCTTTGTGTTTTAGTGTGTTTTTATAACTTTTACTTAAGTTCTTTTACGTCAATTTTTGTGCAAGCGCTAGTGAATTTCTTTTTGGAAGAAGTGTTGTTATAAAGAAAGGATTTAATTATATTTGTTGTTACTGTAGGCTACTATATTATCTAGTCTGTGTATTTGCTGCGTTTATGATTTTGTTTTTCTACATTCTGGAGGTTATCCTTTGAATCTGAAAGTACTTTCACAGTAGGTAATATGACTATACCCTGTTCCAAATAGGTAGGCTAGTCCAGAAATCGTAAACCCTAAGCTCTGTTATTCTAAAAAGGCTACGGTACATCAAATAGGCTGTAAATCTTAACACCTTTTCTCTGGCTGACCCTTCCCAAATGGTAGAAATATTTGCTTGATTACTCTGGTCGTGTGTGAGTTATAGAGGTTAATGTTCAAGAGTTTTGATCTACTTACTGTACTTGGAGTATGGTATAGGAATTGTGACTTGTTATAGGTCAAATGTGAAAGAAGTTTTATGGTAATGAAGTCTGCTTTTGTTCCGTACCAAACATCCACTTGACTTGTCTACCACGCTTTACCCTCCAAAGTACTCCTCATCCTATAACATCACTTGTTGTTATTGTGTATAGAATATCTAGTATTGTTGTTACTATATTTTTCCATTACTAGCTGTTGCTATCATTTGATTACATGCATCATTCTTGTCATTTATTCCTCATTCATTCTCTGAGTATGTCCATACCACGGTAAGGTACTTTTCTTTATTCATTCTTCTTTTATACCGCAAATTGGCCTAACTTCAGACAAGGGGGTATACTTTGGACATTTCTGGATAAAATTATATAAGCTACTTTTATGGAAAAATGGCTCTGCATTATGGAAGAACATCACAGACATACTTTTTTTTCCATACCATCATGTATTTATCCCATAACTTCAGTTCATTATAGTATTTTCCAGAATGTCCGAAATTATCTCCCCGTTCAAAGTTACTTAATTTTACCGGTACTGTACTTTCTATGTACAGAATTTTGTTTTACTATCTAAATTACTCATGATCTTCTCTTGCTTAGTCCATTTACTGGTAGCCTATATATTTTATTTTTTATATATTTACTGTATATACCTATATTTACAGTATATTTATTTATATTTTCAGAGGAGATATGTCAAGTCGTGATTACCACCACTCCTCTAACCTGGCCTCCCAGGGTGGGTTATGGGGCAGTGGCCGAACTGTTATAGGTGGTTCCTCCTCCTTTGACTCTACTGGCCGCAGGATCCAGCACTCCTCCGACTACAAGCGGACCTCTCTGTTGGGGGATGGGGGTAGTAGTCTTGGGGGGATGGGGGGTGCCAGAAGTGCCTCAGACCCTTACTTACAACAGAGGTTAGATATTATTGTATTTATTTTTCTGCATGTACTGTATTTGATATTTTGGATGTATGTACAGTTTGCCGCACATATTCCATTTCTCAACCATCCAAGCAAATCGTAACATGGCAGAGACGCACCCACCTCTCCAACCCCCTCCCTCACTCCACCTCCTACTAATATTGGAAGGGAAGAGGTGGAGCGAGGAAGGGGGGTTGGGGAAGTGGGTGCGGCTCTGGCAAATTACGACCCCAACGAAATAGAATACTGTATGTGCGGAAAACTGTACAGTATTTGTCAGAAGTTGGTTGTGGAGTGGGTGTATGTATTTGTGAGTAGTCCTGAAGTAGTGTGTGGATAGTACCTTTGCCTCTGTTTGTACACTGTAAACAATAGCGGAGTTATAGTTATTTTTAGTGTTTATTATTGTATATGTAAAGATGAAATTATGTTTATAGTTCAAATTATATCTTCGGAAGTGATACAAATGGTTAAAACAACGCTAATTTGTGTTCATTTTCTTGTATTTCCTTTCATATTCATTCAAGTCTTCAAACTAAATTGCTCTGGTTTGACAGCCTTAACTGTATGTGTCAGAAGTTGGTTGTGGAGTGAATGTACATATTAAAATGTAAAACTTGTAAAATAAACAAACCAAAACTATGACGACACAATATAAAAGCAAAAGAACTTATCAAAATCGCTTTGTGGAAATAACTCTTTAATCAAATACAATTTTATGTGTGAGCAGTAGTATGTGGGTAGTTCCTTGGTCTTTGACTCCACCTAAGGCATATAGCGATTTTGATTAGTTGTTTTGTCTTTTCTCTGTGTTCGTCCAAGTTTTGGTTTGTTTATTTTGCAAGTTTACAATTCAATGAGATCCTCATTAATTATGAAGGTGTATTAATCTAGTGCACCCCTCAGGAAGACGATCGGGTTGATGGGTGAGGGTGGGAGCCAGTCGGGCCAGACCAGTGGACTCAGTCTACTGGGAAAATTTAGCAGCCTGAAGGAAAAGGATGCGAAGCTGGCCCTCACTGTCCTTGATGTTATCATGAACTCTGTAAGTATCACTATTATTTGAAGTAGATTTTTGTATTACCTATACTGTATTGCCAAAGGAACTGATTGTAGTTACTGTATACATTACTGTATATTATATATGTATACATATACAGTATATTACTGTATACAGTTACTGTATACACATATATATATATATATATATATATATATATATATATATATATATATATATATATATATATATATCTTAATATGTTAGTAATTCATATTATCACCAACCCACAAATTAACTTACAAATAAACCTAATTATTATAATCAATGAAACAAATTAATACATGTGATACTCCAAGGATACTCACACCAAAATTCTGTGCACTAATTATTACGCCATCAAGACAGTTAAAGGGTTATGCACATGCTCACAATATATTATCCATTCTCGAATATTGGATATTAATCTAAGCATGTTTACATATGCCCAACTGCACTATGATAGCCTAGTGATTACAGGAATAGAAGGGGTAAGTAATGTATTAACTTGTGTGCCAACAGTCTGACCAAGATGATGGAGGCAGGATGGGAGGACTTCTGGATGCAGCAAGGATGGGTGGAGGTGGTGGAGGACTTCTGGACGGAGCAAGAATGGGTGGAGGCGGTGGAGGACTTCTAGACGGAGGAAGGATGGGTGGAGGTGGTGGAGGACTTCTAGACGGAGTAAGGATGGGTGGAGGTGGTGGAGGACTTTTAGACGGAGGAAGGATGGGAGGAGGTGGAGGGCTTCTAGACGGAGGAAGGATGGGTGGAGGTGGAGGGCTTCTAGACGGAGGAAGGATGGGTGGAGGTGGAGGGCTTCTAGACGGAGGAAGGATGGGTGGAGGTGGTGGAGGACTTCTAGACGGAGGAAGGATGGGCGGAGGTGGTGGAGGACTTCTAGACGGAGGAAGGATGGGTGGAGGTGGTGGAGGACTTCTGGACGACCCCATACCTACTAAGTCACGATGGTCCGGATCTGTGAGTAATTATTTTTTACATGTTTCACTGGGTCAGTTTGGCAATTAGAAGATGTTTTACATCATCAGTTTGTTTGGCGCTTAGAAGATATTTCACAACATTAGTTTGGTGATTAGAAGATATTATTTTAGGAAGGATGTACCCGATGTAGTATCCGGGCGTACGGTTGTTATGTTTACATACGTTGTTCGTTCGCAGTTACGATCCCGTCTATTTTGATGGCTATATATTCTGTTATTTGTACCCCGCTGGCAATATATATGATGATGACAATAAGTCATAGGGAGGGTGAGGGCCTCAACCTATTATTGTATCCCACGGCAGTCAAAATAGACAGGAACATGGTCACAAGCGTGCGCGTAGTGTAAACAAGGTGGGTGGTACGCCCGAATACTATATCCTTGCCGATATATTTCCCCATTATTTATTATTTTTTTTTTTTTTTAGTTTGCTCCCAAGACTCCCATCAAGCTTTTAAGTCCAGAGTTCAATCCCACACTCAGGCATGAATGTTTTTTGCATTCACTGGTAGCCGCCTAGCCGATACCGTTTCCCTTTAGCAAGGAAATGGGCAATGCTGTGGTAATAAACTTTTCGAGCGTTATTGAATATCGGAGCGAGGGCTAGAGAGAAATGGCGCTATATAAGTAACCTGAACATTATTATTATTATTATTAGTATTATTATTATTAAGTTCATCACCTGTACTAATGTACGTCCAGTAGTTTTTGATACTGGTGTCATAAAGTCTGAAAATAAATTGCCAGAATAAATTTGCAGAACAAAGTCCTTGTGTAAATTTGCCTTTATTGGCCAAATGGTGACTAAAATACAGGGGCAACTTTAGTATTCTTAACATTATTACCATATTATAAATTCAAGTGTTTTATTTGATACATACAGTAAACTCATACAGTGTGAATGAATGATAGAGGTATCATATATTTATCAGGGTGACGGTTTGTATGATCATGGTGTTGGTGCTCCGGTGAGGGAAGTTCTTGGCAGCACATCACAGAGGGAATCCAGATGGATTGTAGGTGCCAGTGGTCGTCCATTGATTGACTCTCAGCCGCCACAATCATCACGTTACACTGGGGGTTCACAGACCTCTCTGTTAGGAGCCCCGCCAGTAGGTCCCCCCTTCCAGCGGGACCCTTTTGCTCACCAATCGGGATCCATGAGACATGACCCTTTCCTGGGACAAGCGGATATGGATCCCTTCCAAGGTGGCCCCTTCCACGACCCACATGGACCGTTCATGGGACCTGGGGGTGGCATGGGACCACATGGCCCCTTTGGTGGTCCTGTTGGTCCCTTTGATCATCCAGGTGGGGCCTTGATGCCTTCTGGACCTTCACTTATGCCGTTTGGGCCCATGGGACCTCCCGGGCCACTTGGTCCTGTCTTTAACCCTGGACCAACCACTGTAATCCCAAGAGACAGAGTCAGGAGGAGACTACTGGACAAGTAAGTTTTTTTTTCTTTTTCTCTCTCTCTCTCTCTCTCTCTCTCTCTCTCTCTCTCTAATAGTAAATGCTGTGACACAGATGAGAATACAAATTGGGAAAACACAAAAAAAGACATTTGCATACTTTCAATCACATTTGCACTTTCTTGCCATTTGGAATTGGACTGATCCAGACACCAAGCTGTAATAACTATCCTCAATCTGGCCCTAGTTAAGGATTAACTTGACCCCTTCATGAACACCTTAGTCTTGGCCATTGCTGATATGTTATCCCGCTCCGTATACCACTTCACTCCATCCTTGCTCGTCTTTCACCCTCCTTGGTATCCTAATTTTGTCAAAGTGTCGTTTACATGATCATCTTCCTCTCTTCTGCACACCATCCACCTCTCTTTTGTAAATCTTCTTAGTTCTCTCTGTACTTATCCTCTCCATATACTCGAACCACTTTGGTAATCCTTGCTCTGTTTCTCCGGCAAACCTTGCCTGGGGCTGCACCTCCCCATTGGGGGATTTAGGGTGTTGTAAGATCCGTTTGCGGACTACCTGGACATCGCAGGATTCCCATAAAGGGCATCCTGGGGCTACTACAACAACAACCTTGCCAACTGGCTTGGTAGTGTAGTGGAGAACGTCTCTGTCTCCCACCCTGGTTGACCGGAGTTCAATTCCACGCTCAGTCATGAAGGTTTTTCGTATACACTGGTAGCCGGTACTGTTTCCCGTGAGCAAGGAAATGGGAAAGAGTGTCTGGTATAAAACTTTGGTCAAGCGATATTGAATCTCGGAGCAAGGGCTAGAGAGAAATTGCGCTATATAAGTAACCTGAACATTATTATTATTATTATTATTATTATTATTATTATTATTATTATTATTATTATTATTATTATTATTATTATATCTAGTTTCTCAACATATTTCTTTCACTTCGATATACTGTATTTAACCCTATTGTATCATATAACACCACTTACTGTGGGTCAAGACATAGTAGTAGAGTAAGGACCCAAGTTTATTCTACGTTTTGCCGTGAAGGATTCTTCTCCCTGATCCGTACTAGCAGGCTTGGATGGTTTGGACATGTGGAGAGGATGGATGAACTAAATTGGGTGAAAAGATGCAAGTCCGTGAATGTGGGGGGAGCTGCACCAAGTGGCAGACCAAGAAAGACGTAGGATCAGACCTTACAGTCTGATCTTGAATTAAAATGTAAAACTTGCAAACTAAACAACCCAAAACTGGGAAAAAGACAATATAAAGTCAAATTAACTTATCAAAATCGCTATGTGGAAACAAATAATTTATGAAATAAAAGAACACAATAAAAGAAACTGACATGTGAGGCATCTCTGAACAGGGTTGCCTGGAGTGCTCCCATTAGGATATCAGACATGAGCTGCACTTTGTGTGGAACATTCGGTCTTTTAATTTATTTATGTATATGTATGTATTCCCACCTTCCTACTCGGTTTATCATTCAGAGATACTGATTTGCTAGTGACTAACAATATATTTTATCCTTGTCTCAGACCATACACTAGACGCGTTAACTACCAGATAAGACAGCCAGACCTGCGGTACATCTCCAAGGGCTCCATCAAGATTGGGAGTGAGAAACCCATCCCAATCCTTGACTCCCGAGCCGTGAAGCCGCTCATCCAGGAGGCCAAGGAGAAGGGGGAGTCGGTTGCCCTTATTGTACAGGTTGGGGAGAAGTTTGGTCGAGAGGGAGTCAACAGAGGTATCATGAAACTGGCCGAGAAGAGACAGTGGATCAAGAAACTGTCCGAGAACACCTGGACCTGTATTATTGCTGGCAAGGGGGAGAATCCTAAGGTGGGTGGTCATATGTGTACTCTGCCCTGGTTTACTATGCTTCATCCCACTCAGCTTTGTATCTTGATCTTAAAGTATGGTATTTTATATCTAAGCATCTGGTCAAAAGTCTATGTGTTTTACATTTTCAAACAACTGATTTTGTCAGATGGTATTTCTCCCCTAAACTACCCTGACAAATGGAACTGTACAATATTCTTTACCTGCTCACTATTATAAGTTTGTTGTTTTCAAATTTTAATTTCCGATAAATTATATGTAATTTTCCATATATAGATTTTGTTTAGTGTGTTGTCATTTTGATAGTTTTATATTTTAATGAGTTTGTTATATATATTTGAACAGTAGCTTTTTAGTTCGTTTTCAAGTTTTATATTTGAATTAAAACAATGTTGTCAATGATAACTTTTTTTTTCTCCCTACAGGATGAATTCAACCTGAACAACTACCCGTGCCATGTGTGTGAAAAAGTCTTCCATAACCCCAATGTAAGTACATATTATAAGCCTGAATCATAGCTCTATAAATGAATGAACAACTGTTGTATGCCTTTGTTTTCTCAGGAAGCTCCCCAAAAGGGATGCCCAGGGCAGACTACCTCTAGGGCTCTTAGATATGCCCTCACTATTTACTCAAGTGATATGTCCATTACTGTATGTGGATTTAATAAGTAACACCCTGTTCTTAACATTAATCATCAATTACAAACTCCAATGTACTTGAATAAACTAATGAAAGCATATGGTTCCGGGATTCAAACTCGGGACACCACACCCAGAACATAAGCATCTAAACCATTACATTACCATTGAAGAAACAGACCCAAAGCGTCCCTCACCTGGACAGCACTTACATGATTTATCACTTTTGCTATTTTGTTTACTCCTTTGGGTGCCCTGGTCAGAAGCATACTGGACACAGAAGTGTTGTGAAGTGGGAAACCACTGGTCCACTGCTACAGAGGCTACCGGTACTAAAGTAATGGGCAAAGGGCTCCACCGCATCCCAGTATGAAGGGGATAGTGGCTAGTTTTTTGGTCTATTAATTTATATATTAATTTATTTTTTAGTTTCATCACTAGACCTCCATCAAGCTTAAAAAAACACCTCCTTGACCCCCCTTCAAGATAAATTTGTAAATTTTTCGGTAGAAAAATGTACCTGCCAAAGGCCGGTTCGTCTTAAAATTACAGGCTCGCTCTCGCTGCCTCTGTTGTCAAGTTCTTTATTTTGAGATCGGACCGGAGTACCCGAGCCCATGTCATTCTAGGTCCACCCCTACGCGCAGCTCCCCCCACATGAGGGAGAGCAAGAATAAATTAGCAATAATGATGATAATAATATTAAGATAGTGAACCTGAGCAAACATTTAATAACGCACATTTGATCCTTTCCCCCAGACGTTCTGCCAGCACCTGGATACAACACACCACCGCAGACTATCGGTCCATTACACAGAGAAGCAGAGTTGTGTCTACCAGCTGCTCCTTGCTGACCAAGAGGTAAGGCAATGCGTGTATAGTCTCTTTCTTTTCAACTGACGGAAAATTGCAAACTTCCCATAAAGATTTCTCAGTTATAATGTAAAACTTGCAAAATAAACAAGCCAAAACTTGTACAACCACAGTAAAAAGACAAAACAACTTATCAAAATCGCTATGTGGAAACTACGCTTATGCAAAATAATAATTTATAAATAAAAGAACACAATCCACCACATAGGGTGTACATTACTACATGAGCAAGTTAATTTGTTTAAAGATAATAAGTATGATGACACAATTACATATTTTTCTCGATTATCCCTACATTGCTTGCTTTTTGCTCCCCAGTTGTTGACGAGACAGACCGCGGCAGCCAAACACGAGAAGAACGAGAATGACGAGATGGCTAGTTTTCTGAAGCAACAGCTGGCTAGACAGGTGGGTTATCATACTATTGAACTTACTTTATGAATCCTTTTTCTTTTCATTTTCATTTTCTTCTTCTCTGTCTTCTTTTCCTTCTTTTAATAAGTTAACCCTTACTGTACCAGCGATGTCTCTTTTTATTTGATTTCAGCTACATTTAGACGATTATATTAAGCTTAGGAAGGATATATGGTAGCTGAAAGGATTAATTGAGATAGTATGTACCCTTTCTATTGGTAGATGTCCTTTCTAAGCTGAATAAAACCGTCTAATAGTTGCCAGAGTATAATGGAAAGGATGTCACTGGTACTGTATGGGTTAACTGTGTTCTGCATAAGCAAGATGGTTATAATGGAAAACTTGCAAAACAAACAAACCAAAACAGGGATGACGCAATATAAAGACAAAAGAGCTTA
Source organism: Paralithodes platypus (assembly GCA_032716605.1). Lineage (NCBI taxonomy): Eukaryota > Metazoa > Arthropoda > Malacostraca > Decapoda > Lithodidae > Paralithodes > Paralithodes platypus. The sequence continues at coordinate 22,823,082 of CM064563.1, forward strand.
TCAAAATCTCTGAGAAAATAATGCTTTAGTAAAATAATATTTTGAAATAATAGAACACAAAATACCAAGGAAAACTAACAAAAGAAATGTAAAAAAAACAAAAAAAAAAAAACATATCTACTCACTCCCCCCCCTCCTTATACATAGCCTACACATGCACGCACACGCAGAATTACCAAAACACCAAATAACACATGTCCTCACTACCAGGATTTCCAGCACACAGTCACATATATGTTTGAAGATTGCACGGCTATAGCAGGACATGGACAACAACGCAGTATTGAGTGACCTGAAGAAGCTTTCTGCGAAACTTTGTCAATAAAGTGCTCCTCCTCATATGGTGTTTTTACTCATTCTGTCAACTTTTCCAAGTTATCTCAACATTGTGTAATTTATTTTTATCTTTCCAGTTGAAGAACATATTTGCTGTGTGTTGGATGTGTGACGACGCGTCCGACACCTACGAAGACTACATCAGACACATGCATTGGGTCCCTCACATCAAGGTAACTATACTCTGTTTTTTTCCAGCTGATGGTATATTGCTGTCTCTCCATCCTGATTACTACGCTATTACCATGATTTTATAGTGAAAATTTTTGCTAATTATGAAAACTTGGCAATAATATGACAGACAGACATAGCAGCATCATATTTTCCAGTAACTATCAAGAAATCAGATGCTAAAGTATTCAACTTACCATCAGCTGGAAAAAATATACTGTAGTCAATAGTGAGAATTTTTGTGTGGTTCAAATGACACAATGGTTTCTTTTTGTACAGGTCTCCTTCAATTTACGATTGGGTTACGTTCTTGAAAACCCGATCTTAAATATAAAAATATAAAAGCAAGCCCTAAAACTAATGGGGTAAATGGACATGCCGTCTTGAACCAGCCAAGACACTGGAGCAGTGGACCACTGGTTTCTATCTTCAGAAAATTCCTGTGCTTGGTACACTTCCAGCCAGGGCCCCACTGGGGTAAATAAAATAGCAAAACAGTGGTGGAACTGCCATCCGGGTGAGGGACTGCTCTGGGTCTGCTTCTTCAGTGTTCATGGTCATAATCCACTTGGTGGAAATGGCACTGTGGAGTGGGTCAGTCGGGGCATGTCTGGGAGCCTGGTGGCAGTTTCTGCCATGGCCATCCCTTTTGGGGCGCTTCCTCTAGAAGCTGGGCGTCAGATTTGATGATGATGATGAAGATGAAGACACAAACACTTAAAAACCTATAATAATATCATAAATCGAGGCATCGGATAGTGAGGGAGACCTGTAATAATATGTTGATAGCAAGGTAAAGATGATGATTTATATATAATTGATAGTTTGATGTATAACTTTATAAATTATTTTGTCATTACAGAAAATCCAAGATGTAGAAGCCAAGAACCGGGAAAACTTCTCCAAACACTTCCCCCTGCTCACTCATCTAGAATCAGGTAAGCTACACCACCGGTCAAATGTTTCATCACCTCAGGTAACCTAAAAATAAATAAATAAATCCTCCTAGACTTCTACTTCAAACACACATACACACAGACTATAGTCTATTCGCTGTAAGTAGGTGAGAAATCATGACCTCTAACCTCTGTAACTCAAAAACGACTAGAGTAATCGAGCTACTATTTCTACCATTTGGGAAGAGTCAGTCAAGGAATATATGTGGAAATTTACAGCCAATTTGCTCTATCCCTTTTTGAGTTACAGAGGATAGATGTTATGATTTCTCGCCTATTTACAGCGAATACACTATAGCATCTCAATTTTCCTATGGTACAGTTGCCCAAATAAGTGATGTCGCGACACCAAGTATATTTCTATCAATAATTGGCATCAGCACTATCTTAGCAATAATTCATCGTTTCGAGTGAGATATACAAACATGTTCCTATCTTTACACACCCTATTCAACATCTGACTGACATTTTGATATGTTGTTTTGACTTTATATTGTCTTTGTCCCAGTTTTGGTTTGACTTTATATTGTCTTTGTCCCAGTTTTGGTTTGACTTTGTTTGCAAGTTTTACATTTTAATACAGCACACAGCAAGCAAAACGTAATGAAAGGGGAGACATGACTTATTTGGCCAACCGTACCTGGTCCCCTCCTATTGTGAAAATTCATAAATCAGTAAATCCTATGATATCCTGAAGACAATATTTCACAGAAAGATACTAAAGGGTATAATAGGTGGCCACTCCCATGGGAAGTGGCCAGAGTATTCCTGTAAGGACCTAATCATGTTCTGCAGTGCACCAAAGAGTTGTTATTGTTCCCCAGGCTGCCTGGCCGAACAGCCCCAAGGTCTCGAGCAAGGCCAAGGCCATAAATGAGCTCTCCCACAAAACCCTCCCTGCTTACCACTAACAAAGCCCGGGTGACCGAAGCCACTCCAAGGCAGGGAGCTGAGGATGGTGCGGAAACGAGAGTTAACATACAGTAATTAGAAGCAGTTTTTGGCATTTCCCTTGCATAGCCATATTAAGGGATGTTGGAATTTGTACTTTTCCTGGATAAAACAAAATCTAGTTTGGAGCCCTAAAAAGCGGTAGATCCCCGTAATTAGAGCTGCACTTATTTACATTACTGTATACAATTAATTAGAGCTGCACTTATTTACATTACTGTATACAATTAATTTTATGAAGGGTGGCATCAAATAAAATAATATAAAATAAAATAAAAAATATTAAAAGTGGGGATTGGGCCTGAGTAAATAGATAGATAAATAGCCATCCATTTATCACATATTCATCCATTTTACCCCTTGCGTCCGACAGATGAGTTGGCCAAGTTGACGCTGTCGGTGAAGCGGATGTGTTCGTTCATCCGCTACAACCGGAGAGACGACCCCATGATGATGTACGACCCGGCCATCCCTGCATGTAAGTTAACCTTTTACCCACTTACTTAACCCTTCCTATACTGGCAATGTCCTTTTAGTTTTATTCTAACTATATTTAGATTTTTGTTTGCAGTTTCAGAACAAAAAACTTTCCAAATATAGTCTACTTATTAACCCTTCCAGTACTGGTGACCTCTATTTATTTGGTTAAACTACTTTATTAAAAACAAAACAAAATAATATCAGCTACATTTAGACAATTTTATGAAGCTTACGAAGGATGTGTGGTATCTGAAAAGATTGAGATACTCTGTAGTCTTTTCATTGGCAGACATCCTTCCTAAACTGAAGAAAACTGACATGTACAATGAAAAGTTATTTGATAGTTAAGTTTCCTCCTTAGACCTCTATCAAACTTTAAAAAAACATTCATTAGATCCCCTTTCTGGATAAATTTGTACATTTTTCGGTTTGAAAAATGTGCCGACCAGAGGCCGTTTTTTCTAAAATTACAGGCTCACTCTCGTTCGCCAGGGAATAAATCGACAGCTAAAAAGCACGAAAGGTCTTAACTAATAAGGCAAACATCTTAAAATCTGAAAACTAATAGGGCTAAACATGACTGAGAAGTAGGTCTAGAAAAACAACCCCTCCCCCTAATTTTAACAATCCTATCATTATATTTTTTCATCAACCAGCTTTTTACTTCTAAACTCAATTAAGGAAATCAACAAATACATGTGGATTTATTTAACAATCCTATCATGTCAGATATTTTGTAAAGATTTTTGATGAACTCTATAGGCTCTACGGTTGTTGTTTTTTGTTTTTTTCATCTTCATTCATGCTATGCTTTGTTTGCTTTGTAACAGTATCAGACGTGCAGGAACTAGCGAGGCCGATAGAATACGTGTGTAACATCTGTGAGATAGAGCCTCTGGAATGTGCCAGTGAAGCGACGGAACACTTTAAGTCCCGAGAACACTACACCAAGTACCTGGAATATCTGGCAGCAGAACCCATCAAGGTCAGTCTTCAGTATATAGTACAGCTACTATAGGTAGCGCCAACGAACTTGACAATTATCTCGATCCCTGAACTCTTTGTAACTCAACAGGGCTTAGAGCGAACTGGCAGTAAATATCCACACCTATTTCCAGGTGGACTCTTCCCAAATGATAGAAACGTCAGCCCAATTGCTTTCATTCATTTTGAGTTATAAGAGGTTAAGGGGTCAAGATTATTGTCAAGTTTGTTGGCGCTTCTTATAACAAATGTTTGGGAGCTCTCGCAATTTTCTTTGTCAAAATATATCCATTTAGATGATGTTCAGATCAAATGAGCCACAGGCTATCGTGCAGTTGCCTGCACACCGTGAGGTTGATGGTTCGAGTCTTGGGCCAGCCAGTGTGTTATTGGCAGACGCCAGTGCTGTGGTGGACGGCGCGGTGTGGCAACTGTTCACTGAAGTCCCTGATCATCAGGGCACCCATCCTAGCCCTGCTATTGAGCTGGTAAAAAACGCATCATATATTATGTATATATTAATATATAGCTGATTTGATCTGAACATCAGTCTAGCCTGGCTGTATGGTCATGCTAATAAATCATGTCTCGACTGTCATTACGTTTGGCTCGCTTTGTGCTGTATTAATGTCTGCCAGATGTTGAATAGGGTAAGTACCGGTAAGTCATAATTTTTTTTTTTGTAGGAACCTGTTTGTATATCTCACTTGAAATAAATAAATAAAGTTTAGATATTGCTTATACCAATTATTGGTGAAAATATAATTGGTGCCGAGACATCACTTATTAGGCCGATTGTACAGTACTAACCCTACATGTTTGTGTGCCCCAGGAGGCCACGGAAGCCGAAGCAGAAACTAAGGAAGAAGGTGATCAGCAGCAGAAGAAGGACCCGTGGACGGAGTACGGCCAGGAGAGTGGTGATGAAGATGTTGATGAGTATGAACACAACAAGTCCAACACAGAAGGAGAGGCGGTTAGTAGTACACGCTGGTTCTTGACTTACTGGATCGTTAATTATTTAAGTTTCCCCCTACGCCCCCTTTAACCCTTCTTGCCCGGGCTCGCCTTCCAAAGGACAGCATTCAGATCCTGGCGATATGGCCGAAAAAACTTCGTAATTGGCCTAGCCCTATGTTTGTTATTTTAACTGCTAGAGAATTCATACACATCTCAAAACGTAGCCCTATTTCGTATCTGTAGACTGGCGTTAAGTAAAGCTCTCTAGGTCAACTGGTTCAGTTGTGATGACGATTTCTGTGGAGAACATTTTGCCACGAATTTAGCAATATCGGACAATAACAAACACTAATCTTGTTCTACAAAACAATAACAACAAAAGTCTGACTTCTCCTTGGTTTTGAAGGTGCTTGTCGCTCCGACTAGCTTTGTTTACATACGGTTCGACGCACGGCTTTCAAACCACGCTTAATAGGCTTTCAAGCTTATGGATTTTAAAATGACACCCGGGTTCCTGCCCATCTGCCGCGGTGTCATTTTCAAATGCTGCCCGGGCAGGAGGGGTTAAAGTATGAATGCCTCCCCAGAACCCCCTTCAAGTTGAGAAACAAACCTATACCTAATAAATATATATATAAGTGTATAATCTGGTAATATTTTCATATATCTGTGTATATTTGTAGAGTGTCAATAACTAAAAACAAGTTATACTGTTTTCTCAACACATGGCCAACATTACAGAAGAATGAAATGGAGGAGGTTGGAGAGGCCATGGACTTTACCGAACACACAGAGGAAGATACTACTCAAGAACAAGAGGAAGAGAGGTTGGTACAGACATAAATTAAAAAAAAAAAAAAAATCACCCCAACACCAAACACCTCCAATGAAATTAGAATGTAAAACTTGCAAACTAAACAAACCAAAACTGGGACAAAGACAATATAAAGGCAAATTAACTTACCAAAATTGCTATGTGGAAACAACGCTTACTAAAATAAAATTTATGAAATAAAAGAACACAATCCACCACATAAGGTGTACATTACTACATGAGCAAATTAATCTGTTTCCCAAGCAAACTAATCGTACACATAACAACGCACTATCGTCACGTTCAAGGAATTAGTCAATTTGAAAGCATATTAAATTATTAATGTTATGCCTTATGGTTTGGTCTCCCTTATTATTTACTGAAGAAAGTTTAATCAGTGTTAAATAGAACAGTGAGGCAGATTGGAAGCCAAAGCGTCAAATTTTTCCTTTGCCCCTCAACTTTCTCTTCATAATTGCTGAGGGGCACAGGGCCCTGGGTGGGGCTTTGGTTTCCCGGGCATTTCCGCACCCTCCTCAGCTCCCCGCCTTGGAGTGGCTTCGGTCACCCAGGCTTTATTGTGGTTGTTGTTGTTGTTCCCTAAGCTGCCTGGCCGAACAGCCCCGAGTCCCTGAGGAAGGCCATGGCCACGATCGGGCTTTCCCACAGAGCTCTCATTGAGTGTAGATTGTGTTGTTGGCATAAGTGGTTGTGTGAAATGCAGTCTTCTATGATGTGTTTAATGGTATGGGGTGCTTTATTGTGGTAGGCAGGGAGGGTTCTGTGGGGGCTCTCGGTTATGGCCTTGGGGCTGTTCGGCCAGGCAGCCTGGGGAACAGCAGCAACAATAACAACAACAACAACAGCAACAGCAGCGAGGCTTATATTTGGTCACCTTAATAGATAAGCAATGGCATTAGGTAGAAAGGTAAGCCCAATGGGAAAATAAAGTACTGTAATTAATTTTGTCTTGAGCCTGGTGTTGACCGGACATCGCTACGTTGTCTGGTTGTAATGTCGTGAGGTTATAAAGATGGAGTGTTGGGCACAAGTTTTAGGCCACGTACGGTCCAGAACTTGACAGATTCCATGTATGCGAGGTGGTCCCATTTATATTAATTGGGGATGTAAAATGAAGGCAATCTGGTAAAAATCACCACTTCCCTCCGTCGTCTCAGCCTGCTTCAGAACTCTTTTAAGCCAATCAAGCGTTCCTACTCTTCCTTTGAGGTGAATATGACGTCCTTTAATTCATTTTCCATTTTCTTTAACTGTTAGTATTTTAATATGTTTCTTAACAACTTAAATTTATCCCTGGAAACATAGATAGATGTTGTTAATTTGTCCCTGGAAACATAGATAGATGTTGTTAATTTGTCCCAGGAAACATAGATAGATGTTGTTAATTAGAGGGTCCAGCCGCCTATAAGCTATTAATCCCATAAGGTACGTTATTCCAATTACGCGAATTTCAGTTACACGAGGCCTCGTGTCACCAATATTCTCACATAAGCTGAGGAGTGAATGTATCTTTTGCGTTATATTAGTTTTACATTTTAATTTAAGAGAACAGGGGTATATTAATCATTAAAATTTTAATCTCACCAACCCATGAATTAAAGTATTTTAAGTAATGAAATCACTCTTTATGAACTCGCCCTTAACCGGCCCATCTGGAGGCTCTGCGAGAGATTGAGTCTTTGTGGAGGCTCCAGCCATGGGCCTACCGGCCTGATAAGGTCCTGGGAGCTATGGGTAAGTCTCTCTCTCTCTTAATTAATCTATCTAACCCACTCTACTCTCCTTATAGTGAAGAGAAGGAACCCCAAGAAGAAGAAGATGACTTCAATGACGAAGACACCTCCACCAGCTCCAGAAAGAGGAAGGCCAAGTTTGACCGTGGAGAAGATGAGGAGGAGGAGGAGGAGGAGGAGGAGGAGCAGCAGGAGCAGGAGCAGGAACAGGAACAGGAACAGGAACAGGAGCAGCAACAGGAGGAAGAGCAGGAGCAGCAGGAAGAGCAGGAGCAGCAGGAAGAGCAGGAGCAGCAGGAAGAGCAGGAGCAGCAGGAGGAGGAAGAGCAACAGCAACAGCAGGAGGAGGAGGAGGTGGAGGAAGTGGAAGAAGAGGTAATTGTAGTACGAGAGAGAGCCAAACGCATCGAAACCCCGGCTAAAACTCGGCCCACCCCGGCTAAAACTCGGCCCACCCCGGCTCGGTCATCCCGGAAGAAAGCTGTCGTGATCGAAGATGAGGGTGGGAATGAAGAAGAAGTAGAAGAAAAAGGAGAAGAAGAAGTGGAGGAGGTGCCTGTTAAGAAGGGTAGGGCAAAGAGACTCATCAGAAAAGCAAAGTAAATCTAGCTGAACGAACAAGAGAACCAAAGAGAATTGTTATGAGGGTTAAAGAGGAGGCTATCTAATGTATTAGATAGATTGCTGACAATAATAAAGTTCACACAGTAGATGAATAACATAAGTTATTAAGTTCCATTATCGCGGTTCTCGTTATCGGCACCTATTAGGCGCGATAACGAAGGGTTGGGTGTACAATAAGAACTAGAGGGAAAGAAAAACAATCAATAAATGCTAGATCATTCCAGAAGTAAGATGATCATGAAGTAGAGAAAGTACATTAAAAAAAAAAATCACGATAGGTCGACAGGTTTGAAAGATTTATTTCCTGGCTAATAAGGAGATCGTTGAATATTTTGAAGTTTGAAGAGAAGTAGAGAAAGTTCCCACACCAGAAAGAAATACCACTTGGAAGTAACCTATCTGCTTGTTATCGAAGAGAAGAAAGTTACTGAATATTCGGTCGATGGCAAATTAAAAGGATATCCCACCCGAGTTAAGGGGTGGACCGAGGAAGACCTGGGATCGGACTATAAGTGCCGATCTCAAATCCAAAAACTTGACAAGTGAAGCAGCCCTTAACAGGGTTGCCTGGAGCGCCGCCATTAGGACAAGAGACTGAAACTGCACGTATGTGTGGAGCACTCAGTCTTAAAACTTTATGTATGTTTATGTATGTAGAGGTTCAGCAGCAACTACCAGGGAAGAGAGACACCCCAGGAAATCAACAAAGTAATTTTATATTTAGAAATTGAATTGGTTTTCCACTTCTTAAACTATAATATCTCTTGGTACTTGCTTCTTTAGTTTTTTCGCCCTAACAGTATTTGAGGACTCCAGCAAACTACCAAATCGGGGGCGCTCGGTTATGACCTTGGCCTTGCTCGGTTAGACAGCCTGGGGAACAGCAACAACAACAACAACAACAACAACAACAACAACAACCAAATGGGTGACCAGCCTTTGAGTAGTAGTCCTTCAGGGTAGAGGGTGAGCATTTTACGACTTCAGGGCATTTTAGGAGTTGCTAAAGCTACGATTATTATCAATGGTGTTAAGGGAGGGGTAGTACCTTCCTATGTTTAATATTATGGCCCTTAGACCCTATTCTGCATCTGACCAGTGACCTATATGACTTGACTTACTAACTCCCCGTCGAACACTAGCCCTATGGCCCTTAGGCCCAGAGGGCTAGTATAACAAACAAATCTTCAACAACAAGACCCTATTCTGCTACACCAACCAGGTAAGTTGTAGTGTTGTTGTTGTTGTTGTTGTTGTTCCCCAAGCTGCCTGGCCGAACAGCCCCAAGGCCCAAGTTGTAGTGTACTTGGATATGTTTATTTACTCTACCGGTACCTCCAGAAGAAGAAAGGCCCAGATTGACGAAGAACAAGAAGAATAGGAACAACAACATGTTTTTTAATAATATTATTTTGCTAAATCTTCAATGTATTATTTCCACAGTGGTTTTGATATGTGTGTTTCTATTTTGGTTTGTGTGTTTTTAATATTATACATTTTAGTTTAATTCCTGAAATATAATGTTTTCACCTATCTTACAAATACCTAGTGTATTTTAGTTTGTATTTCTAACTCCAATATATACAACCTTCACTGACACTACCATTCTAATATAATATAATTATAATTTTAATTTAAAAATTGCAGAGCAAACAAACCTAAACAGGAACCACACAATATAAAGACAAGATAACTTATCAAAATCACTATGTGGAAATAACACATTGTAGATTTAGTAAAAACAATATTATGAAATGTAAAGAACACAAAGTGGAATTTGTGAAGGTAGAACATGACTTTTGAGTGTGACAATCTATGATCTCTGTACAGGTTTATCAATTGTATTTCCGCTTTTGGCCGTACAGTTGCACAGATTTACAATTTATTCATCAACTTGTGTACACTTAGTGTTGTTAGCAGATTTTTTTAGGATGTTACCAGATTAAATTTATATTTGATTTTGGGAATTTTTCCTTACATCTCTTAGACTGGCCTCCTTATACCAGGACAATGTTCTTGTGTTTAGAGTAGTATCCTGAGCATCATTAACTTCCTGTGTTTATTATGCTTTATATAATGTAAGTAATGACGTACAGTACTATATACAGTAAAACCACTCTCTTTCAGACTAATTGTAGGCAGACCCTGTCTGGAAAGGATTTTTTTTTTTTTTTGTATTTTTTTTTTTTTTTTCTTCTTGAAGTGTGAAACACTTAGTCTTTATTTCGATCTTTGGCCCATGTTCCCAGATAAAATCCATCATTGTCGATGGTAAGTTATATAGTTTGGCCATATTCCAAACTAGTCAATAGGATACACTTGTTATTGCAATGGAACATTATTGTGGTACAGTACTATCCTTGCAATTTCAACAACTATCCTATTATATTGACTGGCTAGGGATACAGCCAAACTATAGTAATTACAAAAAAAAAAAAAAAAAAAAACATTGACAATGATAAAGTTGTCTGGGAACATTGGTCATACATAGCCTGTATCATATATCAGGTGTTTAGACATTTATCTTGGTCTTTCTAAAAGAGAGGTAAATGTCCAAATGAATACAATTGTCTTTATCTTTTTAACTTTGTTCAAAAGAGTTGGATAAGTTTGGAATGGTTACCTTGTCTGACAGTCGCAGGTTTCCAAAAGCCTGGAGTCTGAAACTGAGGGTTTTTACTATGTTTTGTTATTTTATGTTGAGCACCTTTTTCAGTGTTAATAATTACTAATGTACTTCCTGTACTCCCATGAACCCCCTTAAGCTGTGAGCCATTGGTGTATTTGGTGTTACCGAGGACTTGGTGACGTAGTTTAGGTTTTGGTTGGAGTTGTATGTTGATGTTTTATTGGGAGTCACCCAGCGGCTACCACTACCACCACTGACCTGGACATTATTCCTCCTGACTGGAGTCTTCACCTTGTATACGTTGTCTACCCAGTAGACTTTGATAGTTATAGAGAGGTGAGGGTGACTATAATTATGTACTGGTATGTTTTATTTCCACCTGAGCACACCACCACCACCTTGGGCACCGCCCCCTAAACCCCCCCGTCTGTCTGTTCGTCTGTACTTCAAGATGATAACCTTTCTCAGTGGCTCCACTTACATGCAACAATCTTCACATTTTTTACTGTGTGAGCAGCAATTTATTTGTGAATGTTGAGTAATATGTTTGTAAACAGTTGCAACATCTGCCAAACATTATATAAGACCATCAGCCATCAACTGAGTTAACCTTAACAGAGCCGACCTCTGTGGTGCCAGTTAGATGTTACTGTTGTGTCATCATTAGGTCTTTACTGTACTGCTTTGTCACTCTAGTTCATTAATTTACTGTTGTATACATTAAGGAAGGAAAACTGTTTAGTTGTGTAACAGTTATATTTAGTGATTTAGCTTGGACCTGTTTGCCATTTGGCCTTATAGTCAATGTAGTAAATACTTCATGGATTACCACCATGCAACTCTTTTGCCATTGTAGTTACTTTTAAGTTTTATAGTATCAATATTTTTGATGAATGTTCTCTGTTAAAGAGTTATGTCTGTAGCAATAAGGTTGTTTAGCCCTCGACCCACAGCGGCGTTTGGAGCACAATAAGTTTGTGTAAGGGCGGCCAACAGTAGACTTGCTCATCTCACTTTACATATTTACAACTTTACAGCAGCTGCTGTTAACTTTAGTGTTAAATAAGCACCGTATATATACTGGTATTGTCTTGTGTACCCATACAATTACACAGCTGTTTCTCTGTTCTATGATAATTACCAAAAAAAATATTAAAACTTATTAAAAATGCTCTGCAGACTTTTTCTCACGCAATTCAACCTTCCAACTCACCGCCATCACCCAAGCCACTGTTGTCATCTGCTAGACAGAGGACTTCATCACCTTTCTTAACTGATCTTTGGCTCTTCTCAATTATATAAATCTTCTTTCTGATCCCTTCTCTTTTCTGTATCATTCCCTTGTTCCCCCAGGCTGCCAAATGTTCCTAATACACAAATAATATGGTCTACCCTACCCCATCACCATTCCCAAGTTTTGACTAAACTTTCATATATGATAACTATTACCTACTACAGTACTATGAATTTTAGGGGCAGGAGGCTGGGAATCCTCCTCCCCTTGTTATAAAATTCTCCTACTCAACGAGACAGAGAAAGGGGCGAGGGAATGAGAATTTGGTCCCTGACCCTAAGAATTGGAACTTTACAGGTTTCTGTTCGGGTTCTGTCTCGAGTCGGCCACTCCCAGCAATGGGACATGTGCCTGAGTATATACATACAGTACATACATACATGAATTTTCATTAGAATATGTGGCCTACCCATAACTTTTCCTACTTTTAGCCTGCCTGATTATGTTTTACACTTTCCTACCACTTTATATTTATGTATTATATTATATTTTTTCAAAGAAGGTGGCCTATCCTCGACTTTTTATTATTATTATTATTATTATTATTATTATTTCTCTGTTCTTCTGACTGTTACCGATGATGTTCTTGACTTACCACGACCATCTCCCTCTTCCCATCCCCAACAATATGTACTTTGGAGCCTTTTCTGTATTGATCAAAACTTAAGAAAATTAATTACCCTGCCTATTACCTGATATTCCCTGTATTGTAGGGCTGCTTATCACCACCATCATCATCATCATCATCATCAATGGTCTTTATCCACTGTAAGATAAAGGCTTGTTTTAATATGTCATATGTTTGTTATGTTCTGTAGTGTACAGATGTTAGGGAACCATCAGAAATGATCGTAGGTATTCAAGTTTATAAGCAGCAGACAAATACCTAATGGTTTCCTCAATCTTTGTCTTCCTTTAATATATACTGTACTGTAATATACAATGACTAATTAGCTTATAAGGTTATTATTACTGGATTGAGACTGATAAAGTTCTCTATAATATTCCCAGAAGCCTTGGAATTCCAAAGCTTGTTAGTTTTCTCATTTGATTTCTGTCATGAAGAAACATTTTCACAGTGTTTAGCACTTCAACACTACTTTTACTGCAAAGGGAGTACAGTATTTATATACTAAAGCTTTCCTTATTGTAAGTTTCCATAATATCAATTATATTATAGATGTCCTTTTATACATATTTGACACTTGATTATTAACTCATCTCCTAATGTATCTTTCACGTTGAAATTCATATGATTAACATTCTGTTATGCATATTTTAATGCATAATATTAATTCTTATCTTCAGTTCTGGTTACTGCCAGACCATCATGCAGTATTCTGCTTAGTACAGGCCTCTTATAATTAAGGAATTAGAAATTATCTTGCCACATAATTATAACAATACAATCCATGATTGACTTGATTCTGTACTTTCCAGTTAAGATTCCTAGAATTCTGGGATTATGTCTAATGATAAGATTACTATTGACCTCTTGGACTGGAAGAAGAAACATATAGACATGTATTCTCAGTGCATCACCAAGCTATTTTACATAGCTTAGGAATGACCCCCCTTTTTTAAGATTAACATAACCTTACATAACTTGTAATATTACAGATAACATAATGTCACTGGGGCCTCTCATGGTCATCCAAAGTACCTACCTGATCTTCTAAGGTAACTTAAGACACTTACAGACAACATAAAATGTAACTTAGGCCTTACATTGTGATCTTCATTCCTTACCTGAAGATAACCCAGAGTTTGTGGAGTACAGTACAGTACAGTACAGTATGTCTGTAATAGATTTACGGATGACAATTGCTTAATGGGCGTATCAACCTCGTCGCATTGTATTTATTAATATTTCTATTTTATTTTATTTTCGTGTATTATTATTATTTATTTTTTCTTTTACACATAATCTATGAATTAGATAACCTTAGACCATATCAAAAGATATTGGCAGCAGTAGTATGCAGGTGTTAGCAAGGATAATCCAGCCAGGGAGTTTCTGCGTCTTCTTGGCTTCTTGCTGGAAGTTGTGATCAGCTGAGGATGAATTACAGTACATCTATGCCAAAGTTCCTCTGTTGCAATGTTAGGGGTTCTCGTCTTATACATTTTCTAATACCTTTACCTAAATTTTCTCTAAGCCTTCCCTCTTGCTCTGCAACCAGTCCAGAATTCAACTGAAAGGTTTGTCACCAACAAGTAGGAAGGGCTTCAAGCTTAATTGACTTAGTAAGCCCGAATTGTTTTGGCTGCAACTTTGATCGCTTGTCATTTTTATTGCTTCACAATTGTTGTTTTATATGATTTTCAGCATTATGTTTTCAAGTCCCAGAAAGCTGAAATACATCTTGACTATTGATGTCTGGCAGTGAGGTCCCAAACAATTCAAGGATATATTACATATGGGGTGCATACCATCCGTTGATAGCACAGCATATCACTAGATAAGTGGTGAACCCATCTATAGGTTCTATAGGTAGGTTTATAGAGCTGTTATACTCCACCCATACCATGATGTCATGCCTCTGCTATAGCCAATGAGGGTGCTATACCCTCAGTCCTATAGCGTCCTCATTGACTTTCCTATGAAAGCAAGACATGAACAACGACTATGAATTGTAGCAGTTTCAGAATGGTGTCCAGTGTAAGTAGATAAGGTTGAGTTTTGGCAAAACCAGTGAAGTACAGTAATGTACTACACATAGAGTAGCTAAGAGGCTCATTCTTAACTAAGAGTAAAATTTACAGAGGTGGGCGCGCTCCGGTGAGACCGGTAATGCGGCAGCGCTCCGCGCTCATCAGACATAAGGTAATGCGGCAGCGCTCACGCGCTCCTTTTGTCAGCAGACCCGATGCGCTTCCCACTCCGCGCTCCCAAAAATAGGTATATAAAAAACAAAACAAACAAAACAGCTTCTAGAAGTTATTTAATTATTTACCTTTGTCCTTCACTTTGTCCTTTGTCTTTCACTTCACTAAATTCCAAGAATTCAAAACATTAAAAAAAACTCAAGTCATGGTGTCTTTCTGAAGTTTAACTGTTTAAGTTTCTCAGTTTCTCAGTTTCTGTTATTCTTTATGTCATATCAATGAATCAAATGTCAATGATATGATATGATTGATATCATTGCAAATGTCAATGATATGATATGATTGATATCATTGTGAGTTTGTGACATTGTGACTGTCCATTGATATCTATGATATGACATAAAGAATTACAGAAACTGTCCAAACTGAGAAACTAGGTCCGAAACTGCCAGGTCCGACGGTATATAATTTATAATAATTATATATATACGGCCGGGACTAGGGTCTTGTCAGATGTCAGTTGTCACGCCCAGTGCCAGGTCCGTATATAATTATATACTGACTCGCCGAAAAAAAAATTGTAGCAGCGAAACGACTGCACCTATGGCTTTCATATTTTTATTTTTTACCACATGTACCTTACCCTTCTGCATATCCACCACGGCACCACCACTACCCCAAACCCCTCCTCCCACCCACTCGCTGACTATCGGTCGCCTCACAAGGAAAAAAAAGAAAATCTGTGGCGGCGAAACGATTGCACCAATCGGTTCCATATTTGTGTGACAAGTGCCTTACCCTTATGCCTTCCCTCCACCACACCCCCAACTGCCTCCCACAACCCACTTCCAGCGTATCCGTACGAAGAAAAGGAAAACAAATAAAATCTGTGGTGGCGAAACTACCTCACCAATCGGCTTCATATTTGTAACACGAGTCAATTACGCTTCTACCTTCCCCCCACCATCCCCCAAACCACCCTCCCACCTATACATTCAAGTAACATTCCGATAGTATCGATACCATAAAATGATAAAAGTCTCTGAAGTCTATAGTGTCTTTTGACTATCAGATAGGCTCGGGCTATACCACTGCCAGACTTACCCTTAGGCCCCTTCGTAAGCCGTAACTTGCCCGTAAGGTTTACTTTGCGTTAGCAAAAGCCAAAAAAAAAAAAATAACAAGTTAACAACTGTAACACTGTCAGTCTGTCACTATCACTGTATCACAGTTCACTAACACCGTGAGTAACACCGTACGAACGGTACGATGACTGTACACGATAATGACGTTCTTGTACCTGTTGTTGACAGGAAAAATCGCCTCCGGAGCGCCAGAAAGGAGCGCGAATTTCTAGCTGCGCTCCCCGCCTGCACTCCGATTTCAGAATTTTGCCGCTCCTCTATATTGGTAATGCGCACCGGATCGCAGAGCGCAGAGCGCCAAATGGCGCGCACCTGCCCACCTCTGAAAATTTACACTACTGTAAGTTGTGACTTTTGCTCAACAATCGTGTAGACTAGACTAACAATTTTGTCCTTTTTTGAAAGACGTTTAACCCAAGGGCTGCGACACTCCTTCCGGAAGGTTTTACTGGGTGAATACGACACTCCTTTCAGTAGATAGCAAAAAAAAAAAAAAAAACAGTGCCGGTGAAATGGAAGCAATATGGGATTATGTGGCATGTCTCCTTACTACCACCTCCTGTCCTTCCCTTACATGTGTCTAACCTCCTCCCTTCCCCCCTATTTATTTATTCAATATTTTCCCTCCCCCACTTTTTATAAATAGTCTCTCCCGCCTCAAATAAGTTTAGTAACCCTCCTGTACACACTCCACCCCCCCCCCCCCCCCCTCTCTCATTTAGGCATGAGACCAGCCGACCAGCCTAGACCCACCAGTATCACTCAAGATGGCCAAGAGAGTGGATCTATGTTGCACTCCCATCACAATTATTCAGTCTCACACTAGATATTTCCTCTTTACACCTATTTTCTGGTTCTTCAATGTTCACATGTTCATTATACAAGTAAAATATGTGCATATGGAGCAGTAATATTGCTTTATATGGAAAATATAACTAGTCTTGTCAGAATTGAAGCTAAATCTTTTGCACTGGTGGGTGTTTAAAAAACATGTCTGTCGCAGCTGCAGAGGTAATTTATAAACTTAACATTAATTGCAGTGTTTGGAATGGAATGTAATGTCATTCTCTAAAGAAAATAAAAATTGTCGTCAACCTGATATTTGAGAAGTCAATATATTAAGACGATTAAATATAGTTGAGAACACGCCTCCCTACTGCTTTCTTTTGAGTAGCCTAGGCCTACTCCACTGGGCTTGCCAAAACTCATCTCTGGATGAATAGGGTAGTAAACAAGTTCTCTGACAAGTAAGAGCGAGCCCTGGAGGTTTAATATGTAGCAGTTAAATGGATTAAGGGTATTACTGTACTTTGTAGTGGTACAGCCATACAAAGTATATACTTTGCAGCCATGTATAGAGAAATGAGAATGGATATAGACAGTGCCAAGAATGATACATGGAGGTTAAGCTGGTAGTGGAAAACCATCAATGACTTGGGAATAGAATGTGGACCACTATTTTGAATAAAAATGTCTACAATTTCCATGTATTTGAAGGAGTATTGTAACAGAAGCAAAAAGAGCATGGCTGGATAAAGTAATTGGAGATATTTCCACCATGACTGTCCTGTGATGGAGGATTACTCTGAGGAAGCAAGGTGCATTGCCCATCACTTTGTGGTGCAGATTGCCCCTGGAGGTTGGGACTGGGAATCCCACCGAAAGGATTAATTCCTACGTATGGATCAGCATTCAGCAAGCCTCGGAGCTTGGCCCTTTGCCAACCGGGGGTCCAGTACAGTCAGACAGGCATGTATGGCTGTTTGGAATTGGGGGGGGATTTAAGACAGAGCAAGAATAGGGACAACACAAATCACAACAGAAAACAATGAACACACAAAAACAAAATACAAATTCACACACATCTAAGTCATCCAGGAGAAGACCCAGAGACCAGGGTCACCAAGCTCCCTCCAGCGCTCCCCCGGCCCCCGACCACCCGGAGAGGTTCCGATCTCGGCAGGGAGACATGCAGCGGAGCCTTCCACCACCAAAACCTCTTTAAGTCTCCTCGCCATTCCCGGGTTAAGAGCAATAAAAGAAGTGGAAAAAGTCTGTAGAATCGAATGCAAGTGAGCGGGAGTAGGGCAGACCACCCATCCTCTCCAGCCAGCCGGCCGAGGCACTGAGGAGTATGAGCCGTACTCTTGCTAAACATACAGCGCTGGCAAAGGCAAATGTAGCGCAAAATTAGCGATAATTGCTCAGTATTAGCGAATGTCTATGGTAGCGCTGCGGGTGATGCCCTTTCGCTACGAAGTTCGTTCTGGTGTAATTTTGAAGCTATTTTCTTCTAGTTTTTGGCCGAGGACATTTAATTTAATTCACACTTGCTTAACCCGTAAATGGCGGAAAAGCTCATAAGAGGTTTTACTGGGCGACGGCGGCAAAGCTCTTAAGAGGGAGGCCTAAAAAAAACATTTAAACGGCCCCAGTAGAACTAAACTATATTTTTTTTTTTTTTTTTTTTTCCTATACAGTACCTCATATCACTCTTCCACTTCCCCTTCAATTATTTTTCCTGTTATTCCCTAATTCGTTGGTATATTTTTGTGCTAACATTAGCAAAATGTGTGGAGGATGTGCTTACGTGCCTAGCGAGTGTGTTATACAATCGAGTGTGTGAATGAGTAGGCTCAGTGTGGCTTGAGGCCTCGTGGAGGGAGGGGTTGCCTCAATTTTCTCCATAATTCATAAATGGGCTGGTCCATCTATATTCGCGATTTTGACCAGAAAAATTATATTTTCACTTGTTTTATTGCTGTTACAGGTTACTATCTTCATAGTGAAGGTAAAATAGGCTCATATGAATAAGTAATAACGATATTTATCGTAAAATGACGATTATAGGCCTGAATGGAGCCAATATGCTCGCCCATGGGCAGCTAGTTCAATAACCCCCCCCCTCGACATTGCCGGGTTAACCAGGGAAGTGCGTAACTATATGGCATTTGAAACGTCCCGCCAGCCGAAGATATTTTGGTTCATTCCCGACGAAAATCGTAATGTTACCATAAATATCATTATTACTTATTCATATGCACCTATTTTAAGTTTAATAAGATATTAACATATAACAGCAATAAAACAAGTGGGAACAGTATTTGAGGGGTGAAAAAGACATATTTAGCCAACTGATCGTATCGGGAGGGGAGAGCTGGCGTGCCGTATATGCGCTCTCGCTTCCCTATCGATACTGACGTCTTGCAAGTGAAGTCTCTGTTGCTAGGATCTTTGACTGTCTCCCCTGAGACCGCAGGCGTGAAATTCGCTCCAAAATTATCCGATAAAAGGGGGAATAGGAGGGAAAAATAGGTGTTAACCCGGGAGCTGCGGGGAGACTCTTAAGAGTTCCCCCGGCGCACTGCGGGGAGACTCTTAAGAGTCAGAGAAAACAAAAATCAACTTTTGACATCGAAAAAAAAAAAAAAATTATATATTTTTTTTTTTATTTTTTTTTTTTTTTTTGGCATCTGGGCCATGCAAAATCTCAGTCCTCTACCTCCCCTCCTTCCCCACTTTCCTCCTCTCCTTCAGTTATCACCTATTTTCCCTGTTATTCCCTTATTCTGAGGTATATTTTCGTGCTAACATTAGAAATCCGATTGGAGGGTGTGGTCATCACTGATAGCAAGCGAGTGCAAGAGAGAGAGAGAGAGTATCGATCGATTGTGTCTCAGTGGCCTTGGGGGAAATTGGCGGGAAAGCAGATTGCCTCACCCATACATTATACAACTCGCGGGCTATATCTCCGATTTTGACCATCCAAACGCTGTTTTCACTCGTTTTATTGTTGTTTCAGGTTAATACCTTTATAATCAACCCATAATAGGCGCATATGGATAAGTATTAATGCTATTAATGGCACAATGAATATTTTAGTGACGGAAACACCTCAAATACGTCAGCACAGGGGGACGTTTCCAATTACCCCCATGCGCACTTCAGAGGTTAATTGAGGGGGGGGGAAGAGAGGGTTTTTTGGAAACGGAGGCGTGATAGGAGGTCTATCTATCTATCTATTGCCTGACGCCGTGATCCCCGAAGGGGTGGCCACGAACGAACCGCCCCCATGCACCTCTGTCCCCAGTCAGTCGACGCCCCTCCCCCCAACCAGCACCGCCCTCGTTCATGTACTTCCTCACTCCATCCTTCCACCTCATATTCGGTCTACCTCTCCCTCTCTGTCCCTCCACCTCACTCTCGTACACCCTCTTAGTCATTCTCTCGCTTTCCATACGTTCCATATGGCCGAACCATCTCAAGTTGTTCCTTTTCACACTTTCCAGCACATCTACCTCCACACCACACCTCCTTCTTACTTCCTCATTAGTCTGTCTATCCCTCCATGTAACTCCGCACGCACTCCTTAAGTAATTCGATCATTTCCACTGCTCTCACTCTTGGTCTGAGTCTCTCAACCAACGTCCATGCTTCGCTTCCGTAAGTCAGTGTCGGGATTACCACACTGTCATGCAAGGACTTCTTCACTTCCATACTGACCACCCTATTTCTTGTTACTGCTTTTAGCGTTCCTACAACCCTCTTCCCCTGTTGTACCCTCTCCCGCACTTCTTCATCCATAGTCCCATCTTTACTCAACACACTGCCCAGATACTTAAAAGAGTTGACGATCTCCATAGTCTGACCTTTCAGCTTCACCTCACACTGTGACTTCACCCCTTTCGAAGACCATAACCTTGCTCTTCCCCGTATTTACCTTCAAATTCCGTTTTTCGCACACTGTTCCAAACTCATTTACCAGACCCTGCAACTCCCATTCATTATCACTCATCAGAACTGTATCATCCGCAAACAGCAGTATAGGTATAGTATTTCTTTCATGACTCCATCCATATGTAAACAACCACGGGGACATCACACACCCCTGTAATTGGAGGTATGGAGGGAATTATCTCACTTAACCCGGGAACTGCTGGAAGACTCTTAAGAGTTCTCCCGGCGGACTGCGGGAAGACTCTTTAAGAGTCGGGGGGGAAAAAAAATCAATTTGAAACGCCCCCAAAAAAATATATTTTTGTTTTTATTTTTTTTGTTTGCCCCTGGGCCATGCCAAATATCACTCCTCCACCTCCCCTCCTTCCCCAGTTTCCTCCCCTCCTTCAGTTCTCAACTATTTTCCCTGTTATTCCCTTTTCCTGTGGTCTATATTCGTGCTAACATTAGCGAGTTGGTAGCAGGGCGTTGTCATCACTGTTAGCAAGAGAGAGAGAGAGAGAATCGATCGACAGTCTCTCTCCAGAGGTGGAGAAAAGTGGTGGGCTGGGAGGTTGCCTCAGCCATACATTGTGTAACTCCCGGCCTGTATCGCCGATTTTGACCATCCAAACGCTGTTTCCACTTGTTTTATTGTTGTAACAGGTTAATACCTTTATAATCAACCTATAATAGCCACATATGGATAAGTATTAATGCTATTTATGGTAAAATAAATATGTTAGTGATGGGAACAGCTCAAATACGTCAGCACAGGAGTGTGGTGTCTCATACCCCCCATGCGCACTTCAGAGGTTAATCACATATTGCTTTGTTTGAGTGCTAGTGGGTTGTTTTGAAAGGCTGGAATGATAGGAGGTATGGAGGGGAATTATCTCACTAAACCACATATTGCTTTGTTTTGAGTGCTAGTGGGTTGTTTTGAAAGGCTTTTTTTTTCAAGCCTAATTGGCTCATATGAGGATGCTTGCCGTTCTTGGGTTAATCAACCGAGAGTGCCTGAATTAGCCCTAATATGGCGGAAATACATGCCCGCAATGAAAGTGTTAAGGTGGACAGTGCAATGGTCAGTGCCTCCTAACAGATTCTCTGGCCCTCCTTGACTTGGGTAGCGGAAATAGCCTAGTCTGCAGGCCTAAGGATTTCTCTCCTACTTGAAAGAAGAATTGCCAGGCGGACAGTAGCCTACACATGGTACAAGGCGAGATGGGTATCATATGGTTCACCTAAGCTGATGGCTACCTAAGCCTTCGGGCGAGACGGTACCGTCTATAGTGAGAATGGTACCATACAGATCCACCCTAAGCCTTCATTTCCGATGTCGCCAATTGGCTAAAATACAGACTACACACACATCCACAGCCATTCCAACAGTACATAAAACACTTAACATGCATTTCACGCAATACATTCCCAGTTAAGGAGGCGCGATAATAATGAGCTTAGCTCGCATTGCGTGGATTCCCCTTGACGAACAAGTAACTAAGTAACTGAGTAACATATTGTGTGTGACCCTGCACTGAACTTTGTTTTTTCTTCCACCCCTGGAAGGTCTTTATCCCAGATGTTGAGACTCCGGAATGTAA
Organism: Paralithodes platypus; assembly: GCA_032716605.1. NCBI lineage: Eukaryota > Metazoa > Arthropoda > Malacostraca > Decapoda > Lithodidae > Paralithodes > Paralithodes platypus. The sequence goes on from CM064563.1 coordinate 22,845,332, forward strand.
TATCTGAGGTGAAACCATTGATTTGGGGGGCTGATGAGTTATTGGTGCTTCTGAATGGTTGTGTACTTGCTTTTTGTGGGTGAACTGTTATATGTGTTCTGTCCCCTCTTTTCCTTTCTTGTGTCTCTCGCTGATTCCCTACTTGTGGGAGTAAGGGTCGGCTGACTGACTGGTCAGGTGAAGGTATTCAGGGATAAGCTTTTACAATAACATCTAGCTAGTTTCTATTTCTACTTTTCCTATTATCTGAAGAGTGTATACAGAGAGGGCCCGAGAAGGGGTGTTGGAGTGGCGGTATGTGTGTTTATAGTCTGTATACGTCGTCAAGGTGTCCCCCGACTGGGTGCAAGCATGTGAAACATGCTAGGACGTATTATTTATTATCACTACCACACCCACTAAATGTCCGACTTGGCCGGGATCGAACCTAGGTCAAGCAGATTGCCAGATTCACACTCGCGGCTCCTGACTGACCCTTCTGTTTATGTTGAGGAACCCGCAGAGGGACACTTATTTGATTTATTTATTTATATATTGTGTTTGGTTTCAACATTCTAGAATAAACAAGAAAACTTCTTGTCAGAGAGTGAAGCCGATACAATGTATGGTTCAACGTTAGCAAACCAAGCCTCGCCGAATCCAATGTTGCCAATTTAGCTATTTTATCTTCAGTTCTAGCGGTTCTAGAATTCGATCTAGCGACAATTTTTGCATCTAGCACCATTAATTTTAGATGTATTCTGAAGATTTTTGCAATTTTAAGAGACAGTCTATACAGTCTTCAGATGTTTCATCAAATTTCATGTGATCTGCATTTCCTATAATGTGGTTACTGTATATATCGAATTTTTCGTACAAAGCAACCTGTGTTTATGATGTATTTTTGGTATGTTGGTAACCCTGGGGTCACTGGCTGAGTCGCCGACACGAGAAGGAAAAGGTAAACGAAATTTGTACAATTCTTTTACCCGTGTTTTATGAAAGGAAATAGGTAATGTGATGCGTGGTTGAATTGGTCAATGTCCCAGAGTGTTCTACGTCAGCGGTCACGGTCGGTAAATTGTGAAATAATGTAGGCTAATAGGCTAGGCCTAAAAGTTACAATGTTATCTTGTGTCCGACGCATGCAATAGCCTACCTCCCCATAGGCTAATCCCGGTGTTTTCGTTGAGGTAGGGCCTAGGCCTATATATTCAGAACGTTGGCGATGGCTTATAAAACGTTAGTTGTAAGATAAAATATAAGGCAGCCTATGATTCTAGCGGTGGCGGTATAGCCTAAATTGAAGAGACCTAGACAGCCTTTTTACTAGGCTAGTTAATTTTAGTTTTTTGTTTATTTTTCTTTGATATAGCCTAGCCTACAGTGTTGTTTAATACCGAGGACCATCGCATTTTAGTATTTTCAACATTAGCCTAATCTAACAACCTAACCTAACCGAAAACTAAACAGGGAACGTGAGCTGGGTTTAGACCGTCGCGTACCCATAAACAGGGAACGTAAGCTGGGTTCAGGGTGTCAAAGCAAATAACTTGTGAGTTGAGTAGCACTATTTTCCTGAATCCAGTAGCATTAATGCGCGGACGAATGGCGAGCGCCTAGGCTAGCCTAAATATGCAGATTTCGAATTTATCGAAGAATAGGTCTAGATGGGATGGTGGCCATTTAAACAATTGGCTGCCATGATGGTGCCATCTTGCCGGCTATGGAACCAAAATGGCAATAATACCGTACTTTGTAACTGTCAGTCAGGCCTAATTATATTTTGTGTTAATACTAGGCCTATTCAGTCTTTTCAGATAATCTTATCTGAGAAATTGATTAGCCTATCAATTAATCAACTGTCAATTCAACGAACTAATATTTTCTGTTATGGGTAGCATTAATTGTAAAGCGAAGTTGAGTAGCATTACGATAATCCGCCTCGTTTTACACCCAGGCTGGGTTTAGACCGTCGCGCACCCATAAACAGGGAACGTGAGCTGGGTTTAGACCGTCGGTTAGTTTTTGGTTAAGTTAGGTTAGGTTAGGCTAATGTTGAAAATACTAAAATGCGATGGTCCTCGGTATTAAACAACACTGTATACAGTGTATAGGCTATCAAAGAAAAATTAACTAGTAAAAAGGCTGTCCGGGGTCTCTTAAATTTTTACCGCGGTGGCTCCAACTCAATTTGGGTATTAATGACATTTCCATTATTCAATTTAATACCTAGCCTAGCCTATATAGCCTAGGCCTAGCCCTAGCCTACTTGGTATACTTAGGCGGATTATAAAACTTCCCGCTCTTAGACCCTTCCGACTAGGAGATCCCGCCCGCTCAGCTAGGATCTTTCCGCTGCTCCGCAGGAATATTTTGGGCGTGAAAAACCAAACAATCAATCCTTCCTTAGATGATTCTGCCTTCTAAGTTCTAAGATTAGGCTAGGCCTAGGCTATGCCTAGACCGTCCTGCCCATTTGTAAATTAAACTGTTCGGTAATTATAGGGAATAGGCTCGCACCCTTATATTTCATGTTTTTTCCTCCAGATTTTGAGAAATGAGAGTTTTCATGGTTTTAGTTATAGTTCCAATGTGGGATACACGATGGGTTGAGAGGGGGCTTTGCCCCCCCCCATGAATTGTTGAAATCTTCATCTATATTGCCAGCAGGGGGTAAATATCGATTATACTTCATAAAGAAGGCGTTTGTAAACAGTGAGGATGTTCGAAAGATCTCCAAGATTGATTAGAAAGGGCGTTTTTTCTATTAACCCTCTCACATCCTTATGACGCAGAGGTTGCCAGATTAGCAATAAGAAATAGATTACTCTCACTCTTATAATTACCTCTCCAAAATTAGTTTTCTGCCCACAGCTAACTCAAAGACAACTGCAGAGGTTGAAGTAAATAAACTAAAGGTTTATAAATACCCCGGACGGTAACAAAGGCTTTAAAGTATCCCTAATAGGCCCAAAAATTGCGTCAGGACGTGAGAGGGTTAATATCGGGTTATATGGTATAAATGTGATCAAAATTATTCTCCCACAGTGGATTATACATGAGTACAGTATAAGGATTCCATAGACCTAGGCTACATTGTCCCTGATCAATTATGTACCGTTTAATAAGGCTGCGAGCCTATTCCCTATAATGTTGTTGTTGTTGTTCCCCAGGCTGTCTGGCCGAACAGCCCCAAGGTCTCGAGCAAGGCCAAGGCCATAAACGAGCACCCCCACAAAACCCTCCCTGCTTACCACTAACAAAGCACGGGTGACCGAAGCCACTCCAAGGCAGGGAGCTGAGGAGGGTGCGGAAACGCCCGGGAAACCAAGGCCCTGTGCCACTCAGCAATTATGAAGGGAAAGTTGAGGGGCAAGGGAAAAATGTGACGCTTTGGCTCCCAATCTTGACAGTAGGGAGGTCAATCCACGGTAAAGATGCCGTCACTTGAGATCTAGAAGATATATAAGTAAAAGGAACAGTCAGAGTAAGCTATGGGTATGGCAGAGATCGCTCAGCTCTCACTCTGATAGACCAGCCCATTACCACATGACTAGAACCCAATCCTCTCAGCATCAGCTAGGAAAGGCCCTAGAAAGCCACCTTTGGCGGCTATTTCAACTCCTATAAGTATCAACTGTTCTTGCCAAAATGGCTATGCAATAAAAAAAAACTGTAGGCCTAACCTTGAAATTTGTGATTGTTGGCCTATCTAACCTTGAGTATACTGTATATATGACGATTGTCGATCAGACTAAATCACCCATTAATTGGAAAAATCAGTTACCAAATTTGCCAATTGTCCCTTTTCTACCGGTGGTTAACTTACCTGGTAGTTAACCAGGTACCGGTAAGTTAGCCATAGGCTGAAAAGGGACAATTGGCAAACTAATTGATTGTGATTTTTCCAATTAGGCCTTGGTGATTAGTATATTAGGCCTACCCATTTTTTTTAATCAGTTATTTTGCAGATTGTGTAGCGAAATATGGGGGTGATTATGAAAACGTGACATACCCCCTGAGGTTTATGTCGCCTTGTTTATTCATTCCGGCTGTCATTAGACGATCTCATACAGCTTAGGAAGGATCTGAGAATTAAAATGCTAAAATCTGTCTCGAATAACCATCTGTCTTCCATATATCCTTCCTAATCTCAAAGACCAAATAAAATAGCCGGTAAAGGTTACCTTTAGGATCAACAGTGATTTCAGCAGCTATTTTATTATATTTTGTTTGCGTTATTCTTTGCGTTATTCTTCCAGTGTTCTGTTATACTGAAGAGGAGCTGAAATGAATATCAGGGAAAATAAGGGGTTAAAGAGGATAAAAGGCAAAAAATAAGTTGTATTTGGCCATAGCCATTTGCTGTAGGATACAGAATAAGTCCCCCCCCCCCCCCAGGACTTATTGAAATGTGTGAAAAACAGAATCTAAAGGTAATTGCAGGGTAAAGCAAGGTTATGGTCTTCGAAAGGGGTGAAGCCACAGTGTGTGAAGTGAGGTTGAATGGTCAGGCTATGGAGAATGTCTGCTCATTTAAATATCTGGGCAGTGTGCTGAGTAAAGATGGGAGTATGAATGAAGAAGTGAGGGAGAGGGTGCAACAGGGGCAGAGGGTTGTAGGAACGCTGCAAGCAGTAACAAGAAATAGGGTGATCAGCATAGAAGTAAAGAAGTTCTTGCTTGACAGTGTGGTAATCCCGACATTGACTTACAGAAGCGAAGTATGGACATAGGTGGAGACTCTGGAGTCTGGAGAGACTCAGACCAAGAGTGGAAGTGAGTTACTTGAGAAGTGCGTGCGGAGTTACATGGAGGGATAGACAGACGAATGAGTACGTAAAAGAGAGGTGTGGTGTGGATGTAGACGTGCTGGAAAGTAAAAAGGAACACCTTGAGATGGTTCGGCCATATGGAACGTATGGGAAGCGAGAGAATGACTTAAGAGGGTGTACGAGAGCGAGGTGGAAGGACAAAGAGGGAAAGGTAAACCGAGAGAGGTGGAAGGACAGAGTGATGAAGAATATGAGTGAAGGCGGTGCTGGTTGGGAGTAGGTGCGTCGATTGACTGGGGACAGAGGTGCATGGGGATGTTCGTTCGTGGTCACCTCTTTGGGGATCGCGGCGTCAGGCAATAGATAAATAGATAGGGATAAATTAGTTGCTAAGAGATTCGAGGGCAAGAATGTAGAGTTCAGGCGTAACACCCGCCTTGTTTACACTACGCGGAGCGGCGGCGGACGCTTGCCATCATGTTCCTGCGGACGGGGGCCTGTCGCGCTCCTGATCACTCACACACATCTCCACAGGCTTTAATGGGCTAATAATTCCAAGATATTTCCAGGACGTACCAGTACAGTCCCTGCAACGAAAGGGTTCTGGTCGGAAAAGCATTTTACTCAATAGAACATTATTTAATTATAGAGTGTGAACGTGGCTTAGCGGGAGTATTTTTATTACATTACGCTCACAGTTACGTTAATGCCTTAAGTATCCCACACCCAACAGCTGGCCGTAGGATACAGTATAGGTTGAGGGGAGGGGGGGGGGCTATTGCCCTCCTTTTTCAATGTCTATAGGTGTAACATAGAAGTGACATTTTATTTTGTAATTTTGTCAAAGTTGCATTAAAAGAATAAATATGTTAAATCTATTATTGTATGTGTTTCTTCTGCCGGATTCTGTAATTAAGTGTGTGTTTCTCCTGTCAGGTTGAAGTATTAAGTGCATCGAAGAAATTGCAATAATCTCAAGAACCCCAACAACGACTCAACACCACCTTTGTCAACCTGGTGTCAACTTGCAGCGGTCTGATCCACCACCATGTTAGAACCTGACAGCGACACCTTTTCCGGCGCGGCTGGTCCCTTTCCTGACGAGGATAGTGATGCTTTTTCCGGAGCAGCCGGCCCATTCCCTGATGATGATGATGACTCGGAAGGTAAAAAATAAAATAGAAATATACCCATTTGTACATTTTCAGTTATTAACCCCTTCAGTAGCCTACAATGACACTTTTCTACACACATATGTTTTTTTTTTTTTTTTTTTAATGCAGTAGTTTAACCAGACCACTGAGTTATTACGAGACTCTAATAGGGCTGGCCTATACACATATGTAAATCTGACACCTTGCTTCCAGAGTAATCACGATTGGTGTGGGCCAATCGGCGCTCTGCAGACCCCCGTTTTTCTGACCTCTGGCCGTTTCGGTGAGGTCAGTCCTAATGGTGTTAGTAAGCTGGGTTTATAATTAGGGTTGGGTGTGACAGGGATCTGCCTTGTGTAGGCCAATCGACTTTCTGCAGACTCCCATTTTCTTATGTTCTTATGTTCGTAAAAGGGATGTCCATGGTAGACTGCCTCCAGGCTCCCAGACATGCCTCCACTGCCCCACTCCACAGTGCTATTTCCACTAAGTGGTTTAAGACCCTTAGCACTGAAGGAGGATTTCATTATTACACTGTTCATTAGTTAGGGAACAAAATTCACTTAAAATTGCTATGCTTCATTATTAGGTTGTAAGTCTCTCTGCCAGAGTATACATACATACAAGTCTCTCTCTCTCCTCTACCGATGTTAAAATAATCAATGTTCTTCAGAGCTTTCTCAGAGCAGGGGGCACCCTCCTTTCAACACACTCCTAACTTTATTCTGTCCAACTCTCAAACCTAAGATTGAACAAATGTTCCCAGTCTTTTTTTTACTCAACAAGCAAGCTTTAGAACTCTCTCCCTCAATCTGTCTTTCCCTCATAATATGACTTAAACTGCTTCCATCTCCGTGTGTCCAGACATATTGACTATTGTCATACCTTGATTTTGGCTCTGTCACTCAAATTTAGGGGAGACACATGTTACAGGCAGCTTTGCTTTTTGTCTCTTTCATTCACATAGCCTATAGAAGAAAAATAAGGTTAGACAACAATGGTCCATAATTGTAAGAAAATGGACAAAAATTAATTGCTTCACTAAAAGTAGTTTAATTTAAGTTAAAGTATTGATTTTCAGAAACATAACTGCAGCTTTAAGTGAGGAATTACTGTACTGTACATGGTTTGGTGTTCCTTTCTTAAGTTAAATTATTGATGTTCAGGAACATAACTGCAACTTTAAGTGAGGAATTACTGTACTGTACATGGTTTGGTGTTCCTTTCTTAAGTTAAATTATTGATGTTCAGGAACATAACTGCAACTTTAAGTGAGGGATTACTGTACATGGTTTGGTGTTCCTTTCTTAAGTTAAAGTATTGATGTTCAGGAACATAACTGCAACTTTAATTAAGGAATTACTGTACAGTACATGGTTTGGTGTTCCTTTCAGAGCCCCCCAGCGGCCCCAGTTCTTCCTCCAGGACAACACAAGACATCCAGTATGATGATCAACCTGACTATGAAGAATGCTTGCCAGACTTTGAAGAATACCCGGAAAATAAGCTTGTGTAAGTATTATGTATAATGTATATGCTTGAAAGTGGTACTGGATGGGAGGAGAGGCATAGACTGAATGGGGACAGACATGCATGGGGGGCGTTTCATTCGTGGCCACCCCTTCGGGGATCACGGCGTCCGGCAATAGATAGATAGATAGAAGTATTACTTCAATACTATCTCCTCCAACCTTTTGTTTTGTTTAATTAGTATTGAGGATTTTGTTTACTTTTGCAATTTTCAAGCAATGTATTTGTGCCCTAGGCTAGAGATCCTATAGGATATACTGTACCCGTATACCCTTCCAATATAATTGTCTAAAAGTAGCCATGACAGAAAAGAAATGCGTCCTCATATCCTCAAAGGAACAAAAATCTTGGATTGGACTTCAAACAGCAAAGGTGGGAAGGAAGTTTGGCTTTTGACTACTATAGTCAATTCAGTATAGGCTGGCCAACAATCTACAACAGTAACCTCAATAACTCATAAACGACTAGAGTAATCGAGCTAATATTTCTACCATTAGGGAAGAGTCAGCCAGGGAATAGGATTTGGAGATCTACAGCCCATTTACTCTAGCCCTTTTTGAGTTAGAGAGGTTAGGGGTCAGGATTTCTGGCGTACCTATAATGAATGGACTATAGTACCGGTAGCCTATTATACGGTTGTCTGCTTTTTCTTAGCTAGCGGAAAATAATTTTGCTTGTTTCAATTGCTCGGGTATTATTGAATAATATTTAGCTAAATATGTTGTTAAATATGAACACTTAGAATATATATAATGCAGAGACATAGTAGTTTCTAATAATTTAATTACTTATAAACAAAATCAGGTGCGAAGGAACTATACTTTCTGCTACGTGAAAACAAAAAAATAGTATAATCCATGTAACAATTTTTTCTGTTTCTTCAGCAAGCAGTTGCCCACAAAGGAAGACCAGTACCAGAAACAGAAGCCCGACCTGAGATTCCTGCGCAAGATTTACGTGGTCATTGGCGACCGCAAGCACATCCCCGTCATCAGCTGCCGCGAAGCCAATGCCATCCTCGACCCACTGAGGGGGAGGGGAGAGACGGTCTACCTGGTGGTGACGTACAACTATGATATGCGTCAGAATAACCCTGGTAGTTTGAGGTGGCTTTTGGATAAGACCCGGGGGAAGAAGTGGTATAAGGATGAAGTAGGACATAAGTGGATCTGTCCTATTATGGGCAGTGTGTCAAGGGTAAGTTCATTGTCGCTCATTTCACCCTAAAAGTCCTTTGATTATATTTTAGCAAGCCAACATTTCTAGGGAGTTGATATTGTTGTCGTTAGGGACACACTTCCTGAGTACCGGTGCGCTAAATGCAGTTCCGAGCCTGTGAGGGTTAATTGCAATGTAATAATTACAAAACAAACAAATTGTATTTTGTGACAAATTAAAGAACAAGTACTCCTTTGATATTGCAGAACAAAAGCTCTCTGGTTCAGTGCGAGTCTCCCGACCTACGCTTCTGCAAGAACAAGCACGTCAAGATCAACGACAGGGACGCCTTCCAAGTCAACGGCACTCGGGATGCTCGCCTGGTGATTGCTGCCGCTCTGGAGTGCGGGGAGGAAGTGGGACTAAGTATGAGTTATGAAAGCAGGGTGCGTCAATACAAGGAGGTCAACTTTAGGTGGTTCTTGAAGGAAGCTCGCGGTAAGAAGTGGATCAATGATGTCATGCTCAAGAGGTGGACCTGTCTCATCAACCCGGATGGTGATAAGGTATGTTAGTTGTTTATTGTGGTTGATGATGAATGTTATTCGACGATGTTACACTCAAGAGAATCGTCTCATTCATCCAGAAAGAGTTGAGATGTATGTATATACTCAGGCACATACCCCATAGCTGGGGGTGGCTGATTTGAGATAGAGTACGAACAGAAACAACTTTTAAAGTTTCAATTCTTAGGGGTCGTAGGGACCACTTTCGCGTTCCCTCGCCTCTATCTGTCTCGTCTAGTAGGTGAATATTAATAGGGGAGGAGGATTCCTAGCCGCCCTCCCCCAAAGTAGGAAAAGTACTGTAGTATATATAGGATAAGAGACAGGCAGAAACAGCTAAGGTTAGTTAGAGGATGCCAAACCTCACTCTGGACTGGACCAGCCCTCCACCGTATGTTACCGGTAATTGTTTATTGTAGTTGTTGATTGGACGGAAGTACAGTAATGCTTAAGAGGGGGACTATTTTTGTTAATTGGAATGGAGAGAAGGTTGGATGTTGTTGATAACAAAGGTTACACTCACAATATGACACTCTCTCATCGTAAATAATTTACTCAAATAGTCTGAAAAATATGAGAAAATACGTTGCCAGGGCGATCCTTTAGTGAACAGGCAGACGGTGTCATTGTGATTACTCTTTAGTAAACAGGCAGACTCAAGCATATGTCTAAACTGAAAGTCTTCTTCTTCAGCGGCACTTTTAACTCTTGACTTTTGGACAGGCTGAATTGCTAGACTGGTCCGGAGGCCTTGAGGTCCGAAATTTAGAGTTTCTACTGTATATTTGTTTGCAGTGATATTGTGCACTCTATTTATTCTCATTACAGCCCAAACTTGTTTCACTGGCCGACAAATGTTCCTGCTGCCCCACTCTCTTACGTATCTCGTCATTCCTCAATCTGTCTCTACTAGTAACTCCACACATACTCCTCAAGCAGCTCATCTCCATCACATCCAGCTTTCTTCTCACCTTTTCCTTCAGAGCCCATGTCTCAGCCCCATACATCACTGTTGGCATAACAATTCCTTGATACATTGCACTTTTTACTTTCATTCCGAGATTTCTCATCTTCCACATACTTCCCATTGATCCGAAAACCTTCCTTCCTTCACACACTCTCTGTTTGCTTAGGAATAAAAATTTCCGTGAGGTAAAAACAAATAGACTGTAGTTTGTAGAGGTTAACCCTTGGGATCCGGGGGGCCTCATATGAAGTTTGGTATTTTCAAACTTCATAATTCAGTAGCTACTGATTGAGACCACCTAGAGCAGTAAATTTTTTTGCTAATTGTAGAACGTTTTCTTGTCTGTAGACTGCCATTGAGATGACATCGCTACGTTGCGTGGTTGCCGAGTTCTGATGATTATATCGGCGACTTTTTAGCCGCGCATTTTGCCTCATATGAGGCCTCCCGGATTCCAAGGGTTAAAAAGCCCTTGTCACACATACAGGATTCTTTATTCTGACTGCCCCCAATTTTGGCAAAAATATATACTGTAGGAAGATTAAAAAATTGTGAGCTGTCGGGAAAATACACAATGTTGGACCCGACTGCCTCCAATTTTGCAACCTTCCAATATATAATTTTGGAAACTGTTCACTGAAGGCCCTGATACATCAGGGCACCCACACTAGCCCAGCTCTTGAGGAGAGAGTGCATGCTGATAAACAAAAATGCATAAAAGAAAAAAATCAGGGGCAGTCGGGATAAATTATAGTGTTTATGTGACGAGGGCCTTACTTTTGCTTTTCATTACAGCCCGAAAGCCGCAGCGGGTACCGAAAAGAGACACCCGACTTAAGATACTGCTCCAAGGGTTTAGTCCAAGCGGGCATCAAGGCCCCTGTATCTGTGACCAGTCAGCAGGAAGCCTGTGTGTTGATCAAGAAGAGTAAGAAGGTCGGAGAGAGAGTATCCCTGGTGTTATACGGCCAGGATGAGGAAGTGGAAGAAGACTGTGGACTCAACTGGGTCATGGAGGAAGCTGCAGGTTGTTCATGGTTCAAGATCACCGGGGACCAAGTGTGGTTTTGTATTGTGTCGGAGAACACTACTAGCAAGGTATGTGGTGATACTTCTTTGTTAACCCCTTCTGTACCGCCGACGTCTTTTACATTTTTTTCAGCTACATTTAGACGATTTTATGAAGATTAGGAAGGATATATGATAGCTAATATGATGAATTGAGACAGTTTGTAGCCTTTTAATTGAGCTAATATGATGAATTGAGACAGTTTGTAGCCTTTTAATGGAGCTAATATGATGAATTAAAATGTAAAACTTGCAAACTAAACAAACCAAAATTGGGACAAGGACAATATAAAGTCAAATTAAATTATCAAAATCGCTATGTGGAAACAACGCTTACTAAAATGAAAATTATTAAATAAAAGAACACAATCCACCACATAGGGTGTACATCACTACATGAGCAAGTTAATCTGTTTCCCAAGCAAACCAATCGCACATATAACAACGCACTATCGTCACGTTAAAGGAAGTAGTCAAGTTTGGGAAGTCCGGGACGTTCTGGCAAATTTGACTAAACTCTGCATGAATAAAGAAACTACATGTTAAATGTCAAAATATTATTTAAAAACAAAAAATTGAGACAGTTTGTAGCCTTTTAATTGAGCTAATATGATGAATTGAGACAGTTTGTAGCCTTTTAATTGAGCTAAAATGATGAATTGAGACAGTTTGTAGCCTTTTAATGGAGCTAATATGATGAATTGAGACAGTTTGTAGCCTTTTAATGGTTAGACATCCTTCCTAAGCTGAACAAAATTGTGTAATAGTTGCCAGAATATAATGAAAACTACATCACTGGTACAGAAGAGGTTAATGGTTATAATCTACAGTTGCAGTCAATAATATTAATACAAATATTAATGGTTATAAACTACAGTTGCAGTCAATAATATTAATACAAATATTAATGGTTATAATTACAGTTGCAGTCAATAATATTAATACAAATATTAATGGTTATAATCTACAGTTGCAGTCAATAATATTAATACAAATATTAATGGTTATAATCTACAGTTGCAGTCAATAATATTAATACAAATATTTTCTAAGCTGTCTCAGTGTGATTTGAAAATTGTTATTCTTTGCCTGATTCAGTATTTGTATTTCGGAGTTTCCTTTTAAGTTTTTGAGGCTTTAAAATGTATTAGTGACCGCGACTGTCCATCCATGGATGAAAGATGTGTCAGTCCAACTGTATGTTACCTTATCTTTGTTATAATGTATGTCATATAATCTTAAAGCTATTGGGTTTAAACATGAGGGAGACGGGGGTCCGAATAAAGAACTGTAGTGAAAATCTTACGTTAATCTAATGTACCATACTAATAAATGCTCTCTTTTGTTACTTTATGGTCTGGTTAAACTACAGTACTTATTAAAGAACAATAATATTGGTCTCTTTCAGGATGGTAGGCAGAAAAGGCTGACAAGAAGATGTGATTCAGAACCTTGGGAAGAGGAGGAGGAATACAGCCCAAGGGGACACCCAGGAAGAAGGTTTGAGGTAAAGTAATTCCTTTATAAAGTTATAGTTCCTGAAAATCCAGATTCTAAATGAACCCCTTGAAGTGAGGCAATTATATTTTTTCCTTTTTATTGGTGATTTTGGACCATATTTGTCCGATTTACAACTTGATAATAAAGCATAAAACTTTATGTGAAAACAAAAATGTATCTTTTTAATTTTCATTATAATTATTGTATTTGTTTATTTTTAATATGTTCCAGAGAGTGTTGACAAAGAGGTTCGACTTCGGATACTGCGAGGAGAGTTTTGTCAAAATTGGCGATGGCGTCCCAGTTCCCGTGCGAAGCCACAAGCAGGCTGAATCATTGATTGAGAACGGCAAGACTTACGGGGAAACAGTGACTCTGATAGTGACCATCGGGGAGAAGATAAAGGAAGATGTTGATTATGATCAATGGAAGTGGTTGTTGAGGGAAGCTGCTGGACGAGTCTGGAAGAGGAACAGTGAGGGCAATTATACCTGTATCGTCTCTGGCAAGGGGGCTGAGGTAAAGTGTTCAGTTACCTTATCTTTTGTATATGATGTTTTTTTAAGACTATCATTGTTAGTTGTTTAGTATGTATAGTAAGACCTCTCTCTTGGTGACAATTACAATGTAAAACTTGCAAAATAAACAAACCAAAACTTATACGAACACAGTAAAAAGACAAAACAACTAATCAAAATCGCTATGTAAAAAACAACGCTTAAGTAAAAATAATAATTTATAAATAAAAGAACACAATCCACCACGTAGGGTGTACATTACTACATGAGCAAGTTAATCTGTTTCCCAAGCAAACTAATCGCACACAAAACAATGCACTATCGTCACGTTCTAGGAATTAGTCAAATTGGGAAGTTAGGGACGTTTTGGTGGAGACCCTGTCAGCACGTGTGATATTTCTGGAGGTGTAGTAGTACAGTAGTCACTCCCTAGGCTGCCTGGCCGAACAGCCCCAAGCTCCTAAGGAAGGCCAGTAGTAGGAGATTTCATGCAATATTTATAGGACATCAAGGAGTCAAAGGGTTAATTTAGATTATTATTATACTCTTCTGATTACTGTCTTCGTGGCGCAATGCATAAAATGTGTTGATTTTCGGTGTGAGCGTCCTGGGTTCGAATCTCCAGACTGCCACATGTATTTGTTAATTTCATTAATCGAGTTTAGGAGTAAAGTTGGTTGGTGGAGAGAACATAATAATCATTCTTCAGCTCAATTTTATAGTCTAGTGGTACCTAGGAATTATATTTCAGTTACGGCATCGTATTGAAGAAATGATTAGTTACTATTATATACACTATCTGTATTACAGCATAAGAAGATTGAGAAAGGTCCACCCAACATCCGCCACTTCAGATATTGTTTTGTCAGAGTTGGCAACGAGGACAGCGCCCACGTCAAGACACAGGTACCGTGCCGTAGTTCTTTGTACAATTAAGCTCTGGAATTTTTTAAACACCTCTATACTTTATATGTTCTTTTTAAGTTTAGTAGTAAATGTATTAACTATTTGGGACTCTCTCCTCTCTAATTATAATGTAAAACTTGCAAAATAAACAAACCAAAACTTATACGAACACAGTAAAATGACAAAACAACTAATCAAAATCGCTATGTGGAAACAACGCTTAAGTAAAATAAATATATATAAACATTTCAGACTGAAGCAAGCCTGATGATCAAAGCAGCTCGTCAAGAAGGCAAAAAGGCGTCACTGATCCTGTATATGGACAAGAGAATCAATATTGGTTTGGAGGATCGTAAACGTTGGAGCTGGGTGTTGACAGAAGCCGGTGGACTACCCTGGACTCATCAACCCGCTGGCAACAAGGACAAGTGGACCTGTGTTGTCAATGATAAAGGACGAATTGAGGTAACACAATAAGATAATTATGATTAATGTCCAACTTTATGAAAGCCTCAGCCTAATAGTAGTAGTAGTTATAAGCAATATTCATATCATACGCGCAACGTATCATAAAACATTATATTGTCATCTTTCGATGGTCAAAAAATTTCCGGCCTGGATGTGAGGTGGGCGGGCATTGTGGTATGGTTCCACTGTGTGCCTACTTGCTGAGACCGAAGCCTCTCCAGGTGGTCTGGGGCCGGGGGAGTGCTGGAGGCCCTTATTGATCCTTGGTCTCTGGGTCTTTTCCTGGGGGACCTAGATATGTTTGAATTTGTATATTGTTTTTTATGTTATGTTATCCCTGTTCGGGCTCTGTCTCGAGTCGGACACCCCCAGCTATGGGGTATGTGCCTGAGCATATACATACATATAAACATACATTTAATTTTTATCTTTATCTTTACAGTCAAGTGAGTATGAAGAAGGTACACCAGACCTAGAGTACTGCGTGAACTGCCTGGTCCACATCGGTACAAGACGACCGGTTGCTGTGTCCAACAGAGTACAGTACAGATCTGTGGTCGCTGAAGGACAGGAATCCGGGGAGAAGGTGTCCCTCATACTACTGTACCGGGAGACCTTCAAGCGCAAGGACACCAGCGGGTAATATTACAAACACTACCCCAGAAAAACAGTCATTTTAAAATACTCCTTCAAATACTTAGTAATTCTAAAATACTTGTCCAAATTGTCAACAATTTTAATATGCTAACCTAAATGGCCAGCAATTTTTAGGGTGCTCACCCAAACAGACAATTTTTATTTTAAATTATTATTATTATTTTTTTAACAAAGTTAGCCATTTAAAATGTATTCTATTAGTCTGTAGTTCAACCAAAAAACAATCTTTACACTAACGCTCTAAACATTCTGGAAGTAGGTCAAAATCTTAAGAGAATACTTCACAGACGTATATTTATTAGTGGCCCCTCCATCATTGACGATTATACCTATTACATAAGGCTACCTCTTCAAACGCCCATAAGCGCAGTTTGAAACTACCGCCGCAGAGCTCAGAGGAACCTTCATCATAAGCACACGCTAAATCACTCATGGTTCATCTTTATGATTGGGTTCTCACTACGAAAAAACTTCGTAACAAAGAAAAAATAAAAATAAAATAAGAATAACTATTCATAAGCTTTCCATATTCCGTGGATGTACTTCTGTGGATTCTTGGACCAGACGCTGACTAGCGCATTTCTCCACCTTCCTTGCTCTGCGCTCACACCACCCGGACGTGTCCCCCACAGTGCTCCGCTTTGATTCCGCATTCTTGCGTCCCTAGTGAGTTTTTTCTCATTTGTTTACTCTGGGATGTCTTGAGTAAGGTTAGGATTAGCTTAGCAGGGGTGTCATGGGTGTTTTTTTCGCAGAACAAGTGTATTTTGGGTCGTTTTTGTTGGGGCGTCTATTTCGGACGGTCCCTCGTGGCCGAGTTGAGGATGCTCTGAAACGTTTTTCGTGTTTAGCCATCTTTAGTCCGAGCATGTTAGGAGGCTGTAACTACGCGATGTCGGGCTTCTAGCTATTTTTCAGATGGAGTAGCCTATGTTATTTGTACTGACGTTCCTGGTGTATTTTTCTTCACTTAGTGGAGTTCTTTCTGGGTCCCGAGTCAGTGTTACCCATACCCGGGTTTTTTCTACGATGTTGATGTGGCGGCTGTTCCAGTTTTGGTGGGATGGAGTGCTTTTCGATGGTGTTTCGACGTCATTAAGTGTTTTTTCCGTTTTCACCAAGCCTAGCCAGCCACTCGTAGTTTTTTCACATATGCAAGTGTTTTCATTGTTTATTAAAATAAAAATGTATTCATGTGCTATGTGTGTCCTGGATTAGTTGTGATTGGCTGATGCAGGAGCTTCGGACTGTGGGTCTGATTATGTTTATCAGACTGCGTTCTGTTTGGTGTGGGTTGCCTTTCCGGCGGTTTTTCTCGATTGCTCCGAGAAAGCCGTTTTGTTTACCGAGTTTTAGTCAGGATGGTTAAAATCGGTAAGTTACCCTGGCGAGTTTGGTAGCTTGAGGGCTCATCAGAAACTGCGTTTTCTGTGGTCGAGCCTGTGATCAGGCTTCCTGTGTTATTACCGGCGAGGTAGGCTCCACACATTTATCTAGGTGATCATGCTGACACCTGTTGGATATGGTTTTCTCGGCTTTTCAAAGCCATTGAAACAATGCTGTTTGTTTGTTTGGTCTTTCCCTCCCGGCGACCTTTTTACAAAGAGGTCTGGGGCAGGTACAATTGGTTTGACAGTGCATATAAAACCCGGCGGTTGTTGTTGTTGTTGTTCCCCAAGCTGCCTGGCCGAACAGCCCCAAGGCCCCGAGCAAGGCCAAGGCCATAACCGAGCGCCCCCACAGAACCCTCCCTGCCGACCACAATAAAGCCTGGGTGACCGAAGCCACTCCATGGCGGGGAGCTCAGGAGGGTGCGGAAACGCCCGGGAAACCAAAGCCCCATCCAGGACCCTGTGCCCCTCAGCAATTATGAAGAGAAAGTTGAGGGGCAAAGGAAAAAATGTGACACTTTGGCTTCCAATCTTGGTAGATTGGGAGGTCAATCCACGGAAAAGACGCCGTCACTTGAGATCTAGAAAACATATAAGTAAAAGGAACAGTCAGAGTAAGCTATGGGTATGGCAGAGATCGCTCAGTTCTCACTCTGATAGACCAGCCCATCACCACATGACTAGAGCCCAATCCTCTCAGCATCAGCTAGGAAAGGCCCTAGAAAGCCGCCTTTGGCGGGGGGATAGCTCCCCTATTTCAACCCCTTTCGGGGTTGGGCACCCGCCAGGGTGCGGGTGAAGGTACAACCCGGCGGTTGTACCTTCGGGTGGTTATATTAACAGATTTGCAATTCGCTATAATTTGCCAAACAATTGATTGGTACAATAGGGTATCACGGCCTTCAAGACAGCGATCTATGAGGGCTTCTGGGAGAAGCCGGATTAGAGATTAAGATAGGCTTAGACTTTTTATGGGATAAAAAGATGCCTGAATCTTACTAGTGTTTCAAGTGTAAAGGGATACTTGAAAGACTTCATCTTTAATAAAGATATGCTTCATCTTTATGAGGATTCAGAAGATATGCTTAAATCTTTTGGACAGGTAAAGATATGCTGAAATCTTTAGTATGAAACTAAAGGAAAACGAAAAGTAGTGGTGGAGTGCTACGGTTCGTTGACCAGCGGTTTTGTGACACATGTTTTTGTACCATTTTGGGGTAACCTTATGAGCATTAATTCCTGGAAATTTCTCTTTCCAGGGCAGAGTACCGGCGTTGCGCCAGGTGACCAGGTAGATCCCGGGGGCGGGGTAGATTTCCCCCAGTCTCTTGTCATGTCGGCACTTGAACCTCTCATTGCTTTATGTTCAACGCCGTTATGCTCAGGTATCCCTATTTTTGCTCACAAGCTCTGCATTAAATGTGTTAAATGCCTAGATCGGTCACGGGGGATATGGGTGACAAAGAATTGCACTATTTGTAAACTCTTAAGTGTTAAAGTTCTAATTCAGAAGGATAATACTGCGGCGGTGGCTTTACAAGAAGTGAAACAACTTCTCGCTACTTCTCAACAAATGTAGCACATAAAGCATTGCAATGTGATAACCTTGAGCTATGGGAGCTTTTAATTATCAAACATACCCCCCCCCCTCAGTATAAGATACGTGCACATAAGGCCTCAGAGACTGGGCGGGGACAGGTTGCCACACCCTCCCCCGGCAAGTCTAAGAGGCCTCGCTCACCGTCACCCTCGGCAACGGAGACGAGGTCCACATCAAGGTCACCACTGAGGAAGCAGGTGACAGATTTGGGCCACTCTGCTTCACCTTCAAAGAAGAAGAAAAAGGAAGTGAGTGGGGGATCTAAAGACATTACTTGTACTAAGCATAAGTCAAGTAAGAGTCATAAATCATCCAAAAGGGATCCTCCGGCGCGAAAGGACTCACGGCTGTCGCCGGAGCCTGGTACCCCGCTTTCTGCCTCTACCCCCACCAAGTCTAACGTCCAATCTGACAGGTCGGGGGTGGAGTCAGAGAATGTGGTGGAGGATGCCCCGGCGGACATTTCATTACCTGATATTCATGCTTTTTCTACCAGGTAACGTGTGTTAGCCTCAGATTTAGAAGTATCTTACAGAAACTATAAACCTCTAGGGGGCTCGGGTGAGGGCTCTCAATTGGAGAGTATACCAAGCTTGCAAGCGAGTGACGGCCACAGCCAAGGTGTATGGCGATACTCACAGTCCTGGCAGGACAGAACACATCCTTTTGTGACTCAAGTAGTGGCTGACGTCCACCGGGATGCCGATGTACCATCTTCTATCCCAGATTTAACATGGCAGCATGTGGAGGTCCCGGCTTCGGCGGGATCTTCCCATGATAGGCCAGACTTAACGGATGAAGAACAACGATCTCTGGTCTCAGAGATGGAGGTTGAAGAGTCAAGTCACCTTCTAGACGACTCCGGGTACTGTCGAATCTCCACGGAGTTCGTCATCGGCTAGGTATATAACTGCAGAAGAGATTGATGGATTACTATTGAATGCACTTAATAGGTTCTTTGGCCCTACGCCGGAAACTCCTACAGTTGGTACGGGAGCTCCCGCGACGTCGACGAATGTGCGACCTCTGGCTACATCCATTGCTTTAGCTAAAATACCTAACCCTCCTCTTGTGTCAGATCCAATTTCCAATGTGCCAGGCACAGCAGCTCTCACTACTTCCAATGTGCGAGTCATATCAGACATAAGTCCCCCTCCTTTAGACAAGGCACCAGTCAAAAAAGGAGCTATGCCTCTTTTATACGGGCCTGATGAGTCATGGGTAGCAATGTTACCAACTAAGCCAGAGGCAGCAAAAGCTACTATTTCGGGGGAGCTCCCTGTACCACATGAGTGGGTAATCCAAGGCAATAAGTCTAGAAAACTCAGAGCTTTGGATAGTCAAGGAAATGTTTTAGATGTTCATATTAAGGCCATTCCAAGTTATTATAACCATGACTTTTTTGTGTATGCATCAACACCAGCCCTACCCCCTGCCTCAGCTTCAAAGCTATTTTCGGACTGGACTAAGAATGACGGCTTTAACGACGTCAAGGCACTTTCTGCTTTGACGCCGGAGTTGGATATGTTTCCGATCACAGACTCAGCCTCTAATCCAGTCTTGCAGGTGGGGCAGTTGGGTACGGGATCTTGGGTGGAATGGGAAACAGAGGCTCAAAATGTTGCCACTACTTTCACGTCAAAATCTTCCCACCAAATTCCTCAAGAACACCATTCTTGGTTCTCTCTTCCGGTTTTTAGTGCCGGAGGAGTCCCCTCTGCTTTGTTTGATTTCTTGGCTGCCCCTAAAATCAATTTGTGCGAATTAAAAGATCCTTTTAGCTCGCCTTCCTCAGCTCACCTAGACCGCGAGTTTAGGTTAAGAGGAAAAGCGTTTAGACTGTTTTCGCAATATATTGTTACCCAGCAAGTAACAAAGTCTCTGTCACGCTCTTCTCAGGCAATAGAAGCCGCGGAAGTCAAGAAAGCCATTGAACTTTCCCGGCGCTTGCTTCTCCAGACTTCCATTCAGTCTTTAGGAGATATTCAGACGGCCTTATTAGAGGCAGTTCGAGCAAGGCAGGATCTGAGGATGTTCTTAGTGAAGAAACTTCCTGACCGTATTGCAAGCCAAGTAGTTCTGTCTCCAGTTCTAACTCCTTCTTTGATTTCACCAGCAGTTTGGAAGACTGTTTTCAATATGGCACAAGCATTCAAACAAAGTCCCTCTCAACCTAAGAAACTTACCTTCACTTTCCCTAAACCCAAACCAGTTTCGAAAGTTCAAGCTAGTGGGTCTAAGCCTTTTCATCAGCCAAAGTCCCCTTCCACCCAGGGTCAGGCTCAGTTCAGGTATAAACAGGGTAATTTCTCAGGTAAAGGCCACAAGTTTCACCAACGACCAGGTCAGGGCCCGCCTCCAGCCAAACCCGGCCAGTCGTCCAAGGGTACACCACCACCAGCAAAAAACTAAGGTCTCTCTCACTCCCGGGGCCAGTCAAAGGCGTGTTGGAAAAGAGGGTAGTCCAGCCGGCGAACCCCAGTCTGCTAACTGGGTCCTTCCGGGCGTGTCATCAGGCATGGCCATTAAGAACATGGGCGAGGACTGTGGTACGCAAAGGCATCACTTGGCAGTGGCTCCGGCGACCTCGCTTACGTCAGCCAACAAAGGCCAATCATGTTTCTTTAGAGGTGGAGTCACTAGTTCAGGAGATGATTACCAAGAGTGTCATTATCCCCGTCCCCCCGACTTACCCGGTGTTTACATCCAAACTATTTCTAGTACCAAAAAGGGACAGTATTCAGATGAGACCGGTCGTAGACCTGTCTTATTTGAATCTCCACATTCACAACGTGTCCTTCAGGATGCTGACAGTGAATCAAATCAGGCTAACACTTCCGCCGGGAGGGTGGATGTGTTCATTAGACCTGACAGACGCGTATTGGCATGTCCCGGTAAACAAAGATTTCAAAAATTTCTGGCTTTACGAATAATGCATCAGACTTATGTCTTTCAAAGGATGCCGTTTGGGTTGTTGTTGTTGTTGTTGTTGTTGTTGTTCCCTAAGCTGCCTGGCCGAACAGCCCCGAGTCCCTGAGAAAGGCCATGGCCACGATCGGGCTTTCCCACAGAGCTCTCATTGAGTGTAGATTGTGTTGTTGGCGTAAGTGGTTGTGTGAAATGCAGTCTTCTATGATGTGTTTAATGGTATGGGGTGCTGTGTTACATCCCGGGCAGGCGTCGACAACGGAGTCATCCAGTCTCTTCTGATAGCTCAGGAGAGCTGGATGGTGTCCGCATCTCAGCCTGGCCAGGTGGACTCTGTCCTCGCGAGGAAGGGAGGATTCGGAAGGATGGATTTCGGGAGGTCGTGCATGCAGCTGTGTGTTGTCTGTGAGTGAGTGGATGGATCGGTGAGAGATATGAGTATGGATGTGCTTCTGGATGTTGGTTCGGGGTGGGCAGGGAGGGAGAGAGGACAATAATTGTGTGTGATACCGTGTGCTGGGTGTTGTTTTGATATTTCTTGGTGTCTGTGGGTGTGTTGCCATGTAGTTTAGTGGGTGGTCTTGGTTCGTGGAGGCTGCTGCCAGGAATTGAGTGCCTCTCATGTCCAGATGGTCTTTGACTTTGAGGATTTTGGTTTCTTGATGTAGGTGATCTGTGGGTGCAGTAGCTGTGCAGCCTGTAATGATCTTCAGGGCTTTGTTTTGAATAGTCTGTAAGGTCTTATGATGTGTTTCAGCTAGGTTAGAAGCCCAGGCTGGGCTTGCGTATTCCATCACTGATCTTATGTATTGTTTATATACTGTGGTGGTAGTTTCTTTGTTGTGTCCAAATTTTGTGTGAGCAAGTGACCTGAGGGCGTTAAGTCTGGGTGTCAGTTTCTTTTTAATGTTTGTGGTGTGCTGTTTGAATGTCATATGAGTATCATATGTTACTCCTAGGATTTTGGGTGTGTGTGTATGTGTTAGGGGTGTGTTGTTTATGGTGAGTTGAGGGA
The DNA here is from genome assembly GCA_032716605.1 of Paralithodes platypus. Taxonomy (NCBI): domain Eukaryota; kingdom Metazoa; phylum Arthropoda; class Malacostraca; order Decapoda; family Lithodidae; genus Paralithodes; species Paralithodes platypus. Next base: position 22,867,515 of record CM064563.1, read on the forward strand.
TGTATTCGTGTTCTCCTGTCCAACTTGTGAGCAGGGTTGCGGTGGATTTGGCTGGGGCTAGATTAAGTCTGTTTGTAGTGCACCAGCCATGTAGTGTGTTGAGATAGGGTTGAAGGAGATCTGTTGCTCTTTTTGGGTCATGGTGTGTGCATGTGAGTGTTATGTCATCTGCATAGGAGGCTAAGTTTATTTGGGGCGTATTGGGTGTAGTTATATCGTGCATGTACAGATTGAAGAGTGCGGGCGATAGGACGGATCCTTGTGGGACTCCGTTTGGAAAGTTTCTGATTTTAGATGACTGACCGGCAAAAGATACGTGTGCACATCTGCCTGCTAGGAAGTTGGCCAGCCACCGTTTTGTGTTGTTGTGCATGTTTGTGTTGTAGATTTTGTTTGTTAGGTTGTGGCGGGGGATGGCATCGAAGGCTTTACTAATGTCGAGTGTGGCTAATAGTGATCTGTGTGGTGGTCTAGCTGAATTGATGCCGTCGAAAGCTCTTTGTGTAAGGTCTGTGAGAAGAGTGTTTGTGGAGTGCAGTGGCCTAAAGCCATGTTGTGTTGGAGCTAGGGGTAGGTCAGGTGTAATTAGTTGTAATACTAGGCGTTCCATGACTTTGGAGGGGGAGCAAAGGAGTGTGATGGGGCGGTGCGAGGAGGGTAGCGTGGGGTCTTTGTTGGGTTTGGGGAAAGTGATGATGATACCATGCTTCCAAATGTCTGGTATTGTGTTGTGTGAATAGCTGTAGTTTGATATGTTAGTGAGTGCTTGTATGCCTTGTGGTCCCAGGTGTCTGAGGTGTATGTTGCTTATGTTGTCTAGGCCACAGGCGGGTGAGTGCTTGAGATTGTTGATGATATGCTTTGTCTGGTGATTGGTGAAGGGTGTATAGTCAGGGTCTGTGGGGAATTGTCTCTTACGTCGGATGACACGTCGGTCGTCTTTGTGAGGTTTTAGGTGGCTGACATGTGAAAAGTGATTGATGAGAGTGTTTGCTTGTTGTTTACATGAAGGAGTAGAGTCTGTTGTTGTGATTGCAGCATGTGATTGTGTTGTGTTGCTGTTGGAAAGTGTGATGCTGTTTAGTGTTTTGTATAGTTTTTTGGGGTTTGTTTTGTGATCAAGTGTTTGTAGGAAGTTATTCCAATTTAGTTTTTGTTGTTCTTGTATTTTGTTGTTAGTTTGGGTGTTGAGTGCTTGAATTTGTTGTGTGATGTCTTGTGTGTGGGGTGCTGGGGAGTGTTTCAGTATGTCGCGTTGTCTGATGAGGTTTTGAATTTCTGGTGTGAAGTTGGGGTTGTGTCTTTTTCTGTTACCTCTTGGAATGTGTTTCTTGTCAGCGTTTTGGATAGTTTTATTGAGTATGTGTACAGCATTGTTGATGTTAGTGATGGGTGTACTGTTTAGAGTTGTGAAGTGTTGTTCTGTCTCATTTGTGAATGCTTCCCAGTTAGCTCTTTTATAATTGGTGTATGTGTGTTTGTGGCTAGCTGGGGTGAGTCTGGTTTTGGTGGTGATAATGATCGGGAGGTGGTCAGAGCCTAAGGTTCTGACCACCCTCCAGGATGTTGTGGGGGCGAGTTCTGGGGAGCAAAAGGTGATGTCTGGAGATGATGGGTTATAGAGGGCTTGGTGAGGAATATGGGTATGTTGATGGATGTCGTTAAGGATGATGAGGTTATCGGTTTGGTTTTGTAGTACCAGCCCTCTGTCTGTGTCGGGGTTGTCGACAAACCAGGCCGACGTCTTGGCGTTGAAGTCACCACCCAGGATGATGGTGGGGTGTGTGGGGTGTTTGTGATGTGTTGTAAGTGTGGTCTGTATTCATTTGGTACTGTAGGGGATGTTTGGGGAGGGATGTATGTGTTTATGATGGTTATGTTGGAGTTGTTGCCAGTGCGCATTTTAATTGACTGTATTTCTGTTGTGTTATCATTTGGGGGGAGGAGTGATTTGGTTTGTACACTGGTTACTATGTATGATATTTCTTTGTGTACCAGGGTGATGAGTCCACCGCCCCCGCCGACAGCCCGGTCTTGTCTGATGGTGGTGAAATTATGAAATGTGGGTGTTTTTTGTGTTGTGCGGAGTTTTGTTTCTTGTAAGATGGCAATGTGTATGTTGTGTTGTTTGATGAAGTGTGAGAGTTCGTGTTTCTTTGTGTTGATGCCATCTATGTTCAGTTGAAGAATGTTAATGTTATGTGCACGATGTACGTTGGGTGCTGCTGCACGAGGATGGGGTGGGGGGGGGGAGGGGGTGATGGGGGGGGTGGGGGTGAGGGAGGGGCTGGGGGTTGGGATGGGTGAGGTGGGGGTGGGGATTGGGGAGCAGGAGATGGGGGTTGGAATGGATTAGGATGGGGTGTGGTGTGTTGAGTTGAGGATGTGGATGGTATGGGAAGGTTAGGTGGGTTAGGGAGGAGAGGTGGACGGGTTTTAGGGGGGGGAGTGGATGATATGGGAAGGTTAGGTGGGTTGGGGAGGAGAGGTGGACGGGTTTTAGGCGAGGGATTTGACTGGGAGAGGGAGGGGCATGAGGAACAGGTCCAGGTGTTTGTGTAGTGTTTCTTGGAGGCAAGTGTTGTGCAGGTGAAGTGGGTCCAGTTCCCACATGAATTGCAGAGAACTGAACCCTTAGTATGGCGACTCGAAGTGATGGGTTTTGAGCAAGTTGGACATATGTATGTGAACGTGGGTCCTGGGTTGCTCTCAATGTCTCCGGCTAGAAGAAGTCTTCGAGAAATGACAGCCGGAGAGTCATTTCTCGGTGTAGGAAAAACTGTGTGATGTGTGTGTGTGGTGTGAGAGGTGTGGAAATTCCCGGCGCGACCGAAGCCGCTCCAAGGACCCGTGCCCCCAGGGAGGGGGCAGGGGATGGTTGTGACGGTTTGGCTCCCGAAACTGCTCCCCGCGGCCGGCATCCGGTTTTCCTCCACTGGTCGTTGATTTTGTCTTCGGCTGTGGAGGGTCGGCAGCCATCCGCGGTTGGCAGCCTCGGGAGGTGGCCCCACGGCGTAGACGCCGCCACATCAGGATTGAAAAAGCTGCCGTTTGGGTTGAACCTAGTGCCACGCATATTCACAAAATTAGTCCGGCAAGCCCTGATGCCCATTTTAGAACAAGGGATCAGGATCTTGTGGTATCTGGATGACTGGCTGGTGGTGGCAGAGACAGAAAAGTTATGCAACACTCATGTCAACATTACGTTAAACCATGTCAAATCTCTAGGATTCAAGGTCAACTTGGTAAAGTCAAACCTTGTTCCCTCACGAGTAATTCAGTGGATAGGGCTGGTCTGGGACACAGCATCTCTCACTCTGAGTCAGAGTGTGGACAATCGAAACAGATTTCGCAAGAAACTGTTTATGTTTCTCCACAGTCTGACTACGACACGGAGACTCTGGGAATCTCTAGTCGGTTCTCTCAACTGGGTTCAACTAACTGTGAGGTTGGGCCGGTTGAAAGTCAAACGTTTAATCTTGGAGGGCAACAAATATTTCCCACTCTTACCGGCGGGAAAATTATGGCCTATCCCAACATTAATACACAGCTTACTAGCGGTCTGGACGAAGAGGAAAATGTTGCACTCAGTCATGTCATGGACCTCTCCGCCGCCGACGGTATGGGTGGACACGGATGCGTCAGGGACGATAGGTTGGGGCTTTCAGTCAAACCTCGGGCATCAGGGTCAAGGGCTTTGGTCCCCTTCAGAAACCTCCCACATAAATGTAAAAGAGTTACTAGTCCCCTTGTATTTCCTTCAGGTTCACGGCTCTACTTTACGGGGTAAGTCGGTGGCCTTCAGGATGGACAATCTCAATGCAGTTCACTGCATTCAGAAACAGGGGTCAACGAGGTCTCGGAAGTTGCTAGACGTGTCAGAAAAGATTTTTGTTCTAGCCGACAAGCTGCACATTAATCTTCATGCATCATATCTCCCAGGCGTAGCAAACGTCTGGGCAGACTCGCTGTCTCGGAGACAGAGCACAACAGTAGAGTGGGCACTCAAGCAAAACATTTTCGATCAAATGATTGCAGAGCCTTACCGTCCACAAGTGGATCTGTTTGCGTCAGAGGAGAATCACAAACTCCCTCGGTACCTCACACGCCGGACATTAACGCCGGCGTGGGGGCCCGACGCATTGGTGACGGATTGGAACAGGTGGAGTTCCATTTATCTGTTTCCGCCACCAGATGCTTCTCTAATGTGCCACGTTGTCAACAAACTACAGAATTATCGAGGCGTAGTCTCGTTAATCGCGCAGTTGTGGTACCAGCAATTGATAATGTGGTGCCCGAACCCGGTGTCGCTCCCGGTCGGTTATTTCCACTTAGACACGATTGGCAACCTAAAGACCTCGCTGACTTTTGCATTGTGGACAATAAGAAGGCCAAGTGGCTAACGCCGTATGGTAGAAACGTGACAGAAAAATTTATGAATCGGTACACACAATCTACCAAGAGGCAATATCAATCTCATTGGCAGTCCTTTACTTCTTGGATAGTTAGAACAGAACAGACAGTACCTTCGGTGGCATTAGTTTTTAATTATTTAAACTATTTGTTTGAACAGAAACGTCTATCTGTAGTGACTCTAAAAAAAATCACTTAACAGCTATCAGGGTGCCATTCTTTGACCTTACAGGTCTAACCATACCACAAGCAGAAGAAACAGGTTTCATGAGAGCATGCTTCAAACTCCGCCCACCTCCCCATCAGCTCATGCCTACCTGGTCTCTTGACAAAGCGTTATCTTTGCTTCATTCCCGTCTGTATCAGAATACGGCAGATTTTGAATTGCTATTAAAAAAGGCTGTGTTCCTTATGGCTTTGGCAACTGGTAACAGGGTGTCTGAGCTGGCGGCGATGAGTAACACCACTAATTGCATAAGGTTTGGTAGACTAAATGATTGCATTCATATTGCTCCTTCCCCAGGGTTCATCGCCAAGAATGAACACAGTGAACATGTTTTCTCAGAGTTCACGGTGCCGGCGTTGAAACGGGGTAAAGTGCACCATAATTTGTGTCCTGTACAAGCTTTAACCAAATATATGAGAGTGGCACCTCTTAACCAACAAGGTGCTTTATGGGTATCGAGTACAGGTAAAAGATTAATGAAACGCAAAATGGCTTCTCTGCTAGTAGAAGTCATTAAAGAGAGTAATCCCAGCGTAGTGGGTAGGGCCCACGATTTACGCAAATGGGCAGTATCTTTACGTTTTCTAAAAAAAAAATCTGTTGAAGAATACTCAACTATGGGCTTCAAATCATACGTTTTTGACTCGATACCTGTCGGTAGCACTAGACAAACCATCAATGCCATGTGTAGCTTTACGGCAAAGGGTCTAGATGGGTCTCTCAGTCACTGAAACATAAGACACCCTAGACCCCGCCGGAGGATATGTACAGAGTATACGAGCTGTGATACAATGTATAAAAGTTGTGATTAAAATGTCTCGGTAGTAAGGACTACGGGAAATGTTGTTGAGGTACAATGAATAAAGTACAACAATTGTTTCTTTAAGTGGGATACACTGTGGAAGCAATTTCATTTTTAGAGTTCTCGGTAGTTGCAACTACGAGTAGCGTTTTAGTAAGTACATCTGCGATAGTACAAGAATTTATTCTATTTTTTGTGTCTAATTTTAAGGAATATACACATTAGAATAATGGGGTTTATATGTGCACATGTAAACATAAAGTTTTATTTTTCACCACTTAATTTAAGTGGGGTGCCTTTAACTTTTAGATCTGCAAACAGATTCTCATTGTTACCCTTTTTTCCTCAAGCAGGCTTCTTTAAGCACGCCCCTGCTTGTACCCCTTTTTATATGTTGTATAAAGTTTATACATAAATATATAATTTTTTACAAAGTAAGAATACTATGTGGTTGTTTGATTATCTGCCTATTCTATTTGCAATGGTTATGATATGATTACGAATGTCCCCCTCCAGTCTTAGATATCAGGCATAATCGTCAATGATGGAGGGGCCACTAATAAATTATAGGTTTGACTCCTGCAAGGAGATAAAGAAAACCTAATATTTAGTAGTGGCCCCGTAATCATTGACGACTGGGGCCCTCCCGACCATCCCCTTCCCATTCGTTGATGTATTAAGGATTTTGGTATACTTGATATGTCAGTGAAGGTGGAGAAATGCGCTAGTCAGCGTCTGGTCCAAGAATCCACAGAAGTACATCCACGGAATATGGAAAGCTTATGAATAGTTATTCTTATTTTATTTTTATTTTTTATTTGTTACGAAGTTTTTTCGTAGTGAGAACCCAATCATAAAGACGAACCATGAGTGATTTAGCGTGTGCTTATGATGAAGGTTCCTCTGAGCTCTGCGGCGGTAGTTTCAAACTGCGCTTATGGGCGTTTGAAGAGGTAGCCTTATGTAATAGGCATAATCGTCAATGATTACGGGGCCACTACTAAATATTAGGATTTCTTTATCTCCTTGCAGGAGTCAAACCTATAGTTTCACCCGATTAATTCCGTTCACACTAGATTATTTACAGCTCACCAGTGTAAAGATTGTTTTTGGTCGAGTGTACATACATACTCAGGCACATACCCCATAGGTGGGGGTGGCCGACTCGAGACAGAGCTCAAACAGAAGCAACAAAATAAATTATAAATAAAAAATCACATGCAGGTAGGTCGTTGAGGAGCAGACCCAGAGACCCAACAAAAGACTCCCAAGTCCTACACCTGTAAAACCTGCAAAACAAATAAACCAAAACAGAAACCGCACAAAATTATAATTTAAAACTTGCAAAATATACAAACCAAAACTTATACGAACACAGTAAAAAGACAAAACAACTAATCAAAATCGCTATGTGGAAACAACGCTTTAGTAAAATAATAACTTCTAAATAAAAGAACACAATCAAACACATAGGGTGTACACCACTACATGAGCAAGTTAATTAATAATTAACATATCTTCATATGAGCAGGCCACCTCACCAAGGTAGAATATGACTGTCCGAACAGTCCTGAGTCTGGGTAGACTGTAATTTACTGTAGTATGAACAAATATATTATTAGATTTTACTTGATCATGTAGTAATGTACACCCTATGTGGTGGATTGTTCTTTTATTTATAAATTATTATTTTACTTAAGCGTTGTTTCCACATAGCGATTTTGATGTATTCTTTTGTCTTTTTACTGTGTTCGTCAAAGTTTTGGTTTGATTAGTTGCAAGTTTTACATTATAATTACACGGTATTGTTATTACTTATAGGTGGGACTGGGTGTTGTCAGTAGCTGGTGGCCGCCCGTGGCTGAAGAACGAAGAGGACCAACTATGGCTCTGTGTCATCCACGACAAGAAAGAGGTGGGTTGTAGTTCACTTATGTTAATGTGTATGATAGATAAACGCTTAAGGGGGGATAGTTCACTTTTTGGTAGATTTTTTCATATATTTATTAGTTTCTATAGTTTCCATAGTTTCCTCCCTAGACCTCCATCAAACTTTTAAAAAAAATCCATCAGAACCCCCTTCTAGATTAATTTGTACATTTTTCGGTAGAAAAATTTCCCAGCCAAAGGCCGATTACTCGTAAGATTACAGGCTTGCTATCGCTCGCCAGGAAAAAATCGACACCTAAATGGCATGAAAGGTCTTAAAATTGAAAACGAAATGGGGCAAAAGGTATTAAAATCGACAAGCTAATGGGCCGAACGTCATAAAATCTGAAAAGTATTGGGGGTAAGCATGAGGAAGAAGGGTGACCAGAAAAACAGCCCTGTCCCCTTAAGTGAACTGAAATGACCATGGTAATTAACCCTTTCAGGGCCAGCAGGGATTGCCGTTTAGTTCAAAATAGAATTCTCTTACTCTCATAATTACCTCTCCAAAATTAGTTTTCTGCCCATAACTCGCTCAAAGACAACTGCAGAGGTTGAAGTAATTAAACTAAAAGTTTCTAAACACCCCTGTTGGTCACTCTTTTTAAAGGTAGTGGTGCATGGGTTCAGATAGCCTAAACATGGAATAATTATTGCCAACCTGCACATAATTATCTTGCAAATTGCAATGTCACTGAAAAAATTATTAACAATGGTATAAAGGATTTTGTGGTTATAGTGATAACAGGTAGGCCAAAAATTGTGAGTATTAACCTCTATAACTCAAATACGACTAGACTAATCAAGCTAATATTTCTATCAAGAGTCAGTCAGGGAATTGATATTGAAATTTACAGCTCATTTGCTTTAGCCTTTTTGAGTTACATAGGATAGAGGTCACGATTTCTAGCCTACCTATAATGAATTGACTTTAGTGTCTCATAATTTCTGTTTTCTCTTCCTTTGCGGTCTTGTAAATATGGAACAGATGGAGACGGACGAAGAAGAAGAGGCCGACACCAACGCAGAGGAGAAAGACAAAACCAAAGACGAGGAGGAAGAAATAAGTATAAATGATGTAAGTTATTGTTATTGTTGTTATTAATATAATATCTCACGCATGCAAGATATAGTTGGTGTAAGTTATTTTGTCCAAAAAAGACAAAAAAAAAAGGAAAAATTGGGTAAGTGCCAGAGTACATACAAGTTATTTGGCGGCAGGGGGCTAGGAATCCTCCTTCTCTTGTAAAATTCACCTAATAGACGAGACAGAAAAAGGAGCGAGGGAACGCGAAAGTGGTCCCGGATCCACTGTCTCGAATCAGCCATCCTTAGCTATGGGATATTATAATAGTGGTGTTCCAGTCCTGTTCAGAGTTGTCTCACATATCAATTTTTAAAATACCTTATGAGTTTAGATTGTAGAACATAATTCCATGTGGATAAAAAACACCATCTGAGGAAGAGCACTTTATTGACAACGTTTCGCAGATAACTTCATCAGTTAGTGGCCTGATGAAGCTATCTGCGAAACGTCAATAAAGTGCTCTTCCTCAGATGGTGTTTTTTATCCATTCTGTCTACTTTTCAAGTACCACTCAACATAATTTCATGTCTTCCCAAGCAACTCCTTCCCTGTCGAAATTCAATTGTTGGTGACTCTTTCATAAATTACTAATCCTTTTGTTTTTAATATAATGTTTTGCCCTTTACAGGAAGACTGCACCCTGACCCACTACCCTTGCAATGTGTGTGTTGAAGATTTCCAGGACATTCCCGTAAGTACAGTACAGTACTATACACATATTGTTTACTTGTCCACCACCTCCAGTGCCTCATTGCCAAAGTTAACACTCTCGAGCTGATCATTGATCGCAAGCTCACCTTTGCATAATATGCATACAAATTTCCTATTTTTGGACACTTTGGTAAATGTCGTAGGAACCCCGACACGCATTTCCCCCGACTTTCATAGTTCGACATTCCTTCACCCAATTCTGATAATCCATTCTCTCCATGTGTCCAACCTCCTAGTTGATATAGACTAAATATAGTAAGGTATCTACTGTAGATGAACAATTTCTGTAGATCTTCACCCTCAAGGTTGCAATTGAACAGTAAATGTACAAATTTTATTATTACTGTATTTCTATGTTATTATGCATATTGAGATTTACAATTACTTTTTATTTCTAGTCGTTCCGTTCTCACCTGGAGACCCAGAGTCATAACATACTGTTCAACGTCTTCGTGGAGAAGTTGGAACGTACCAAAGACCTCGCCGCAGCCAGTCAGGAGGTTAGTCTTATAATTATGTACTAACACACTTTTTTTTATATTATAGTAGAACCTCATTCATTAAAATCCAAGGAATAATTTAACTGTCTTGTAAGTTGATAGCGTAATGCATAAGTGTGCGGAATTTCGATGTGAGTGTCCTAGGTTCGAGTCCTTAGAGTGCCACATGTATTTGTTGATTTCATTAATTGAGTTTAGAGGTGAAGTTGGTTGGTGGAAAAAACATAATAATTCTTATGCGGGTGTATTATGTTTGCTTATTCCAGTTGACGACCCAGCAGCTGAGGGTGATGAAGCAGTTGAAGCGTATGAATAGCATGGACTTCAGCTCCAAGATGAAGAGACTGTGGGAGCAGGTCAGTTATTGTTTCCTTCACGAAGACAACTTTCTGCTCATATCAATCCTATGTCCTAATCTATTCTCAACTGTCTTGATAGCGTAATGCATAAGTGTGCGGAATTTCGATGGGAGTATCCTAGGTTCGAGTCCTTGGAGTACCACATGTATTTGTTGATTTCATTAATTGAGTTTGGAAGTGAAGTTGGTTGGTGGAAAAAATATAATAACCTAACCTTCACTTTAGTCTCTATATTTTTGGCTGACGGTAAGTTGCATTATCATCAGCTTAAGTACGCAGATATTACCAAGATTTTGATTAAGTTGAGCAAATACAAATATAATATGCAAACTTAATCTATCCATTGATTTGTTAATTAATGTTTTTGCATTATTTATTTATATTTTGTTAAATAGTTGAATCTACCGATACATAAGATCAGTGATGGAATATGCAAGCCCTGTCTGGACTTCTAACTTAGCTGAAACACATCACAAGACCTTACAGATTATTCAAAACAAAGCCCTAAAAATCATCACAGGCTGCACAGCCACTACATATACAGATCACCTACATCAAGAAACTAAAGTCCTCAAAGTCAAAGACCATCTGGACATGAGGGGTACTCTATTTCTGGCTGCAGCCTCCACAAACCAACACCATCCACTACACTACATGGCAGCACACCCACAGACACCATGGAACATCAAAACAACACCCAGCACACTATATCACACACAAATACTGTCATCTCTCCCTCCCTGCCATCCCATATATTCGGTATACAGTATATTAACATTAGCTCTATGTTTTTGTTGTCTTTATATACAGTTGGAGGCCCAAGTTGCTGCAGGGAAAGAGGTGGACCCGAAGGACTTGGAACTTCACTTTGCTGACCGGATGAAGCAGTTCCATGATCGGGTGAGCTACCAACACTTTGTTTAGCCCATTCCAGAGTGTCACGCGAGGAACACTATAAAGCCAGTCCTAAAACCTATTCCTTTATTTTTAGTATAAATTTATGACTAATTATACTATATTATTTCCATATAGTGGCCAAAACACTGGATACATCAGGGCACCCACCCTGGCCCAGCTTTTGAGCAGGGAGTGTATGGTGGTAAAAAAAACACATCATCATCACGATCATATTCAAGATTTTTTTTTTTTATTCTTGCTCGTATTCATTCCAGTCGTGAAAGTAAATTGTCTTGGTTTGACACCCTGGCCCATTCAAGATCTACCCTAACATGCTATTTAATATTTGATTCTAGGTGGCCTTGGTTGTCTTGTTGCTAGCGTACTCCGCTTACAACTGAGAAGACCCATATTTAATCCTGGGCATGTGGAGAAGTTTATTTAAGCTTTTCACGCTCGCAAAGGAAGCATGTCTTCATAGATTAGCTTGGAGATGTTTCTGCCATGGCTATCCTTTAGCAGGGGTTTGATGTTGTGTCTAGTTATTATCTATCTATCTATCTATTGCCTGACGCCGTTATCCTCGAAGGGGTGGTTAAGGGGTAGTTAATATCCCTTTGTATATTTACACACAGTATCATCAAAGGCTATCAGTGCACTATTGACTTTGACAGTACAGTACCGTATACATGTTATAACTAATGTTTTGTTTACAGGCTCACAACAGTTTCCTGCTGTGTTTCCCTTGTAACCAGAAGCGAGGAACCACGGCCCAGATGATCAAACACAGACATTGGCTCCCTCATATGCAGGTCAGTTGTAGGATTAAGTGTAAATATAGTGATAATATTGATTATAATTCTTACCTGGAGCTTCCTTGAGTGTATTTGCTGGATCTAGCAGTTGCAAGGATTATACCGCCGCTTGTTCATGGTTTCCATTTGCTGCAACAGGCTGTTGGAGAGGGTAGCGCGCTCCCCCAGTGAACATTTGATGATTGGCTCGTATTGAAGTTCAATATCAAGCGGGGTTTTTTTTTTTTTTTTTAGTTCCAATGAGGTTCCCCTCATGCCTCACGCTGGCTGTGGAAGTTTGTTGGAGGGATGGAGGTTCTCTATGTGATAACCATGACCTTCACAACAAACCCATAGCACTCCTATGTTTCATAGAGGGGGATATTGCATTACCAGCCTCTCATACTATTGAACTTCATGGCTATGTATCAGTGTGTGCAGACTTTATCCTAAACCTTCAGCAAATTTTCCTTTTGTATGATGGTAAATATCTTTCTCTTATAATGTTTCAGTGCTTATAAATGCTACCAATAGTGTAGGTCTATGTAAGTCTGAATGTAGGGGGGAGCTGCACCTTGGGGTAGACCAAGAAAGATATGGGATCAGAACTTATGGTCTGATATTGAATTAAATAACCTGAAAAGTGAGGCAGATCTGTACTGGGCTGTGTCCCGCCATTAGGTCATAAGACCTGAGCCGCACTTCGTGTGGAACACTTGATCTTTATATTTATGTATGTATATATATGTAACAAATATATTTAGATTACCGGTATATAAGACCTTACAGACTATTCAAAACAAAGCCCTGAAGATCATTACAGGCTGCACAGCTACTGCACTCACAGATCACCTACATCAAGAAACCAAAATCCTCAAAGTCAAAGACCATCTGGACATGAGAGGCACTCAATTCCTGGCAGCAGCCTCCACGAACCAAGACCACCCACTAAACTACATGGCAACACACCCACAGACACCAAGGAATATCAAAATAACACCCAGCACACGGTATCACACACAATTATTGTCCTCTCTCCCTCCCTGCCCACCCCGAACCAACTTCCAGAAGCACATCCATACTCATATCTCTCACCGATTCATCCACTCACTCACAGACAGCACGCAGCTGCATGCACGACCTCCCGAAATCCATCCTTCCGAATCCTCCCTTCCTCGCGAGGACAGAGTCCACCTGGCCAGGCTGAGATGCGGACACCATCCAGCTCTCCTGAGCTATCAGAAGTGACTGGATGACTCCGTTGTCGACGCCTGCCCGGGATGTAACACAGCACCCCATACCATTAAACACATCATAGAAGACTGCATTTCACACAACCACTTACGCCAACAACACAATCTACACTCAATGAGAGCTCTGTGGCCATGGCCTTTCTCAGGGACTCGGGGCTGTTCGGCCAGGCAGCTTAGGGAACAACAACAACAACAACCGGTATATATAAATGTGTGTTTATGAATGAAAGTTCACATGTTTTTTGTTCCTGTTACAGAGAGTTCAAGAGTTGGAGAGATTGAACCAGCTAAGCTTTGATGAGTACTACCCACCACCTGCACCCATTGAGATTGGTAAGTGATTATATTCTTACTATTTTTATTGAGCATAAATTGGGTGGATAAGGATAAATAACTTGAAGTTATCCATTATGGTCATGTGCAGAGAATGGATGAATACAAAATGCCTTGAATGATACATGGAAGTCAAGTGCTAAAGGATAGCTGGTATACTCCAAGTCACGGGAGAAAAGAAATTCCCGTTTGGCAACTGTCTTCCAACCTGTTGGAGTTAGTGCATTCTTCTTTACATTAATTTTGTAATCATTATGCCATAAGAAAGTTCTTACATAAGGAATCCCTTTCCACCCTCATTTATTAATTTGTTAATTGAGTTTAGGAGTAAAGTCGGTTGGTGGAGGGAACATAATAATATCAAGAATTTATTACTGCAATTCATTATTTGTTGGCTTACTGAATGCTACTTTAAGTAATTTTCAGTGTGTTCTCAATAGATCTGCTAGACGCATATATTCACTTCTACCTTGAAATCTCACCACTTATTATACTGGCTTCCCATCAAGGCCAGGCCCAGAACAGTGTTTAACATTTTCTCAATGACATTTAGTGAGTGTAAGTATTTGTTAGATCTTTTATTTCCACCACATAATGAGTCAAACATGGATTTACGTACCGGTGATGACCCATATCGCCTTTATGAGCCCAGAGCCATTGCTGAGTGTACCTAGTTGGTGGTAGGGTGGGACTGTGCTGGTTGCTGCCAGTGATAGTAGGGTTGGTCTGGGGTTAGGACCCAAAGGCACCTGGTGCATTCATTTATCAAGAAGGCTTCTCGAGATTCAAGAGAATGCTTGAGTTTGGCATGACTAAGGGTAATTTACCTTGTATTTCTCAACTTCACTAATTCCTTGAACGTGACAATAGTGCATTGTTATGTGTGCGATTAGTTTGCTTGGGAAACAGATTAGCTTGCTCATATAATAATGTACACCCTATGTGGTGGATTGTGTTCTTTTATTTCATGACAAAAACATTATTTTAGTAAGCGTTAATTCCATATAGCGATTTTGATAAGTTATTTTGCCTATATATTGTCTTGTTTATATTGTCCAAGTTTTGGTTTGGTTAGTTTGCAAGTTTTACATTTTAATTTTTATGTTTTTTGTTCTTTGTTCCTATTCATCCCTCAGGTCCGGTGAATGTGGCGGATGAAGTGATGGACTCGAGCCACTTTGTGTTCAACTATAACCAAGGTCGAGAGACTTATGATCCCGGTCAGGCTATACACTCGTACCTACTGAGCAGTCCCAGGGAACCCTTCGCCACATCTTTGCACTCACCCAAGACGCAGAACCATCCCACTGGTCAGTTTGGGAATTATTTTGTATACTGGTTATTATATTTACCCATAAATGCCTTAAATGCCATCTTCAGGACCTGAGACTGTAACTATGTCCTACATGGATTATTTAGTCTATGACATTTTATATTCTTAGCGGGAGGCTAGGAATCCTCCTCCGCTTGTAAAATTCACCTACTAGACGAGACAGGGTCGACGGAACGCGAAAGTGGTCCCGGACCCTGAGAATTGGAACTTTAAATGTTGTTTCTGTTCAGTCTCTGTCTCGAGTCGGCCACCCCCAGCTATGGGTTATGTGCCAGAGTATAATTATACATACATACATATACAGTATATAGACTATAATAATTCTCTTACTTATGGAGGTATTTGTTTATTATCAGTTGTTAGAAAGCTTTGTGTTAGGGTGTTGATAGAAAGGGTACAGAAAGTGCAATATAAGAAGAGCAGTGAACAATGAGGTCTTGGGGAGGGGAAGAGGGTGAATGGACCAGATTTTTGCAGCAAGAAAACTATTCAATAATGTTGTGTTGTCCCTATTTGGGCTCTGTCTCAAGTCGGCCACCCCCAGCTATGGGGTATGTGCCCGAGTATATACATACTGTACATACATTTAACCAAGTCTTTGTGTTTCAGTCAGTGACATGGGTGACATTGAGCGGACCGTGAAGTACCAATGTACCGTGTGTATGAACAAGTTCAGGAACACCCTGGATGCTCTCAACCACTTCCAATCACAGATACACTATGACCGATACCAACAGTTTCTGCTTCAGGGACCTGATGAAAAGGTCAGTATTTAGTGGTTTGTTTATTTTGCAAGTTTTACAATTTAATTATACCGTAATTAAAAACTTACAAAATAATCAAACCAAATTAGGGACGACACAGTATAAAGACAAAAGAACTTATCAAAATTGCTATGTGGAAACAACGCTTAAGGGGGCAAATCGTGGATAACTCTTATCGTTTTTTTTGTTTTTTTTTTTTTCTCCACATAGCGATTTTGATTAGTTCCTTTGCGTTTATCTTTTGTTATCCCAGTTTTGGTTTGTTTATATTGCAAGTTTTACATTATAATTATACCTATTTATACATACTGTACATACAATGGTTTAGCGTCATTTTTCCATTACATGCATTGTAACGGCTCAGACGGGGTTGCCTTTCAGTAGTTGTAGTGTACTGTAGTACAATAAAGTCCCGCCACAGCACTGCCCCACCGAGTCATCACTGTGGCTGATGTTGGTATAGTGCTAACCGTGCCTCAGCAAGACTCAACAGAGTCCCCCTGCAGCACTTGCACCTGCAGTATCTGCAACCACACCAGCCTTAACAGTGTTACAAAAAGACAGCACCATAACAAGACTCTACTGTATATTAGGCAATTTGGACTATAGAACAATAAAGTCCTGCTCCAACATGCAAACACTGTTGCCGACACAGGTGTGCTTTTGTGAAAATTGTTATCTACCTCACAGGATTATCTGTTTTTAACAAATAATTTTCTAACTAACAATTTCTAACCATCAATTTTTAACCTAATTTCTAACCACCATGTTTCTACTTTACAGGGAAATCCCCAATGGCTTGATCCTGAAGCCTTCGAACTCCTCAAGCAGCGTAGGAAGGCGCAACGCGAGTATCGCATCCAAAGAACAGACGAGACCCGCCAACAATTTCTTGCAGCTAGAAGAGCTTTTGTCTCCTCTCTCAAAGGACTAAAGGTAAAAGGACTGCCAAAATTAAGTCAAATAGAGGTAGACATAATTATTATTACATAATAATATTTCATAAGTCTATATTGTCAGACACCATGATCCCGAAGGGGTGGCCATGAATGAATCCCCCCATGCAATTCTGTCCCGTCAGGCGACGCCTCTTTAATTCCCTTAGATTCTTCCTAAGCTATATAAAATCATCTAATTTTAACCAGAATAAATTGTCAAAACGCATTATGATACTCAACGGGCTAAGTCAAACATGTGATAGTGAAAAGTTTAACATGACAACTGATCTGATTGACTTACTAACAATATAATATTAATCTTTCCTAATAGGCCAAAGTAAAGGTGGAGGAGACAGATGATGATCCAGAAGATATGGAAGGCAACACATCCGATGTACAGAATAAGAGGTCAGTTTATCAAATATTGTACAGTACTATCAACGACAAAAGTTTGTTCCCCTAACTCGCCGCTGTGTGAATCCCAAGGACCTATTTTCTATCTATCTATTTACTCAGGCCCAGTCCCCACTTTTCCTATTTTTATTTTATTTTATTTTCATTTGGGGGGGGGGGGCAACTCAAGACATAGCAAGAACAGGGACAACACAAATTCACACACATCTAGGTCATTCAGGAGAAGACCTGAAGTACCTGAAGATTGAAAAAAAAAAAAAAGGCATTTATCAGATATAAATTACACTTCTTTTAGATCCTTCGTATTTGACCCCCATATGTTTCGGATTCACACAGTGGCTGTTTGGGGGGGGGGGGGGGGGGATTGTTGTCTTTGATAGTACATGAACTATAATATCCTAGTGTTTTGATATCCAAGCCTATAGTCTATTAATTATATTTTGACCTACTGTATATTCTTAACCTCTATAACTATTATGTAATTTGTAACCTATTTTTCCCCCTCTAAAGAAAAGGGATTGGGGGGAAAATAAGTAGCTTATGCTAAGCATGGAATGTATAGTTCACAACTATGCATACCTATGAAACTCTTATTATCGACTCCTGTTGATACCGTTAAATACCGGTATATGATTTTATTTTTGTTCTTTAGTGAGGTAGAAAATTATTATTAAAGTACAGTATAGGGGATTCCTGATGAGGGTGACCTATTATCCAATTCTCCGTCCTTTTCTTTCCCCCCATCATCCTTTTTTCTGCGTCACCTTAAGCTCCTTTCAGTAATCTGATCTAATCCTTCGGGCCAGACCTATGAGAGTTCCGTATGGAACTCAATGGTCTGGTTAATCTGCTCTACATAACTAACAGATGAGGGTGAAAGTCACTGAGAGTGTCAGGGACAACCTCCTTCAGCTGTTGACAGGCCTACACTAAAGCTGAAAGACCTGAAAGTCTTTAAATTGACATCATCTGCCCTTCAAGATTTTTTTTTAGTTATATTTTTCTTTCCTATTCCAATTTTTTCCATATCCTATTCATTCTTTATTTATTTTCACTTCTTGATCAAATATATTACGGACCTGGCACTCGGCGGATTATATAATTTGTTCTTGAAATTATTTGTCTGTTAAACTAATCTGTTTTCCTCTCCCAATCTACTTAATCATCCTTTCCCAGTGATGATGAAGGAGATGAGATCAGTGTAGACAAGAAGAGGAAGGCTGACTTTGATGATGATGATGATAATGAAGAAGAAGAAAGCAAAGTAAGCAAGCTGTCTGACCCCCCACCCCTGCCAGTAGGACCACCTCCCGCACTAACAACAGCTGAACCAGCTCTCCAACCAGCTGCAGCAGAGTCTGAATCATCCGATTACTATGATCCAGCTGTGTCTTATGATGCAGCTGCCACAAATGATCAACCCAAAGCTGCTGATGATAGTGATGAGGACGAGGACGCCGATATCTACCAGAACATTAACGTGCACCAAACATCTGGAGGTTATGAAACTGCTGCCGCCAGTACCGGTACGTGGGAGAACAAGGAGGCCAGCCAGGAGGAGGACAGATAGTTATGCCATCAGGACAAGAAGGAGCAAAAGAAAGAATAGAAAATGATGAAGAATTATAACAAGTTGAGGGCAGATAATTGTACCATCATAACAAGAAGGAGAATAATGAAGAAGATACAATTATAAAGCATTATAACAAGTTGAGCCTCTCTCTTTCTGACCGTTTGATTATAGAAACCGGCACCTGGACTAATAGCCAGTCTGGAATTAAGCCATCTCCCCTTAACAAAGTTGGAAAGATAGAGGTAAGTGTCTGTACAATAGTTTTCAGTGTAGACTATTGTCTCTATACTATAGACCAGTCATTATTGGTAGGCCAGAAATTGTTTCCCATAACCTATGTATCTCTAAAAGTGCAAGAAATGTACAGCCCATTTGGCTGTAAATTTTCCACACCTATTCCCTGGCTAACCCTTCCTAAATGGTAGAAATATTATCTCGATTATACTAGTAATTTTTTAAGCATTGGTCATCACACACCTAACACATGAGGTATACACCTTCCCTTTAACACTCCACGAGCGGCTAGGTCGGTAACTTGTACTACCTGCCAAGCGGGTGGTTTTACCCTAAACGAGCTTATATCCGTGCTCTTTTTCATGCATAAACAAGAGCCAGAGCGTAATACAAGTATGTATCCGTGAAAGGGCGATAATTGAGCTTTCCAATGACACCAGAACCATCCTTCTACGACCACTGGTTCTCTTGCAACGATCGTGCAACACGAAGGAAAAATCGCCAAAATACGGTAATTTCCTTACATAATTCCCTGTCTAGCGAGGTAGTGAGTGTGGATGTGTGTGGAGGTGGGCCCAGTGCTGGCGCGGGAGCCGTGCCGAACGGTCAGAGTCAACCTACGCTCCTCCCACCGCTCGGACTCTCTCTCAGAGCCAATTATGTGCTCAAAATTGCTACCGACTTAAGGCGGTCCCCGCCACAATGTCCTTTATTCTCTAGACCGCCTTAAGTCGGGCCCCGCCAATAAGGGGTTAAGGAGGACTCCCACTTCACCTTATAGGAAAGGTGTATACCTCGTGTGTTAGGAGTGCGATGACCTATGCCAGGAAGACTTGTGTTGGGAGTGCGATGACCTATGCCTGGAAGACGTGGCCGGTTAAAGCGGAGGATATCAATAGAATGGAACGGAATGAAAAGAGAATGGTGAGATAGATATGTGGGGTTACCCTCAGGGACGGGGTATCAAGTGAGGAATTAAGAAGGCGTCTTGGCATTAGGTACTGTATCAATGAAGTGATGCGTACAAGCTGACTTGGTTGATTTGGACACGTGGAGAGAATGGATGATCAGTGCTGGGTGAAGACATGCCGGACTGTGAATGTGGGGGGAGCTGCATGTAGGGGTTGACCTAGAAAGATGTGGGATCAGGTACTCCGGTCTGATCTCAAAATAAAGAACTTGACAACAGAGGCAGCCCTTGACAGGGTCGCCTGGAAAGCCGCCATTTAGGATATGAGAGTGTAACCATATTCTCTATGGACAAAACAGTCTTTAAACTTGTACTGTAAGTATTGTATGTATGTTAGTGGTCATGATTTTTGGCCTACCTGTAATGAACAGGGTACAACTAGAGGAATTGAACCAAGTTATTAAGCCGGTATACTACCCTAAAGACTTAACGAGAAGAGAGTGATCAAGACGAGGAATAATAAGAGTAAGCTGGAGAAGAATTAGATGTGAAGGAAAAGGCGGAGGAGGAGGAGGAAAGGAGGTAGATAAAGTAAACATTAAACGAGAAGAGAGTAATGAAAACAAGGAATAATAAGAGTAAGCTGAAGAAGTAGAAGTGAAGAAAAAGGAGGAGGAAAGGAAGGGAAGGTGAAATATACGCTAAACGAGAGAGTAATGAAAACAAGGAATAGAGTAAGCTGGAGAAGAATTAGAATTGGAGAAAAGGGAGGAGGAGGAGGAGGAAAGGAAGGTGAAATATATGCTAAACAAGAAGAGAGTTATGAAGACAAGGAATAGAGTAAGCTGGAGAAGAATTATAAGTGAATAAAAAGGAGGAGGAGGAGGAAAGGAAGATAAAATATATGCTAAACAAGAAGAGAGTAAGGAAGACAAGGAATAATATGAGTAAGCTGGATAAGAATTAAACGTGAGGAAAAAGGAGGAGGAGGAAAGAAGGTAGATAAAGTAAAGACTAAACGAGAAAAGAGTGATCAAGACGTGGAATAATAAGTATAAGCACCTACTCCAATACCTCCCACCATTATAGTCCTCAAACCCAAATGTACACTAGGCCGCATCAATTTGGATCCACCCAGTGATTTTATGTATTGAAGGAAAAATAAGATTGGATTAGGAGTGTAGTATTTTGTGCAGTAGTTAATTGATATAATTGGGTTTGTGACAAATGTTCAATCATCTATCTATTTTCTCGGGCACATACCCCATTTGTTATTATTATTATTATATAATTATATACTGTAACTATATACTGTATAATTATATATTTTTATTTTATTTTTTTATTTTTTTTAGCTGGGGGTGGCTGACAGAGCCAATCAAACTATTTTTTACTCCTTACACAAATTCACTGAGTGGATACAAAATGATGCGGCGAACTGTACCATACATTCTTCGTAGAGTAGACAGAACCAGGGTGTCAAACTAGAGCCGAGTAATTTCTTTTTAGTATTTTATTGTATATGCAAAGATACACGGCCAAAGGCCATTGCCCGGTTGGTAGAGCACTCGTCATAAAATTGAGAGGTCGACAGTTCAAGGCTCGGGCCAGCCAGTGTTCGTTATTGGCAGACGACAGAGCTATTGGTGGACGGTGCGGTCTAGCAATCTGTGGCAACCATCCACTGAAGTTCCTGAAACATCAGTGCATCCAGCCTAGCCCTGCTCTTGAGCAGGGAGTGTATGGTGCTAAAAACAGCAACATCATCAAATTATGAATTTGGAAGTGATAAAATGGCCAAAGCAATATTATATCATGTTAATTATCTTGTATTTGTTGTCTTATTCATTTATGTCTTCAAACAAAATTGGCTCGGTTTGCCACCCTGGACAGAATCACTATTTATGTTAATAGATTAAGGGGAGGTTTTTAGTTTGCTCCTTCCATCAAGCTTAAAAAATTATATACCTGCAACGCCCCCATTCAAGATAAATGTGTACTTTTTTTCGGTAGAAAACTGTTTCGGCCAAAGGCAGGTTCCTCCTAAATTTCAGGCTCGCTCTTGCTCGTCAGGAAAAAATTGACAACTAAATGGCACAAAAAGTCTTAACATTTATAATAAGGGGGCGAAAGGTCTTAAAATCGGCAAACTAATGGGGCGAATTTCTTAAAATCTTATAATTAATGGGGCTATGCATGAAGGAGAAGGGGTCCAGAAAAAAAACTTAACTGAAAATCTCCCCTTAAAATGGAGATGGAGGTTGACCCAAGCACCAAATTATATAAATCCGCTAAGTGTACGTTCTTGATCCTTTCAGTTTTCAAGGCCGCGTTTCTTCCTTTCATTTTGGCTGTCATTAGACAATTTTCTTCAGTTTGGAAGGAATTTTGGAAGTGAGAAATACATACATACAGGACATTCAAATTTGAAGGCCGCTTCATCCACAGAGTGTGTGGTTTCAGTCCTTTTACTGTAGTACAGTACAATCGCGCTAATAAGTGATGTCTCGGCACCAAGTATGTTTTGATGAATCATTGGTATCAGCAATATCTAAGCTTCATTTTTTCATATCGAGTGAAATATACAAACATGTTCCTACACTTACCCACCCTATTCAACATCTGACAGACATTATTACAGCACAGAGCAAGCCAAACGTAATGACAGCTGGGACAATGCTTATTAGCGCCACCGTACACCAAAGTACAGGTATTGCCACAATACTGCCCCATCATGTCATCACTGGCTGATGTTATAGTGCAAACAGTTCTTCAGCAAGACTTAACAGTCCCCCTGCAGCACTTGCACCTGCAATATTCGCCTCAAACCATCCTTCACCGTACTACAACAAAGCAGTAACAAGAAATCGCCAAGTAATAGAGAGGCTGACTGTACCACCGAAGTGGCGGGCGATGCGGTTGCCGCATCTCGGTGCCAGAAAAGAATAATTCAAATGTTTTTTACCCTTTTGATTCCTACAGATCCTTCCTAAGCTGCTTACTAAAGTCTAATAATAGCCAGAATATAATTAAGAAAGGTGTCATCGTATCCTGAAGGGGTTAACAATATCAATATGATGATGCATTTTATTCTGGATACAATAATGTTAAGAGGATTTTATGCAGATTGTGTTGGACCTGTTGGCATCAGAGAGTTAATTTAGATGAGATTACTGTATAATTATTATTATTTTTAGTTTTACCCTAGCAAATTTGCACTGTTGCTTTGAGGTAAATAACTCAACTTTGACCTGATTTGTTATGGTTCTCTCTCCAATACATACTGTACTAATAATACAATAATAATAATAATCGGTTAGTTTAGAGCCGGCAGCCATGAGACTGAAAATACACAATTCCTTAACCTAACTTATCCTAAGTAGTCAACAGCTTGACTCTGGCTGCCACAAGGTCTCCTAGAATGTGAGCAGGGAAACAGGTGGAACCCAGAGGTGGCACATTAACATCTAACCTCCACAGCCAAGCGACTAGAATGCAATGACTCAGTGCGCTCGTCCACCGCGA
This sequence comes from Paralithodes platypus, assembly GCA_032716605.1. NCBI lineage: Eukaryota > Metazoa > Arthropoda > Malacostraca > Decapoda > Lithodidae > Paralithodes > Paralithodes platypus. The sequence goes on from CM064563.1 coordinate 22,890,510, forward strand.
CCAAAACATGCATACACATATACACACATACAAACAGTATACAGGTACACATGCATACATATACATACCATACAGAGAGAGAGAGACAGACAGACATGCATGATAGATAGAGGGTGAAGTTACTTATAAATAAGTCTCCAGTTCTATATAAGCATGAAACTACCCAAGACAGCCATTCAGAGGAAGATCATCCATTCCAGAGACTATTTTGGGTACTTTGGAGTCCTGTAGGTAAATACAATAGCAAAACAGTGGTGGAGCTGCCATCCTGGTGAGAGACTGCTCTGGGTCTACTCCTTTAGTGCTAATGGTCATAATCCACTTAGTGGAAATGGCACTGTGGAGTGGCTCAGTGGAGGCATGTCTGGGAGCCTGGAGGCTGTTTCTGCCATGGCCATCCCTTTTGGGGTCCTTCCTCTGGAAGCAGGGCGTCAGATTGATGACGATGATGCTCAGTTTATGTTCTCATATTCTCATTCATTTTGTGTTACGAATTGTATTTATAACGCATGGCGATTCTATATTTTATTTAGACATATTTTTTACAATTATTATTACTGTTCATTAGGACAAAGAGACTGAAACTGAAACTGCTCGTATGTGTGGAGTACTCAGTCTTAAAATGTTATGTATGTATGTATGTGCTGTGTTTGGCATGCATTTCAGTTATGTTGTTGAGTTTCCTATAATTAATAAAGGAAATAATGCTTACAACTTTGCTTGCCTGAAGTCCATAAGCTGTATAAAATTGTCAAATGGTCACCAGATTATATTAGAAGAATGACATCCCAATACTGAAAGGGTTAAGCACGTGGAAGAGTGTTAGCTATTCCAAGAAAATTAACCCTTTTGAAGATTATGCCACATTTTGACACTTTATTCTAGCTATTATTAAGCGATTTTATACAGCTTAGGAAGGATCTGGGAGTTGAAAGGGTAAAGATTGTCTCAATCAACCCCACTGACTGCCATAAGGCCTACCTTTCCTATTCTGAATAAAAATTGTCTAATAATACAGTACCTAGAAGGCAGAAGAGAAATGCGTTATCGGATCTTGAAAGGGTTAACATAGCAACTTAATTCTTAGTTTATTCATTGTACGGAATAGTTTCACTAAGTTAAGATTTAAGTATATGACCTTTTGTATGTGTTAGACTATAGCCAGTATCACAGGTTGGCGTGTATCGGATACTGGGTTCGGAGTCACTTTATCGGATTAAAAATATACTGTACTAAAGAAAAGGCTCTTATTCCACCAAAGCTACCAGTACTTACAATTTGACGTAACTAACACTATCTGGTTCCCCTCAACTTTCCCTTCATAATTTTTGAGGGGCACAGGGCCTAGTGGTAAGCAGAGAGGGTTCTGTGGGGGCGCTCTGTTATAGCCTTGGCCTTGCTTCGGACCTTAGAGCGGTTCGGTCAGACAGCCTGGGGAACAACAACAACGTCTCAGTGTTTATTATGACATTTTATTATATTATTGAGGATTTTGATTGCTGTTGCCATTTTTGACATGTACACTTGGACAAAGAATTATCTGCACCCCTACGCTGATCATCTGGTGTGTACAGCTCGGTAGGGTTGGCACCTCTGCCGCAGCTATATCCATCAGAGACGAGGATTGTTTCTGACACATAATACACAACGTATCTCCTTAAAATTTACATATCACACATGATACACACAGGATCAGTGTACTTTAAGTTTCCCCCTAGACTGAAAAATATGCCTCCCCCCCAGACCGCCTTCAAACTTGAATAAATATACCAGCCAGACCCCTTTCAAGATAAATATGTACAATTTTCGGTAGAAAAGTGTGCCGGCTTCTCCTGAAATGTTGGCTTGCTTTTACTCGCCCAGAAAAAATCAACACCTTAACAGGGTGAAGTGTCTTATCGACAAATGAATGAGGTGAAACTTTTTAAAATCTTCAAACCAATAGAGTTGTTGTTGTTGTTGCTGTTCCCCAAGCTGCCTGGCCGAACAGCCCCAAGGCCCCGAGCAAGGCCAAGGCCATAACTGAGCGCCCCCCACAGAACCCTCCCTGCCGACCACAATAAAGCCCGAGTGACCGAAGCCACTCCATGGCGGGGAGCCGAGGAGGGCGAGGAAACGCCCGGGAAACCAAAGCCCCACCCAGGGCCCTGTGCCCCTCAGCAATTATGAAGAGAAAGTTGAGGGGCAAAGGAAAAATGTGACGCTTTGGCTTCCAATCTTGGTAGATTGGGAGGTCAATCCACGGAAGAGACGCCGTCACTTGAGATCTAGAAAATATATAAGTAAAAGGAACAGTCAGAGTAAGCTATGGGTATGGCAGAGATCGCTCAGTTCTCACTCTGATAGACCAGCCCATCACCAGACCAATAGAGTGAAAGAAAGCGGTTCCAAAAAGACACGCCCTGCACCAGATAGGGTGTTTGTACCTTTAAATCATGAACAGAAACCTTGAAACACGAATAAAAAACTAAAATACTAACAAGGCAATCGTAGATGGCAGACTTTGATCCCGCCGTGCTGTCGGAGACTGCCACAAAGTGTTCGGAGAACAGGGTGTAGTAAAAAAAATGACATTAACCCTCGCCGAACGGCGATTTAAACCTTGCGATTGCTGGAACCAGATGTTTCGTTGAATTCTCTGCATTTTGGCGCATTTTTAAATAAAATAAAATGGCCTAACCTAGGATGAGGCTAGCGCAAAATTGATAAGAGGCAGTTACTCGAGCAGGGCAGGGGATGTTGGATAAGTTGTAGGCGGTGTTGTGGTGGCTCTAGTCGGTGATGGGGATGAAGCTGGCTGGGCAGTGTTCCCTAGCCATCGACTACCTCTCCCTCCGCCTCCATGTACTCTTCCCTGAGGACCTTAACCCGGGAACTGCGGGGAGACTCTTAAGAGTTCCCCCGGCGGACTGCGGGGAGACTCTTAAGAGTGAGTGAAAAAAAAAATCAACTTTTGACATCGAAAAAAAAAAAAAAAAAAAAGAATTGGCCCCTGGGCCATGCAAAATCTCAGTCCTCTACCTCCCCTCCTTCCCCACTTTCCTCCTCTCCTTCAGTTATCACCTATTTTCCCCCTGTTATTCCCTTATTCTGAGGTATATTTTCGTGCTAACATTAGCGAGTTGCAAGCAGGGTGTTGTCATCACTGATGGCAAGCGAGTGCAAGAGAGAGAGAGAGAGTATCGATCGACTGTGTCTCAGTGGCCTTGGGGGAAATTGGCGGTAAAGCAGCTTGCCTCACCCATACATTATACAACTCGCGGGCTATATCTCCGATTTTAACCATCCAAACGCTGTTTTCACTCGTTTTATTGTTGTTTCAGGTTAATACCTTTATAATCAACCCATAATAGGCGCATATGGATAAGTATTAATGCTATTAATGGTACAATGAATATTTTAGTGACGGAAACACCTCAAATACATGCGCACAGGGAGAGGTGTCTAATTACCCCCATGCGCACTTCAGAGGTTAAAAGCCCAGCATGAATGAGGACCTCTGGCGGGACCTCCTTCTGGACTGGATGATGGATAGCATGATGGTGATGGAGGAGGTGCCTTCCTCTCCACAGCCTGCACCTTCACCTGCTTGCAGGCCATTATGTAGGTACAAGGCCCGTCGCTGCCTCTGTGATTCACACATTAGTTGTAGGAATAGGCTTTTACACCATACCCCATACACCATATGGCGATGGGCTGGTCTATCAGAGTGAGACCTGAGCGATCTCTGCCATACCCATAGCTTACTCTGACTGTTCCTTTTATTATATATTTTCTAAATCTCAAGTGACGGCGTCTCTTCCGTGGATTGACCTCCCAATCTACCAAGATTGGAAGCTAAAGCGTCACATTATTCCTTTGCCCCTCAGCTTTCTCTTCATAATTGCTGAGGGGCACAGGGCCCTGGGTGGGGCTTTGGTTTCCCGGGCGTTTGCGCACCCTCTCAGCTCCCCGCCATGGAGTGGCTTCGGTCACCCAGGCTTTATTGTGGTCAGCAGGGAGGGTTCTGTGGGGACGCTCGTTTATGGCCTTGGCCTTGCTCGGGGCCTTGGGGCTGTTCGGCCAGGCAGCTTGGGGAACAACAACAACAACAACAACAACACCATACCCGAAAGAGGATTTATGGAGCTCCGATCTTACTTTCAACCATCTTAACAATTTTACCAACACACCTAAACTTCGTTAGATGCTGAAATAGCATCCCGAAAATATACCCTGGGCTGGGCCTGGGATTGAACCCGGGACCCTTAGGCTATGAGGCAGACACTCTACCAGTTAGACCAAGAAAGATATCTCACTTGGCCTGGTCGGCTCAAGTTATTACCGCATCTGATTCTGTTTAGGATAACCTATTTTTACTGACTTTACAATACTTCACCGTCCGGGAAGCGAAAGCTCCGAACGAACAGAGAGGAATAAGCCCGAGCCGAAACGACCGTGAGTCCGTCAGAGAGACGATCGAGAGTGGCGAGTCGGCTAACTGAGCATTGCTACCACGCACCTTGTGCTACACACGCACAACTAACGGCCCAGTTGCAACTCGCTGGATAGATGGCAACTCCACAACCAAAGCTATTAGCGAGGTGATGCGTACAAGTAGACTGGGATGGTATGGAATTATGGAGAGAATGGATGAACAAAATTGGGTGAAAAAATGCAGGTCTGTGATTGTGGAGGGAGCTGCACCAAGGGGTGGACCGAGGAAGACCTGGGATTGGACTATACGTGTCTATCTCAAATTAAAAAACTTGACAAGTGAAGCGCAGCCCTTAACAGGGTTGCCTGGAACGCCGCCATTAGGACAAGAGACTGAAACTGCACGTATGTGTGGAGCACTCGGTCTTAAAATTGTATGTGTATGTATGTAGGCCTATGTATGTACTCCCTGTTCTCTCCTATCCCCTTCTTTGTCCTGTAGGAATAGGTTGAGTGGAAAAGATACTCACGTGTGAATCTGCTTGACCTGGATTCGATTCCAGCCAAGGCGGAGTGGGTGTGGTAGTTCATCTTAGCCGCTGGTCCTTGCGTGACGAAGGGACTGGATTTTCCGAAAAGGGGCTCTAGTCCTGATGCTATTCTTGACTTACTGTGTGCTGTCTTAATAATCCAAAAGGGTAGATAGCCTCTTAAGTCGTGTTTTAACTAATCATTTTAACTACAGTAGGCTAACTAACTAGCGTGATTCACATGCTCGCACCCACACACACAACAAAGCCATTCCAACAGCTTCCTCTCCCTTCATCCCTTCCCACCAACACTGCCCACTCCCAACACTTCAGAAAGTAGATATGAGGTGCCATTATACAGGCTTATCCCTCAATACCTTCACCTGACCTGAAACAAAGGAACACATTAAGGAGGAGGATGATAAAGGAGTAGCAAAATGTGGGTCAATGAATGCAGATAGTGAAAAAGTTCCTGAGGGGAGTATGAATGAGGAGGGAGTAGGGGAGTAACCTTATCTAGCCTATATATTAAGCCAACTTCTTTGACTATCCTTTGTTCACAATTACCTTAACCTGATTTTATCTTCCCCCTTTAAGTACATTACGATACTGTACTATACACTCTACCTTCCACTAAATGTGTTCACAGTTCACTAGGGGGAAAGCCGGTACAAAGGCTTGGCTGACGGGTGGAGGTCGGAGGAAGTGACCACTGCAACTCGTTGCCAGCCGAACCCGTAGCAAGCCACCACGCCAAGAAGAAGAAGAGAAGGAAGAAGAAATGTGTACAATTCTTTTTCCCGTGTATTATAAAAGTAAATAGGTAATGTGATGTGTGGTTGAATGGGTCAATGTCCCAGAGTGTTCTACGTCAGATGGTCAGCGGTCACGGTCAGTAAATAGTGAAATAATAAGCCTATGTTAGGCCTAAGAGTTACAATCTGACGCATGCAGTGCCTCCCAATAATCCCGGTATTTTCGTTGAGGTATTTATTCAGAACGCGGGCGCGTGTTTATTAACGTTGACTGTAAGAACTAATCTATTAATTTCAAAATATAATTGTTGCAGTCGTAGAGGCCCATGACCGCATGACGGGGCACAGTAGGCCTATAGCATAATAGGCTAGGGGTTCTGCCCCTCCCTCTCCCCCCCCATGACATTGAAATCAGCATCTAGGCCTAGCCTATATTGACAGTAGAAGGTCTGGTAAGATTTTACGGCAGGGTCCAGCCAACGTATCCTCCGGCCCTTTGAACCAAGAAAGAAGATTTTATGGTGTGACAGCCGCGAGACCTAGGCTATCAATTGTTGTGTTGTGTGCTACAGAATTGTCTGGGTATATATTAAGCAAACCACCTACCAATTTTCATGACAATTTTGAAATGCATGTTGGAATCCCTGTAGGCTAGGCCTAAACTGTACTTCATTTTTATGTAGCCTAGGCCCTAAGTTTGATAATTTGGAAAAATCAATTAGGCTAAGGGAGAAAATTAACATTGAAAATTATAGGCCTAGGCTAGGCCTATGTAAAAAGTCTCCCATAAACGGCAGCCCGCTATTATATTGTAATTTGCGGCCTAATTTCGTCTGTTAGCCTAATTCACTTTCTCCTTAATCATCCCTATGAAGTACAACAGATTATGATGACATAGGCTAAGTGATGGGTGTTTAGAGGGGGCAGAGCTCCCCCTTCAACATATTACGTGGCTCACAGTAACTTCTATTATATAGCCTAGCCTAAACAACCCAAGAATTTTCACATATTTTTAAAATTTCATTTAGGATGTAGGCTAGCCTAATATAGGAGAACCTATACTCCATGTTAAAATAAGTGTCGGTTAGGTTAGGTTAGGTGGTTTTCTTAAGTTAACAAACAAGAAAACCCGAGCCAACTTTTTTTATGCACTTAGGCCTACCGTCTTTTATGCAGCTGAAAAATCTTAAAATCCGAGCCAACTTTTGCCAAAACTTCGCTCGGGTTTTTTCATTTTGGGGTTTTCTCTTATCTTCTCAAATTGAAAAACAACAAAACCCGAGCCAACTTTCATCATAAAAGCCATTATATCGCCTTTTTATGTCTTTAACCCCACATTTAAACCCCGAGCCAACTTTCATCATAAAAGCCATTATATCGCCTTTTTATGTCTTTAACCCCACATTTAAAACCCGAGCCAACTTTCATCATAAAAGCCATTATATCGCCTTTTTATTTCTTTAACCCCACATTTAAAACCCGAGCCAACTTTCATCATAAAAGCCATTATATCGCCTTTTTATGTCTTTAACCCTCCTGGCCCTGGCAGGCTCTCAAAATGACAGTGTGGGCTACCCGGGCGATCTGGCCGAAAAACGTCTAGGCCTAGGCTACCGTATTTTTGTTTAGTTTAACTGCTAGAAATTTCCCACGCATCTATAAATGTAGTGCGGTTTCCAATCTGTAGACTGGTGTTGAGTAGAGCTCTCTATGTCAACTGGTTCAGTTGTGATGACGATTTCAGTGGAGAGCACTTGCAGGCGATGTTAGCAATATGACGATCTTTTCACTACTGAAACAACGACATACAGACGTACAATAACAAACGAGTCTTCTCCTTCTTGTTTTCGGAGGTGCGGTGACGTAACGATCGGCTTTGTTTACATGCGTCGGACCGACTCGGACGCACAGCGTTCAGACCAAGCTGAATAGGTTTTCAAGCTTACAGATTTTAAAATGACACCCGGGCTCCTGCCCTTAGTTCGTGGTGTCATTTTAAAATGACAACCGGGCCAGGAGGGTTAACCCCACATTTAAAACCCGAGCCAACTTTCATCATAAAAGCCATTAGGCCTATATCGCCTTTTTATGTCTTTAACCCCACATTTAAAACCCGAGCCAACTTTCATCATAAAAGCCATTATATCGCCTTTTTATGTCTTTAACCCCACATTTAAAACCCGAGCCAACTTTCATCATAAAAGCCATTATATCGCCTTTTTATGTCTTTAACCCCACATTTAAAACCCGAGCCAACTTTCATCATAAAAGCCATTATATCGCCTTTTTATGTCTTTAACCCCACATTTTCCCTGATCTTCATTCTTCATTGGCTCGGGTTTTCTTGTTTGTCAACTTAAAAAAACCTGGGTGTGTAAGTAAAATACTGGATAATATTCAAGACCTCTTTCGCAGCCCTATTAGAAATAATTTATTATGGAAAATAGGGACCAATAGACTCGCCATATTTTTCTCATTATAGTCCGCATGGAGGAATTTCGTTATCGACACTTGAAAAAACCCGATTACACCGAAAAATAACACGAACATAATGTCCCGAACGTAAACAAAGCATTGCACCCAATGAATCCTTCGACCTGGGTCCTCTTCTTATTGTTTTGAAAGATGCGGTGAGTTCGATTTACCCAATAAATGGCTTGAACGTTACTCACAAAAACGATATTATATTATATGTTATTAGGGTTAGGTTAGGTTAATCTAATCTAATATAATATAATATAATATTTGTACATTTTGGAAGCGTGCATGGCCTCCCCACAATTTTCCTTACCTACTGTAAAAGCGTGATTCACCCAATAAATGGCGGCATTTGACGGAGTATCTTCAGATTAATTAATAATGGGTAAGTTAATGCAAATCCTCCACTCCAACCATGACAAACAACAATTAAACACTATATTCCTTGGAAAAAATATAAAGAAACTTGGTAAATAAGGCGGCTCTAGCTGTCTTGAATGTTACCAAATACTGTCTCCATATGGAGCAGGTACTTCATGTACCAAACCAGTGAGTAAAATAGAAATAATCAGTCAAGATAGTGTGGATATAGTGATGTGTAATAGTAGTATCGATAACACTTCACATGTAACTGATAGTAAAGATGAGAATACTGATAGAGTAGAATTTCTGTCTAGAGCTAGTAGTTCAACAGGAAATAATAAGTTAGCTAAACACAATAGAAAATTAGTTGCAAATAAAAGTAATAGGTTGAGGGTATATTATACAAATTGTAGGAGTTAATGTAACAAAATGAACGAACTTAGAGCACTCGTTAGCACAGAAGATATAGACATAATAGCGCTAACTGAAACGTGGATTAATACAGAATCTATGCATTTTTTAGCAGAATTTGATATTCCAGGATATAGTTTGTTTAAATATGACCGAACAAGTAGGAGGGGCGGGGGTATAGGCATAGCAGTGTTTGTCAGGAGTACATTAAAAAGCTGTATTAAATTAGGTATTAGACTAAATAATGATAATGAAAGTGTTTGGGTAGAGGTTAACGAATGTAGTGAGACCATAGTTATTGGAGTTATATATAGACCGCCTAATATGAGTAGAAATGGCGGAACATCGTTATGGGAGGAAATTATAATAGCATCAAGGTTTAGCAATGTGTGCATTATGGGGGATTTTAATTTTCCGAACATTGATTGGCAGCACCAAATAGGCGACTCCGATTCAGTAGAGTTTATTGAGGTAGTACAAGATAGTTTTTTATTTCAATTCATAGATACGCCGACTAGAGGTATTAATATTCTTGATTTAGTTTTCAGTAACAATGAACATATGATAAATAATGTAGAGATTGGTGACCACCTAGGAAATAGCGATCATAAATCTATTTATTTTAATATACAATGGACAGGGAATGCTAAAGAGAATACGACACTTATCCCAGATTTCAGAAAAGCCGATTATGGTGGGCTAAGAAGAGACTTAAGGGTGGACCCTATTGTTAAGCAATTAAGTCAGGATATGCCAGAGTTAAACTTGCCACCTACATATAACCAGTTTATTACTTCACTCCACAATGCTCAAAATAAATATATCCCTAAAAGAAGATTTAGATTGACGCAGAACCAACCAAAATGGATGACTAATAAGCTAATAGATCTTATAGGAAAAAAGAAAGGAATATATAGAAAAATAAAGAAAGGCGAAAATCATTTACATATACAGTATAGGGTAAGGCGGGGTGGAATCGCCTTGGGGTGGATTCGCCGCGGACCGTAGATACTTGTCCAAAAAAATTGGTCATAAATCCAAATACGTATGGAATTGATTTTAGGTATGTTTATAGTACGTGTAGATGATGATAGAACACAAACATGCATAGTTGTCATTTATTTAACGAAGACAAATATTTTTTCATAATTTTACAACCTGAAAAATATGTAAGCGGTCGTGAGCATTTTTCGTGGCGGCGACCTTACCTCTCCCATCTGTGTTATAAGATGGTTGTTTATGATTTCTAAGTGGAAACTAACTCTCTTTCTCTTTGTTTCAGGCAAGAATTTATAATTATATAATTTATAATTTTATAATACTCCTAGGTCTACAGTTTTATACAAAAATACTTGGATTATATCAATATACCGGTAATAATAAAACATCTTAATTGTTACTTTTGCAGAGTAATTGGGGGTAAAATCGCCGCGGCAGGATGAAATCATTGATAATATATGGCAGCGGCGATTTCACCCCTCACTATGGGGTGGATCCGCCGCGCGATTAACTTTTTAAGCCACCCCATTACAAACCTTTATGTTTTGCTTTTCACATAAAAATTATATGAACGTGTGCAGGAAGGCCTGAATGTAAAAGTTATGTAAAAAAAACTTCTGAATACTGATTCAGTTGGATGCTGTTATTAAAGAACCACGGTTCGCGGCGAATCTACCCCACCTTACCCTACCGGTACTATCAGACTCTATCAAGACAGGTCAAAAAGGAAATCAGGAAAGCAAAAAGAAATTATGAAATAAGGATAGCCAGTGACTCAAAAAATAACCGTAAAGCTTTTTACCAACTATATAAATCTAAAGTTAGAGATGTAATAGGCCCCCTAAAAACTTCAATAGGAGAAATAACAGAAAATTATTTAGAAATGTGCAGTACCGGTACATTAAATAGTCAGTTTCTTTCCGTTTTCACTAATGAAAATTTGGTACAGATTCCAGAAGTCAATATGGTATATAGTGATAGTATAGAAAATATGTTAAGTACAGTTAGTATAAGTAGAAATTATGTGCTTAAGAAAATTGACAGACTGAAACCTCAAAAATCGCCTGGTCCTGACGAGGTATATGCTAGAGTATTAAAAGAATGCAGAGATGAGTTAAGTAGCCCATTAGCATTTTTATTTAACAAGTCATTAGAAACAGGTTTTGTTCCAGAAGCTTGGAAGCTTGCAAATGTAGTTCCGATCTTCAAAAAAGGTGATAAATCGATAGCATCCAATTACCGTCCCATTAGTCTCACATCAATCATAGGAAAGTTGCTAGAGTCTACTTAATAAATTCTTCTCAGCATGGATTCACTCAGGGACGTTCTTGCCTTACTAATTTGCTTAGATTTGTCTCAGAGGTATATGAAGCAGTAGATAGTGACAAATCATATGATATTATATATTTAGATTTCAGTAAAGCTTTCGACAGAGTCCCTCATGAGAGATTGATGAGAAAGGTTGAGGCACATGGAATAGGAGGGTCGTTGTAGGGATGGATTAGGTCATGGCTAATTGGTAGGAAACAGAGTCAGCATAAATGGTACCAAGTCAGAGTGGGGAGCAGTCAAAAGTGGTGTCCCCCAGGGATCGGTATTAGGTCCTCTGTTGTTTCTTATATACATAAATGACCTAGATTTGGGTATAACTAGTAGGATAAGTAAATTTGCAGACGATACTAAAATGGGGAGATCAATTGATTCAGATAGCGATATAGAGTGCCTCCAAAGGGATCTAGATACCTTACATGAATGGTCAGTAAATTGGCAGATGAAGTTTAACATTGACAAATGCAAGGTATTAAAGATAGGGAAGATGCAAACAAATGTTAAATATAAACTAGCTAATTTAGAATTAGAAAATTCAGACTGCGAGAAAGATCTAGGTGTGTTTGTTAGCAATGATTTGAAGCCTAGAAAACAGTGTATAAGCGTTCGTAATAAGGCAAACAGGATTCTCGGGTTCATCTCTAGGAGTGTGAGTAACAGAACTGCTGATGTTATCTTAAAGCTTTACTTGTCATTAGTGAGACCCCATATGGATTATGCTGTCCAATTTTGGTGTCCTTATTACAGAATGGACATAGATTCATTGGAGAGAGTACAGCGTAGAATGACAAAAATTATTCATAATATTAGAAATCTTCCGTATGAAGAAAGCTTGAAGAAATTAGGTTTACATTCGTTAGAGAGACGCAGAGTTAGAGGGGATATGATAGAGGTGTTCAAGTGGGTTAGCGGGATTAACAAAGGGGACATGACAAATGTACTAAAGCTCAGTGATAGCGAAAGAACTCGTACCAATGGTTTCAAATTAGATAAATTTCGTTTCAGAAAAGATATAGGCAAATATTGGTTTGGTAACAGAGTTGTAGATGGGTGGAATGGACTACCAAGTGCTATAAGAACATAAGAACATAAGAAAATGGGAGTCTGCAGAAAGCCGATTGGCCTAAGCAAGGCAGATCCCCTATAGTGGGATTAAAAACGGTAGGGAGCTTTAAGATAAAATTGGATAAACATATGGACGAGAAGGGTTGGGTGTGAAGGGGGATCAGCCGGGTTGGGCCAATCAGCGCTCTGCAGACCCCCGTAATCCTGCGTTAATCTCTAACCGTTTTGGTAAGATGATCCTCAGGGTATTAGAGTGTGAAGCCTATAATTGGGCTTTGTAATTGGGGTTGTGTGGGACAGGGATCTGCCTTGCTTAGGCCAATCGGCTTTCTGCAGACTCCCATTTTCTTATGTTCTTATGCTCATAGCCCTCCCCACTATCGGGCGCCGTGTCTTAAGATCGTTGGATAAAGGGGAAAACGATTTTTGCGGAGGTTGAAACTAATGTCAATCACTATATATTGATGCAAATAAACTAAAACTAAAAAAAAATAATAATAATAATTGGTGGGTGGTTTCCTTAATATTTTCCATTGTCTGTGAGTATAATACATTGGTAGCCTAGTCCTAGCCTATATGGAATTTATCCAGTTTTACACCAGGTCGAAACCATCGATATATTATTTAGACAAATATGGTAGTTAGGTCATGTACTTTATTGCCATACAGTATATGTCCACCCTGTCGGAAATTCTTAAAAAATCCCTAAATCTCTAAAAAAAAAATATAAACAGGGAACGTGAGCTGGGTTTAGACCATCGGCGAGACAGGTTAGGTTAGGTTAGGATAGGCTATTTTGTTTGCATTTTCCGATGGGGTTCATAAAAAAAAAAACATTCCTTAAAAACCCCAAAACAAGGACAAAAAATAAAAAAATACTTGTAAAAATCGTCCCCGGTGTAAAACAGGATATTTACCATATATATATATATATATATATATATATATATATATATATATATATATATATATATATATATATATATATATATATATATATATATATATATATATATGTATATATATATATAGCCTAGGCTATGTCTACGCAGCTGCGCAGCAAGGGAGCCTCAGCCTAGCGCTACTTTAAAAACTTTGGTCAATATAAAGTTTAGGCCTAGCCTATGTAATTAAATTGCCAAACAATTGTTTAACCCTTGTCTAGCGGGGTGTTTTGGGCTCATTTGGGCATATTCAGGCCCTCCTGCATGATAAATCAAGCATCTGCATGAAAAAAATATATATTTAGCAAAAAAATAGGCACTAAAAGCTTCAAAATGAGACCAGAACGAGCTACGTAGCACTCGTGGTTCTCTTGCAGTGGTGCCACGAACATGGAAGTTTAGCATATATCGGTATATTTTTCCCAGCTATGCTCACTACTGGCTACACTGCCGGCCTCTCGAGAACACAGGGAACATGAGTTAATGGGCGGCTGTCTGGCCCGCTGCTCTCCCGGCCATTTGCACGCTATTTTAACCCTTTAAAATCTTTTTAAAACCTTTTTAAATCGTGCAAATTGGTGCACGACTTAAGTCGAGCGCCGCTCTTTAAGGGTTAAAGAGCAGCGGGGGTCTAGGGGCGGCAGCCCACACTTTTTTAGGTTAGGGTAATGACAATATTGTTGTCTGAGGTCCATAGAAAGCAAGCGAGTCACGTGACTGCTTACGTCTGTGAGTACCCTCGCTAAGCGGCATTCACACTCCCGCATTTTTTTTTTTTTTTTTTTTTTTTTTTTTTTTTTTTTTTAAACCCTCCAGCCCCGGCTATGTATTATATTGCGGAGGTCCGTGCCAGAGGGGCCAACTCGCCACATTTTCAAAAACAGCGCTCTAGCTGGTTCCCGCTCCGTGAAATTCTTGGGAATCATCTGGCAAAAAAAAACATCCGACTTTCGTCCTTATAGCAACTGCACATAGGGTTGAGCGTCCCTTGTTTTTGCCGTTTGGCAGACCGTTTATGGGTGTGAATCTGGGTAGACAGAGGGGCCAACTCGCCAACGCGCTCAGCCAACGAGAGCGCGGCTACGACGTGGGGAATTAAATGGCTGCCCGCACGACCACTCACAGGCGCTGTACGAGACGTGCTTCAGTAGTCACGCTCAAACCGAGTTAGAGTCAACACACGAGTGACTACCTCCGCTACTTTAAACATCAATAACTCAAAACTTTACTCGTGGCGAGTTGGCCCCTCTGGCACGGACCTCCTCATATATATTCCTCGAAACCCGGGTGTTTTGGCCGAAAAACGTCTAGGCTAGGCTACCGTATATTTGTTAATCAGACTGCTTCCCGCATTCCCGCGCATCCCCAAGCGTAGCTGTGTTATTTACCTGTAGAATGGCATTAAGTAGAGCTCTCTAAGTCAACTGGTTGAGCTGTGATGATGATTTCATTGGAGATAACTTTATGGCCAAAACAGCCACTTTACACTACTTTTCGATACTTAACAACAACATACAGGCACACACGAACAAGCGACGCTCTCCTTCTTGTGGCCGGAGATGCGGGGCGTCGGTCCAGCCGGCTGTTGTTTACATGCGTCGGACCGACGCCTCGCACACGAAGCTCACAGGCTTTCAACCACTGGGCGTTCAAGACCCCTTCCGGGTACCTGTTATATGCTTTTTTATGGGCGTTCAAGAGCCCTTCCGTGGTGAGAGGGTTAAAGCCTAATTTGACGTCTTGTACGAGACGTCATTTTTAAGAGCAGCGGGGGTTAGGGTAATAGATAATGTCGGAAGCGGCAGGCGAGTCACATGAGTTAGGCGGTGGTGACGTGGTCACACACGTCGGAGGAGAAGCCGTTCTTGTAAGCAATTACCGGGACTCTTACTAGCCTAGGTGTTAGGTGAGGGTTAGTCTTCTATCCAATGTTTAGGTAGTTAGAGTTTACCAACCAGCAGAAGGAAACTTATGCACCCTAAATAACAATAATATGATTAACCCTTGTCTAGCGGGGTGTTTTGGGCTCATTTGGGCATATTCAGGCCCTCCTGCATGATAAATCAAGCATCTGCATGAAAAAAACATTATTTAGCAAAAAACTAGGCACTAAAAGCTTCAAAATGAGACCAGAACGAGCTACATAGCACTCGTGGTTCTCTTGCAGTGATGCCACGAACATGGGAGTTTAGCATATATCGGTATATTTTTCCCAGCTATGCTCACTACTGGCTACACTGCTGGCCTCTCGAGAACACAGGGAACATGAGTTAATGGGCGGCGGTAAGCCCTGGGAGTCGGCTGTCTGGCCCGCTGTGCTCCCGGCCATTTGCACTCGATTTTAACCCTTTAAAACCCTTAATAATGCTCCTAACTTGCTGCAAATTGGTGCACGACTTAAGTCGAGCGCCGCCAATAAGGGGTTAAGAAATATATAAATAGATAAATATTTGTTTTTAAATCATGGAATTAACGTTTTTGGCGCTAAATAGGGGAGCTATAGGGACCGGGCTAGATGGGTTAAGTATTGTATGGGAACAATCTAGAAGATCTTTTTATTTTAGGCGTGAAAGCGGCCTAGTGCCTAGCTTGGGTATTTTATATATATTACACTCACATTTACGTTAGCGTCTAAGTATCCCACACCCAACAGCTGGCCATAGGATACAATATAGGTTGAGGGAAGGGAGGTTATTGCCCCCCTTCTTCAATGTCTGTAAGTGTAACATAAATGTGACATTTTATTTTTACACTTTGTCAAAGTGGCATTCAAAGAAAACAAATGTTGAATTTATTCTATGTGTTTGTCGGGTTCTCTAATTAAGTGTTACTGTGTGTTCTCTAATTTCTTTCAGATTCTCTAATTAAGTGTGTGTTTCTTCTGTCAGGTTGAAGTATTAAGTGCATCAAAGAAATTTTTATAGTCTCAAGAACCCCAACGAAGACAGAACACCTTTGTCAACCTGGTGTCAACTCGCAGCGGTCTGATCCACCATCATGTTAGAACCAGACAGCGACACCTTCTCCGGCGCGGCTGGTCCCTTCCCTGAAGAGGATAGTGATATTTTCTGCGGAGCAGCCGGCCCATTCTCCGATGATGAGGAGGACTCCAAAGGTATCTATTGTATATATGTATGTACTGTATATAGTCAGGCACATATGCTGCCTTTATGGATTTGGAGAAGGCCTATGACAGAGTTGATAGGCGGAGGTAACGATGAGAGGCACTCTGGAAAGGACGTACGTTCACCTAAGCTGGCGGAGGTATGCGCTCTACCGATTGCCTTCTACATTGAATTACTGTACTGTACTGTACTTTGACCCTTGGTGCATATCCTATCTGCCCACCATAATTTATGGTTATCGGTTCATTTTTACAGACAATCAGACGAACGGAAGTAATTAGAGGGGCACTCTACGCTGGCAGAAGTATGCGCTCTACCGATTACCTACTAAATTGAATTACTTCTCTCTTTGTGCATATCCTATCTGCCCACTAAGTTTCGTGAACATCGGTTCATAACTGTGAGGAGTCTTCTCCGTTGGCGGAGGTATGCGCTCTACCAATCACCTCCACAATTTCATGACTACTTCCTTGGTGCATAATGCATATCCTATCTGACTTCCAACTTTCGTGACAAACAAATGGAGGCAAAAACATAACCTCCTCCAACTTCGTTGACGGAGGTAATTAGAATCATGTGCAGTTGCACGTAATTTATTTTTTTAACACCAGATCACATTTTCTGTCACTCCTGCAGAAGGCAACCAACTGTGGGGTGCCCTGGGCAAAATTTGAAAATACTGTAGGAATCCAACCATTATGTCTTAAGTACCGGTAGATGAGATTATGTACATGTGCAAGTAAAAAGGAGTACTGTACTATCCCCAAAATTTAACAATTTTATCTTTCCGTCACTCCTGTAGAAGGGGGCCTGTGGTGGAGCACTATGGCCTATATGTTGTATCAAATTATTGATTAAAGGTATTTGTATGTACATTATATATGTGGTTCATTAATCACATAGCAATATCCGATCTCAGTTTATGTCACTCGTGTAGAAGGGATGAAGTTAAGAAATACTGTATATGAGTTAGTTAAGGCAAGGTCTAAGATATTGTTTTCAGGAACATAACTACAACTTTAGGTCGGGAATTACTGTACATGGTTTGGTGTTCCTTTCTTAAGTTAAATTATTGTTGTTCAGGAACATAACTGCAACTTTAATTAAGGAATTACCTTACATGGTTTGGTGTTCCTTTCAGAGCCCCCCAGCGGCCCCAGTTCCTCCTCCAGGACAACGCAACAAGACATCCAGTATGATGATCAACCTGACTATGAAGAATGCTTGCCAGACTTTGAAGAATACCCGGAAAATAAGCTTGTGTAAGTATTATGTATACTGTATATGCTTGAAAGTGGTATTGGATGGGAGGAGAGGCGTAGACTGAATGAGCTGAAAGGCATTAAGGACCTGGTCCTCGAACAAGTAAGTAACACTGACAATCCCATGGGATCTTCAACCTAGCTAGGCGAGTTAGAAATGACAGTAGGGATATTATAGGTGAACAGTGTGTTAGAAGCGATAATGGGAAGATTGTGTAACAGGGTTGCCTGGAATGCCACCATAAGGACAATAGACTGAAACTGCACTTATGTGTGGAGCACTCGGTCTTAAAATGTTTTGTATGTATGTACGTATGTATGTTTCAATTGCTCAGCTATTACAAAATAATATTGCGCTAACTATGATGTTAAACATGAACACTTAGAATATATATACTGCAGAGGCATAGTAGTTTCTTATTATTTAATTACCTATAAACAAAACCAGGTGTTAGGGGACTATACTGTACTTTCTGACAGGTGAAAAAAAAAAAAAAAAAAGTACCGTATATTCTGTTAACACTTTTTTTCCTGTTATTTCAGCAAGCAGATGCCCATAAAGGACGACCAGTCCTACAAACAGAAGCCCGACCTGAGATACCTGCGCAAGATTTATGTGATCGTTGGCAACCGCAAGCACATCCCCGTCATCAGCTGCCGCGAAGCCAATGCCATCCTCGACCCACTGAGGGGAAAGGGAGAGACGGTCTACCTGGTGGTGACGTACAACTATGGTATACGTCAAAATACAGCCAGTAGTTTGAGGTGGCTTTTGGATAAGACCCGAGGGAAGAAGTGGTATAAGGATGAAGTGGGACATAAGTGGATCTGTCCTATTATGGGCAGTATGGCAAAGGTAGGTTCATTGTCACTCATTTCACCCTAAAAGTCCTTTGATTATATTTTAGTGAGCAAAA
Organism: Paralithodes platypus; assembly: GCA_032716605.1. Classification (NCBI taxonomy): domain Eukaryota; kingdom Metazoa; phylum Arthropoda; class Malacostraca; order Decapoda; family Lithodidae; genus Paralithodes; species Paralithodes platypus. Next base: position 22,909,104 of record CM064563.1, read on the forward strand.
GCAAGCCAACAATTCTGGGGAGTTCTCTGCCCTTGTCAGAGACATTTTTCACCGAAAAATGTGACACTTGGAGGTATGGTGGAATGTATATTTAGTTTGCTAGTTATGAAAAAGGAGATATTGTATTAGGTAGTGGTGTTGGAAATACTGATATTGTATTGGTGGGGGATACAGTACATACATGCATAACATTTTAAGACTGAGTGCTCCACACATAAGTGCATTTTCAGTCTCTTGTCCTAATGGCCGCATTCCAGGCAACCCTGTTAAGGGTTGCTTTACTTGTCAAGTGTTTAGATTTGAGATTGGCACGTATAGTCCGATCCCAGGTCTTCCTCGGGCCACCCCTTGGTGCAGCTCCCTCCACAATCACAGACTTGCATCTTTTCACCCAATTTTGTTCATCCATTCTCTCCACATGCCCATATCATCCCACTCTACTTGTACGCATCTCCTCACTAATACTCTTTATATCTAAGCGTCTCCTCAACTCATCATTTGTTATTCTATCCTGCAGCCTGGCCCCACACATCCATCTCACCATTCTCATCTCATTACGTTCCATTCTGTTGACATCCTCTACTTTAACGCCCCATGTTTCCAAGGCATACGTCATTGCACTTCCAACTCATGAGGCATACACCTTTCCCTTCTTTCCCTTCATGGGGAGAGGCATTCTTTTCATGGTCAGAATTGGCAGCAGTTCTCTGAGCTTCCCCCAGCCACATTTAATTCTAACGACAGTGGCAGCCTCGGCCCCACCACCGGCAGAGATGGTATCTCCTAAGGTAACAAAGCTTGTCCACCAGCTCCAATGACTCATTTCCAGAATTCACAGCCACAGGATCATCAAGCTCGCCCTTGCACACTACGCACTCAAATTTCTCTATTTCTGACTTATCTTTCGGCAGGGGTCCTTTTATTCTATTACAGCGCTTACTCCCATGGTGCATTTAACATCGACAGATACTACACCGAACCGAGTTAGCGCCCACACCCTTTCCACACACTGCACAAGTATATGCACCGCTCTTTTCCACATTGCCTCGTCTCAATCTACAATGTATAACCTTGGTTTTGTTAATATTGACTCTTAAACCCTTGCTCACCATGCCCTCTCTCCATCTTCTGAATTTGGCCTCAGCATCTTGCACATTGTCATCTATTAGGACTAAATCGTCTGCATAAAACAGTTCCCTCGGGATTCCGGATCTAAAATCTCTAGACAGTGCCTCCAGGACCATAATAAAAAGGAGGGGACTCAACACTGAACCCTGATGAACTCCAACACAGACTGTGAACTCCTCACTCAGTACACCTTTTACCCTCACTGCAGTTCGTGAATCCTCACACATCTTCATTATCACACGCACCAGTCACTTCCACACCAAGTTTCCTCATAGCCCACTGCACAACATCTCTTGGCACCCTGTCAAAGGCCTTCTCCAGGTCTACAAACACAAAGTAAAGATCCCTGCCTTTTAATAAGTATCTTCCCTGCATCTGCCTGACTATGAAGATAACAGTGGTTGTACCACAGTATGGTATATTAATTGTAAAACAAGTTAAGGTACCTTAAGACAAGGGGGAAGGGAGAGACGGTGTATTTTCCTAGTAATATACAGGCAGGTCTCAATATACACGCTTTTCATATACACGGATTTGTTTGGCCACGGTAACCCCATAAATTCTTTAGTCAGCGATAACACGTACAAATTTGTATACGCGGACATTTGCGGGGGACACGGGTCCTGCTGCAACTCCAGGTCGGCGCCGGACATTTTCGCACCGCCGCCAGATACATCAGCACCTCGCGGATCGTAGCAGACTAGTGTGGTTTGTTTATGTTGCAGGATATTGCTTGCTTGACACGCAAATAGGTCAGTAACAGGTCCAAAACTGTTCTTATTGATGCTGTTATTGCCTGCCTGACATGCAAATATGTTGTTGTTGTTGTTCCCCAGGCTGTCTGGCCGAGCAGCCCTGAGTCCCTAAGGTAGGCCATGGCCACGGTCGGGCTTTCCCACAGAGCTCTCAAGGAGTGTAGATTATGTTGTTTGCGTAAGCGCAAATATGTTTTTGTCGGTGGTATAATGTCGGCTTAAGGTAGGCTAAGGACTCAAATAGGGGACTTTGGGAAAGTGGCTGGAACAAATTGAATTAATTCCCATAAAGTGTTATTTTTAATACACGGTTTTGATATACACTGCATGTACTGTACAAGGTACGAATTAACTGTGTATATCGAGACCTGACTGTACAGAATGTGAGCTAAGCTTATATTGTCCTGTCCCCATTAATACTATTATCCAATCTAGTTTAAAATACATGAATGTTCCTTGCCTCTGCCCCAACCCATTCTAGTCATTTATGCTTCTACTGTATATGGGAAGCTAAATTTGTTTACATCTTTACAGCAAATACCTTTCCTCAATATACTCCTGCCCTCTTGTTCTTCCAGTATCTATTACCTACTTTGTCCTGATTTTGACGTGCGGCATAATAACCCTGGCAGTTGAAGGTGATTGTTGGATAATACTCGGGGGAAACAGTGGTACAGTCAGGACTCCCAATACGCGAGTTTATGAGCGACACGACCTCAAATATTAGGAATCGTGTTACCGGAAGGCACTTCCTGGGCCTCCCTCACTCTATCAAGTGCCATGCGTCTCGCTAAAATTAGACCACACTCGCTTACTAAGGGGGAAAAAGCGGATTTTGCCACTTCTTCTCTCTCGATTCGTGTATTAGTTGTACCCCTCGTGTATTCAAAGTTTAGGTTATTTTCGACCCCCCTCGCGAATTAGTGAATTCGTGTACTCGGAACTCACGTATTGGGCGACCTGACTGTACAGTTTAAGGACATAGGTCAAGCTCTATTATTTCATTTAGGTCCGGGTCGATTTCATCGCCCATAATGGATTGTCCGCCAGAATTAGATACGGCTGGGGAAAGTTCAGAGAACTTTTTCTACTACTCACCATGAGAAGACTCCCTCTCCCTTTGAAGGGAAAGGTGTACGCTTCGTGTGTTAGAAGCCTAACTGCAAGGTAGGATATTTAGTGAAGAGTTGAGGAGACAGTTAGCCATCAAGAGTAGGCTTTCAGTGAAGAGATCCGTACTAGTTGTTGTTGTAGGAGGAGAGGTGTCGACTGACTGGGGACAGAGGTGCATGGGGCCGTTTCGTTCGTGGCCACCCCTTCGGGCATCACTGCGTCCGGCAATAGATAGATTGATCTTATTTTATGTAAAAATTGCAAAACAAATTGTATTTTATAACTAATATTATATTATAGAACAAGGTATGCCTATTATATTTCAGAGCAAAAGCTCTATGGTTCAGTGTGAGTCCCCCGACCTACGCTTCTGCAAGAACAAGCACGTCAAGATCAACGACCAGAACGCCTTCCAAGTGAACGCCACTCGGGATGCTCGCCTGGTGATTGCTGCAGCTCTGGAGTGTGGGGAGGAAGTGGGACTAAGTATGAGTTATGAAAGCAAGGTCCATGAACACCAGGAAGGCAACTTTAGTTGGTTCTTGAAGGAAGCTCGCGGTAAGAAGTGGATCAATGATGTCATGCTCAAGAGGTGGACCTGTCTCATCAACCCGGATGGTGTGAAGGTACGTTATACCTCTCTCTAACTAACCTGTCTGAGAAACTCCTCCCCCAATAATATCCTTGCAAATGATATATTCAATCCAAACGAATGATTGGCTTCCCTCCACCCAATCATTCATTTACATGTGTGTGCGAGTAATCATTAATTAAAAACGCTGCCTTTCTTATTGATAATTTGTTTTAACAAACAATATCTTCACAACCATTAAATACTGTACATAGCTTTGTATAATAGCCCATTAAATGTAGAATAGGTTGTAGAAGCTACTGGTAATTTTAAGGTTACAATAAGAATAAACTTATATGAATAATGATGAGTATAAGACGAAATATGCATAATAATTATTATGTTTACTCACTTTTTGTAACGAGGGCTTTACTTTTGCTTTTCATTACAGCCCGAAAGCGGCAGCAGGCACCGAAAAGAGACACCTGACTTAGGATACTGCTCCAAGGCTTTAGTCCAAGCGGGTATCAAGGCCCCCGTATCTGTGACTAGTCAGCAGGAAGCCTCTATGTTGATCCAGAAGAGTAAGAATTTCAGGGAGAGAGTATCCCTGGTGTTGTACGGCCAGGATGAGGAAGTAGAAGAAGACTGTGGGCTCTCCTGGGTTATGGAGGAAGCTGCAGGATGCTCATGGTTAAAGATTGCTGAGGACCAAGTCTGGTTTTGTATTGTGTCGGAGAATCCTTCTAGCAAGGTATGTGGTGATACTTCTGGGTTATGGTATCGATAGTAGTAGTCAGTCCCTAGGCTGCCTGGCCAAACAGCCCTAAGCTCCTAAGGAAAGCCACGGCCAAGACTGGATTTTCCCACAAAGTTCTCAAGGAGTGTGTGTTGTCTTTGAGTGAGTGGATGGATCGGTGGGTGATTTGAGATTGGATATGCTTCTGGAGGCTGGCTTGGGGTGTTTTAAAGGTCAACTCCAGGGACAAAACCTATTCAAAATACATTACGATGTCCATTGTGATCTGCTTGGTTTTAGGAATAGGATACTGAAGAACTTTTATCAATGTGTCCTAAGAACATTGAAATATAGCTTATCTAACTTATTTTATGTGGCAATAACTGGTGTTTACCAGGACGTCACAGCGTGCAATGGGAAGTGGATGAATGTGATCTTTTTGATGAGGGAAACTATTGATAATTTTATGAACGTTTACAGTTCAACATTTGGCTTAACCACTGTCTGGTCAAAAGACTGCGATATTTAAATTAACAGCAAACGATACTTTCATTAACACCTTACGAGCGGGTGGTGGAGTATATTTCACTGTGCCGCTCAGCGTTTTTTTTTTACCATAAATGGGGTTGTTTCCATGCTCTTTTTCATGCATAAACAAGACCCAGAGCGTAATACAAGTATGTATCCGTGAAAGGGCGTAAATTGAGCTTTCCAATGACACCCGAACCATCCTTCTACGATCACTGGTTGTCTTGCAACGATCGTGCAACCGAAGGGCAAAATCTCTAAAATACGGTAATTTCTTTATATAATTACGTATGTAGCGAGGGAGTGAGGGTGGATGTAAGTGGAGTACATCTCAGTTGGTCCACGGCAGCCGTGGCGAGCGGTCATGAGGTAACCCATGCTCCTCCTGTCACTCGTCTCTCTCTCAGAGCCAATATTGCGCCAAAATTGCACTCGGACTTAAGTCGGGCCCCGATAGACAAGGGTTAAGAAATAGGCTTTAGAAGTGACCTTCCTTAACTCTGGACCAGGATAAACACTCAAAACACTGCCTGTATGTTTAATGTTTGCGAGATAGGATTATTTCTTTGTGTGCACCACATCTTCAGGACCTTGTTTGATGTTTTGCAGAGCTTAAGTATTGAATTGAAAGGTATTAATTAAGAAAAACAGACCTAACAATCCACGAGTATGTGTGATATTTACATGCTGCCTGTCCAGTCTTTATCGTCATGCCAATCAGCTGAAACTCGCCCAGCTGATGGCTGAGAATGCCAACGACGTTTTAGATTAGTATTTTTCTCTGGAGTTTAATAGAATTATATTGATATTGCCCATATACCGGTACATATTACAGTACAGTACAGTATATTCATGCCAAGTTATGACCCTGCATTAAACTTTGTTTTTTTCTTTCATCCCTGTAGTTCTCCTTTAATGGTTATGATCTACAGTTGCAGTCAATAATGGTAATACAGTATATATATTTTCGAAGCTGTCTCAGCTTGATTTGAAAATTGTTATTCTTTACCTGATTCAGTATTTGTATTTCGGAGGTTCCTTTTAAGGTTTTGAGGCTTTAACCCGTCCAGCCCCGGCTAGTTTTGTAATGTTTGTTCACCAGAACCCGGCCGGTTTTCAAAAAATGGTTTTATTCCAGAAACAATAGCGAATGGGTTAGGAATGAAGGAAAAACCACAAAAAACCGCTCAAAAAGCTTAAAGAATGGTCCTACAGATCCCCCGAAAACGTATTTTACAAGAGTAAAAAATTGAAGGCAATTACCCCAAAAAACAGGTTATTGCGCGCTCACGCGCACGCACGTGGACTTTGAGAGTTTTCAACCATCGGCACGGTTGCGTGGGATACGTACACAGTTCCCATACAAATCTGAGCCCTCTTGAGTGGCTACACCTGAGGTTACGGTCGGCGCAATTAGGGTGACACGCCAGGCGCGTCTCTGGGGCTGTGCGTTACATACATCGCCGACGCGTCAGGCGCGTCGCTGGGGCTGTACGGGTTAAAATGTGTTTATGACCGCGACTGTCCATCCATGGATGAAAGATGTGTCAGTCCTACTGTATGTTACTTTATCTTTGTTATAATGTATGTCATAAAATCTTAAAGCTATTGGGGTTAAACATGAGGGAGACGTGGGGCCGAAAAGAGAACTGTAGTGAAAATCTTACATTAACCTAATTTACAATACTAATAATGCTCTCTTTTGTTACTTTATGGTCTGGTTAAACTACTTATTAAATAACAATAATATTGCTCGCTTTCAGGATAGTAGGCAGAAAAAGCGGCCAAGGAGACGTATTTCAGAATCTAGGAAAGATGAGGAGGAATACAACCCGAGGGGACACCCAGGAAGAAGGTCTGAGGTAAAGTAATTCGTCTATTAAAGTTGTAGTTATATTCCTGAATATCCAGATTCTACAACTTAATAATGAAGCATAAAAATGTTATGTGAATTTTGTTCCCTAATTATTAAAGTGGTAAAAGGAAAGTAGGAGGCAGAAGTATCAGGAAGGGAAGCGAGCGGTGGAATGATACGTGAGAAAGTCAGTTAAGGAGAAGAGACAGTGTTTTGAGAGGATTTTACAGATAGGGGTCCGAAAAAAGAACTGTAGAGAAAATATTTTTAAACCGAATTAGCAATACTAATAATGCTCTCTTTTCTTACGGTACTGGCCAGATCTATGAGTCTCTTATAGTGACTCAGTGGTCTGATTAAACTAATTTAAAAAAAATATATATCTTACGGTACTTTATGGTCTGGTTAAACTACTTATTAAAGAACAATAATATTGCTCTCTTTCAGGATGATAGGCAGAAAAGGCGGCCAAGGAGACGTATTTCAGAATCTTGGGAAGATGAGGAGGAATACAACCCGAGGGGACACCCAGGAAGAAGGTCTGAGGTAAAGTAATTCCTTTATTAAAGTTGTAGTTATATTATTTCTGGGGAAAAAAAAAAAAAAAAATGCAAATGTGCCTGAGTAGGGTAAGATGGGGTAATTTCGCCGCGGCGCTAATAATTTGCATTCAAACGCCGATATCTCCGAAACTATTGCATGGATTCGGCTGCAGTTTGGCTTAGGTTGTAGAGCAGTTTTTGTTTAGGTTGTAAAGCAAGTTTGGCTTAGGTTGTATAGCTAGTTTGGCTTAGGTTGTAGATCTAGTTTGGCTTAGGTTTTGTTGCAGTTTCATGGGGCCTGGAGCCGGGGCTAGCGGCGCGTCTTGACGGTATGGTCAGGTGTTTGTGGGTGGTTTGTATGTTTGCGTGTGACACAGTGTTGGCAGTAGCCGTCCTGCTGCCTGGTACTTTGTACTAGCAACCTACACGCCGCACCCACACGAGACACGTCCACACCCGCACTAAATACTTCCACACCTGTAGGCCTAATAAATACGTCCACAACTGCACTAGACACGTCCACACCCGAACTACATGTCCACAACTCCACACCCGCACTAGACACGTCCACACCCGCACTAGAAACAGTGGCGCCTAGGCCTACACGTGTGACACACCTGCATCTCTGCCCGCCCTGTTCAGTTGTGTGTTGTACGTGCAACGTTTTTCTATTGGCATGTTTAGTGTCAGTTTGGGTTTGTGAATGTTTTCATTGCTTTTACCTGCGCGCTAGTGTTTTGTCTGGCCATTACTCATATAATGTTATCTAGTTTACTAGCTAGATGATGCGTAAAATATGTCGCGGCGAAATTACCTCGCCGGGCCGGGTAATTTCACCGCGAGAGTGACTTTTTTCAAAAATTCGGCAGCATGACCAAAACATTATATATTTTTTTCGTTTTTTGGGCATCTATAGCAGAAAGGCTGAATGTATAGATAAAAAATTAAAATTTTTAAAATTCCATTTGTGACAGTTTCTATTCGTCAAAATACACGATTTTCGGCGAAATTACCCCGTCTTACCCTATATAGATAGATAGATAGATAGATAGATAGATAGAATAGATATTCTTGAAAATCCAGATTGTACAACTCAATAATGAAGCATAGCAACATTATAATTTTGTTCCCTAATTATTAAAGTGGAATATTGAAACAACTTAAAATTACTTTTGAGTGCCTGTTGTTGTTGTTGTTGTTGTTGTCTGCATTTCCTAGGCTGCCTGGCCGAACAGTCCCGAGTCCCTAAGGAATGCCATGGTCACGATTGGGCTTTCCCACAGGGCTCTCAAGGAGTGTAGATTATGTTGTTGGCATAAGTGATTGTGTGAAATGTAGTCTTCTATGATATGTTTAATGTTATGGGGTGTTGTATTGCATCCTGGGCAGGTGTCATCGACGGAGTCATCCAGTCTCTTCTGATAGCTCAGAAGAGCTGGATGGTGCCCACATCTCAGTCTCGCCAGGTGGACCCTGTCCTCGCGAGGAAGGGAGGATTCGGAAGGATGTATTTCGGGATGTTGGGCATGCAGCTGTGTGTTGTTGAATGATTGGATGGAACGGCGAGAGATATGAGTATGGATGTGCTTCTGGAAGCTGGTTTGGGGTGGGCAGGGAGGGAGAGATGATGATGATGATGATGATGATGATGATGATGATACAGTTTTTACCACCATACACTCCCAGCTGAATAGCTGGGCTAGGGTGGGTGCCCTGATGAATCAGGGACTTCATTGAATAGTAGCCACAGATTGCTAGACCGCACCGTTCATCAACAGCACTGACATCTGCCAATAGCTCATTGGCTGGCCCGAGGCTCGAACCGTCAACCTCACGGTCAGCAGGCGAGAGCTCTACGAACCGAGCTACGGCCTGTGGCCGACAGTATTTGTGTGTGATATTGTGTGCTGGGTTTTGTTTTGTTACATTATAATTCCTTGGTGTCTGTGGGTGTGCTGCCATGTAGGGGATGGTGTTGGTTTGTGGAGGCTGCAGCCAGGAATTGAGTGCCTCTCATGTCACAGTGGTCTTTGACTTTGAGGACTTTAGTTTCTTGATGTAGGTGTAGTAGCTCTGCAGCCTGTGATGATTTTTAGGGTTTTGTGTGGGCAAGTGACCTGAGGATATTAAGTCTATGTTGTTTGAATGGCATTAGAGTGTCATATGTTACTCCTAGGATTTTGTGTGTGTGTAGGGGGGTGTTGTTTATGGTGAGGTTCAGTGTGATTTTGTATTCGGCTGTCCAGCTTGTGAAGAGGGTTGCAGTGGATTTGGCTGGGGCTAATTTGAATCTGTTTGGTTAAACTACTTATTAAAGAACAATAATATTGCTCTATTTCAGGATGGTAGGCAGAAAAGGCGGCCAAGGAGACGTATTTCAGAATCTTGGGAAGATGAGGAAGAATACGACCCGAGGGGACACCCAGGAAGAAGGTCTGAGGTAAAGTAATTACCTTCCTGGAAAAAACAAATTTTACAACTCAATGAAGCATAGCAACTTTATGTGAATTTTGTTCCCTAATTATTAACCCCGTACGAGAGGGCATAATTGCCCGAAATTACCTTCATTCCCTGCTAATTTTTATGCATAAGCAAAAGCCAGAGCGTAATACAATTATATATCTGTGAAAGTACAATAATAGAGCTTTCAAATCACCCTTGAATCATCTCTGTACAACATCTGGTTGTCTTGCATTGATCTTGCAAACGAAGGGCAAAATTGCTAAAAACAATATTTTAGTTGTTTTCACTATGTGTGATGCTGCAGAAGTGTTAGGGAACTCTCTGTTACACCTCAGTATGTCGCCAGGGTCTTTCGGCTCCGGACGAAACCCTTCCGCACTGCCTGCTACAGCTGGCCTCGCCCCCAGGCCACATAATAGTCGGAAAAACCCTCCCGTCAGGTGGCGGGCACCCCGAGAATTGAGTTAAAGTGTAACATTCAAACAACTTAATATGAGGCGACTTTAAGTGGGTGTCTGTAATATTTAGTAGAAGCACAAAATTGTCTCCGTTTATTTTTCCCACTTGCTGGTAAATTTATTCCCTTAGCAGCTGATTCCTTGTAAAGCAAGTGTCACACGAGCGCTTTTTCCGGCAATTTTCAATGAGCAAGTTTTTTCTCGTGATATTTTGAGGCTTTTTCACATTGGGATCGGAAACTAGGCTAACGGTAGATTATGTTAGGTGGCAGATTTCGGATATAACTGAAATTTTAAGCCTACAAAACTACAATTGCTCGTAGAAATTGACGGAAAAATTGCTTGTGTGACACCGGCTTTACTTATCCCTTTCAGTACTGGTTGTGTCTTGTATTGGATTTCAGCTACATTAGACAATTTTATGAAGTTTCGGAAAGATATATAGTACCGTGAAATTACATAGCTTCGGACGGGGACTATACTTCGAACATTTCTGGATAAAAGTATGTAAGCTACAGTTATGGACAAATGACTCTGCATTATGGAAGAACACCGCAGACATACTTGTTTTTCCATAACATCATGTATTTATCCCATAACTGTGGTTCATTGTATATTTTTTCTTGAGTGTCCGAAGTTATCTTCCCGTCCGAAGTTACGTCATGTTACCGGTACCTAAAGTGTTAGTGGAGATAGTCAGTAACCTCTTGAGTAGACGTCCTTCCTAACCTGAGTAAAATCATCTGATAGTTATCAGAATATAGTATAAAGGATGTCACCAGTTCCGAGTGAGTCAAGGATAAAATATGAAAATACTATGTCTGCATCATATAAATACCATGTTTTCATAATTAACAACATATTTCTTATTAGCTGATTAACCCATCAGACCCGGCTATGTATTCCATACGGAAACCCGGGGGTTTTGGCCGAAAAACGTCTACGCCTAGGCTACCGTATCTTTGTTATTTTGACTGCTTCCGCATTCCCGCGCATCCCCAAGCGTAGATGTGTTTCGTACCTGTAGAATGGCATTGAGTAGAGCTCTCTAAGTCAACTGGTTCAGTTGTGATGACGATTTCCGTGGAGATAACTTTGTGGCGATATCAGCCACTTATCATTACTTTTCACTACTTAACAATAACATACAGGCACACACGAACAAGGACGCCTCTCCTTCTTGTGGTCGGAGATGCGTGGCGTCGGTCCAACCGGCTGTTGTTTACATGCGTCGGACGGATGGCTTTCAAAACAAGTTTACAGGCTTTCAAGCTGCCGGTGCCTCAGAGCCCTTCCGGGTTCTGCGGGGGTGTTTTTTATGGATGCCTCAGAGCCCAACCGGGTCTGAGGGGTTAATGAAGATGGAGACCACACATTTTACCATCAGCTGGAAATAACAAACTATTGTTTTTGTTGCTGTTCCCCAGGCTGTCTGGCCGAACAGCCCGAAGGTCCCGAGCAAGGCCAAGGCCATAAACGAGCCACAAAACCCTCCCTGCTTACCACTAACATAAAGCCCGGGTGACCAAAGCCACTCCAACGCGGGGAGCTGAGGAGGGTGCAAAAAGCGCCCAGGAAACCCAAGCCCCAGTGCTCCTCAGCAATTATGAAGGGAAAGTTGAGGGGCAAAGGAAAAATGTGACGCTTTGGATCCCAATCTGCCAACCTCTAGGTTGGCAGTAGGGAGCTCAATCCACGGAAGAGACGCCGTCACTTGAGATCTAGAAAATATATAAGTAAAAGTAACAGTCTGAGTAAGCTATGGGTATGGCAGAGATCGCTCAGCTCTCACTCTGATAGACCAGCCCATCACCACTGGTGGTGTTGTGGTAGTATGGACTTGTTGAATGAATGCGAGATGAAAGACCAGTTGAACTAAATAATAATCCGTCTGGCGCCTGGCCCGGGAAGCCGGTATATTTTTTTTTTTTTTTTTTTTTTTTTTTAAAGAGACAATTAACGGAGGAAGGAAAAACACAGATAAAACAAAAAGTACCATGTGCCTAAAGGCATCCTCCATTCATAAATTTTTTGTAACAACTGGATTTAAACATTTGTAGATTGTAAGTTTGTGGAAAGCAATTCGAGGGAAGTGAATTCCAAAGAGTAGTAGCTCTGGGGATAAATGAATTCTGATAAGCAGAAGTTCTGCATTGTGGAGGAGAAAGTGTAAATTCATGGGCGCTCTCAGCTGCCCTAGTTCTACGGGGAAAGATGTGGAGAGGCGGCACAATTGAAGCAAGTTCCTCGGAACAATTGCTGTGAAAATATCTGTAGAATACAGTAATGCAAGGGATGCAACGTTTCTTCGTATGGATAATGTAGGAAGGTCCTGTGTGATTGCAGGGTTATTGATTAATCCAATAGCTTTATTTTGAATTTTGTCCAACTGCCTCAATGCAACCACTCCACTTCCATCCCACAGAGGTGAACAGTAATCCATCTGAGAACGCACATGACTTTTATATATCACGGCCAACTGCTCGTCAGTGAAGAATTCTCGAACTCTGTACAGGAGTCCCAGTTTTTTAGAGGCATTCTTAGCAATGCTTCTAACATAATGTGTCCAGCTCAAGTTAGTAGTTAATGTTACACCGAGAATGTCAATACTAGGGGAAGTGGGAATATTTACATCATTAAAAAATATATGGGAGTCGGTGAGATTCTGTCGGTTAGAAAATTGAATGTACTTGGTTTTCTGTGCATTAAAGGAAACTAGATTCTTTTGTCCCCATCCATTAATTCTAGAAAGGTCCTGGTTCAGAGAAATTGCAGTGTTTATTTTTGAATTTATAAGATCGGGTTGGGTGAAAGAATTGGTAAATGTGAAGGAACTGTGGAGTGTTGAGTCATCTGCGTAGGAATGTATTGGATTATGAGTGGTAGATATGAGATCATTGATATGAATGAGGAACAGAATTGGGGCCAAAACTGATCCCTGGGGAACACCAGCATTTATTGAGTGAAATTGAGAATAAAGGCCATCTACCATTACACATATTTTTCTGTTATGAAGATAAGAAGAAATTAGTGGAACTAATGATGCAAGGCCGTAGTGTGACATCTTCGACAATAAGGATTGATGCCAGACTCTATCAAATGCCTTTGATATATCCAGTGCTATTGTATGTGTTTCACCATGTTGATCTGTAGCTTGGTTGATTTGATGCGTAAGAAGGCAAAGCATGTCTGCAGTTGATCGACATCGTCTAAAACCATATTGCCTATCACTGATTAATTTATTATTCTCAAGATGCTTAATTATGTGATTATTTAATATAATTTCAAAGACTTTACCAAGAGTGGAAGTTATAGCTATTGGTCTGTAGTTTGATGGATCTGAAGAGGCACCTTTTTTAGGAACTGGATGGATGTTAGCTTCTTTCCAGGGTACTGGGAAGCATGAGGTATGAGTACACAGACGGAAATTTTTTGCCAATACAGGAGCGAGCACCAAGGAGCAATTCTTAAGTACTATTGGAGGAATTTCATCTGGACCAGGAGCCTTATCTACCGAGAGATTCTGCAAAATAGTTTTGACATGTCTGGTGTGGATCTTAAGTGAGGGAATTTCAGGCGAATTAAAATTAAGTACAGGGACATCTTGATTTATTTCATCTAAGGTTGAGTTGGTGGAGAAAATATCCGCAAGAAGGTTAGCTTTACCTCGTGGGTCACTTACAAGATATATATGAAAGGCCATGCCTGGAAATACTGTGGGCGTGCATTGTGGTGTGGTTCCGCTTTGTGTCTGCATGCTGAGACCAGAACCTCTCCAGGAGATCTGGGACCTTTATTACTGTTTATTTTTAGTAATATTATTGTTGAATATGTTGCAGAAGGTGTTGTTAAAGAAGTTCGACTACCGAACCTGTGAGGAAAGTTTCGTCAAAATTGGCGACGGCATCCCAGTTCCCGTGCGAAGCCAGAACCAGGCCGAAGCATTGATTGAGAATGGCAAGGATTACAAGGAAACAGTGACTCTCATAGCGATTGTGGGCGACAGTATACATAGTGAAAAAGAGAGTAGCAAATGGAAGTGGTTATTGAGGGAATCTGCTGGACAAGGCTGGAAGAAGAACGATGAGGGCCACTATACCTGTGTCGTCTATAGCAAGGAGACTGAGGTACAGTGTTTAGCCTTTATGTTGAGTTACCTTATATGTATTACGTTAGTAAAATATGTTATTATTTAAGACTATCCATGTTAGTATGTACAGTAAGACCTCTCTCTTCTGACCAATCATGTGGAGACCCTGTCAGGAAGTGTGACATTTCTGGAGGTGTAAAGCACCTCAGTTTTTCATAAGACATTTACCTCAATATTTAAAGCTTTTTCCAAATTGCCGACTTGCGAGTTTCGTTCTATAAGGAAGTTGGAGCTTTAGACAAAGATATTTAACATAATTTACTGCTAAAATACAGTCGTAGTGCATTTATAAATATACAAAACCCAATTCAACATACCATTTATCCATCAGAAACTTAGATAATAATTGCACTTCTGTTAAATATCGATGTTCACGGCCCTAACTTCCTTATAGCCTGAAACTCGCAAGTGGTCAATTGAATATCAGGTTTTGTGACAAAGTCCAAAATAATATCCAGACTGAATATAATTCTTCAGACACTTACCTCAATCTTTGAATCTTTTACTCCTCTCTTTTAGACTATACCTGGAAGTTTGGTTTAGTCCAGGCATAAAGTTACAGGTTTTCAGAAGCCTGGTTTATAAATTGACTAATTCCCTGAATGTGACGATAGTGCGTTATGTGTGCAATTAGTTTGCTTGGTAAACAGATTAACTTGCTCATGTAGTAATGCACACCCTATGTGGTGGATTGTGTCCTTTCATTTCATAAATTTTATTGTAGTAAGCGTTGTTTCCACACAGCGATTTTGATAGGTTGTTTTGACTTTATATTGTCTTTGTCCCAGTTTTGGTTTGACTTTGTTTTCAAGTTTTACATTTTAATAGACAGGTTTACTACCAGCTGTTTGGTCTAGTGGGGACGCAAGGGAGGGTCTTGACCTCCTACCCAGGAGTCGGGTGTTTGCACCATTCAACCCTGTTTTTTGTATTTATGTATGTATAGCATCGTATTGAAGAGATAACTATTATAGTTACTATTATATACACTATCTGTATTACAGCAAAAGAAGATTGAGAGAGGTCCACCCAACATCCGCCACTTCAGATATTGTTTTGTCAGAGTTGGCAACGACGAGAGCGCCCACGTCAAGACACAGGTACCGTGCCGTAGTTCTTTATACAATTAAGCTCTGGAATTCTTGAAACACCTCTATACTTTATATGTTCTTCTCAAGTTTATTAGTAAATGTATTAACTATTTGGGATTCTCTCCACTCTAATGATAGAGTTTATCAGCTCAGTAACCAATCCCACTCCTATGTTCATCAGAGGCTTTTATCATCTCGGCAACAATGCCAGAGCATTAAGTTTGTTCTTACTATTGTTAGACAATTGCCAAAGATAATTAATATCATCTCATGTTAGCCAGAAATTAGAATATAGAATTGTTTCATGTATTGAGAGGATTAAAACATTTGCAGTAAAGGTTATATATACTGTATATATTAAATTGTAAAACCGTATTTGCAATACAAAAGTATCCTTATATGGGATTGGGTTCAAAAGTTATAAAGCATTACAACTTATTGACTTATAAATGACAAAATACATACTCATACAGTATATATATATATATATAAACATTTCAGACTGAAGCAAGCCTGATGTTCAAAGCAGCTCGTCAAGAAGGCAAAAAGGCGTCACTGATCCTGTATATGGACAAGAGAAACAATATTGGTTTAGAGGATCGTAAACGTTGGAGTTGGGTGTTGTCAGAAGCCCGTGGACTACCCTGGACTCATCAACCCGCTGGCAACAAGGACAAGTGGACGTGTGTTGTCAACGCTAAAGGACAATTTAAGGTAACACAATAAGATAATTATGATTTAATGTTAATAATTATGATAGCATACATACATACATACATACATAACATTTTAAGACACATACGTGCAGTTTCAGTCTCTTGTCCTAATGGCGGCGTTCCAGGCAACCCTGTTAAGTGTTGCTTCACTTGTTAAGTTTTGGGATTCGAGATCAGCACGTATAGTCCGATCCCAGGTCTTCCATGGTCCACCCCTTGGTGCAGCTCCCTCCACAATCACAGACCTGCCTCTTCTCACCCAATTTTGTTCATCCATTCTCTCCACATGCCCATACCATCCCAGTCTACTTGTACGCATCACCTCGCTAATACTCTTTATACCTAAGCGTCTCCTCAGCTCATCATTTGTTATTCTATCCTGCAGCCTGGCCCCACACATTATTTCACCATTCTCATCTCATTACGTTCCATTCTGTTGACATCCTCTACTTTAACTTCTACTTCTAAGGCATACGTCATTGCACTTCTAACACATGAGGTATACACCTTTCCCTTCAGGGGGGGGAGACATTCTTTTCATGGTCAGAATTTGCAGCAGTTCTCTGAACTTCCCCCAGCCACATCTAATTCTAGCGACAGTGGCAGCCTCGGTCCCACCACCGGCAGAGATGGTATCACCTAGATAACAAAACTTGTCCACCAGCTCCAATGACTCATTTCTAAAATTCACAGCCACAGGATCATCATTTAACACAAGCTCGCCCTTGCACACTACGCACTCAAATTTCTCAACAACAAGAGTCAGAGACCACTAGTACATTTTAATTATTTTGGTAGATATTATTAGTCATATTTAGTCAATATTGATTCCTATCGAATACAATAATATAAAAAAGCTCAATATTGACAATATATGACTAATAGTATCTACACAATAAATGTTATATGTACTAGCAGTCAGCTGAGTATCGGTCTCTGTTTACTGAAAGGTCTATTTACTACAGTGCCGAGAATCGGGAATTCGTTGATCTCATAACATGAACTTAAATTGAATTGAATTGGGGATAATATAGCTTGTAGATGATATTGGTGGCATAAACTGTATTGGAAAGAGTCTTTGTTTAATAAAGGGACTGTTTACTGGTGTGCATTGGTGTGCATACAGTACAGTACTTACTCCAATTTTGCGTGTTCTGATTTTGCGAAACACCAATTTTGCGACCGAGACCCCACTAACCAATTTTTGATGAAAACCTAATTTTGCGAGGTAACTCTACTTTTGAGGGTGGCGCCGTAAGAAAGTGGGGCTCTCCGCACTAGTTTTCGGGGGGGGAGGGGTGGCCGGGACACCCAAGCCTCGGACACCCTCCCTCCATCCCCGCAAGCCCAGCCATCTTTCGAGTCTAGGTAAATGCTCAATTGCTCATTTAATTTGATTTTCTCAAGGATAATGATAATGTCTTATATTTTTCTGTATTTTTCTTTATTGTGGGATGTATAATTTACATGTATGTGTGTACAAACAAAGCAAATAAATTACGGAAATCACGAAAAATTGGGCCGTCACTGATGAAATGTCGACCATATTCATTTTTCCCCATAAGGTTAGTTAATCCAATTTTGCGAATTCCACTTTAGGACCAATTTCTCGCAAAATTGGAGTACATACTGTACTTTGAAAAAATAGCATACCCTAGGCCTACTTTGTGCAATCGAATATCCAGAATTTTGGCAGATCCGGACAGGGTTCTCCCCCAATTAGTCTGGATGGGTGTTGTTTTACTGTACATACAGTACATACATGATAATGGCCTTGGACCAGGATTCATTATTTAGTTAATACTCCCTATGAGAGAAAATGAGAGTTGAAGAATGCCTTCATCAAGGGTTCTGTCACAGTACTGTACTAATATACAACATTTCAGTGCCTACAATACTACATAATGAGAGTTGAAGAGTGCCTTCATCAAGGGTTCTGTCACAGTACTGTACTACTATACAACATTTCAGTGCCTACAATACTACATAATGAGAGTTGAAGAGTGCCTTCATCAAGGGTTCTGTCACAGTACTGTACTACTATACAACATTTCAGTGCCTACAATACTACATAATGAGAGTTGAAGAGTGCCTTCATCAAGGGTTCTGTCACAGTACTGTACTACTATACAACATTTCAGTGCCTACAATACTACATAATGAGAGTTGAAGAGTGCCTTCATCAAGGGTTCTGTCACAGTACTGTACTACTATACAACATTTCAGTGCCTACAATACTACATAATGAGAGTTGAAGAGTGCCTTCATCAAGGGTTCTGTCACAGTACTGTACTACTATACAACATTTCAGTGCCTACAATACTACATAATGAGAGTTGAAGAGTGCCTTCATCAAGGGTTCTGTCACAGTACTGTACTACTATACAACATTTCAGTGCCTACAATACTACATAATGAGAGTTGAAGAGTGCCTTCATCAAGGGTTCTGTCACAGTACTGTACTAATATACAACATTTCAGTGCCTACAATACTACATAATGAGAGTTGAAGAGTGCCTTCATCAAGGGTTCTGTCACAGTACTGTACTACTATACAACATTTCAGTGCCTACAATACTACATAATTGAATATTACATAGAGGGCCTCGGAATCGGATGGACTCTTAAGTTGAGTGTCAATCCTGAAGTCCTTACCCCTTCGACCCCAGGTACGTACGTTATGCGTCGCCTATGTATGTAACCCACAGTCCCAGCGACGCAGCGTATGTGTCCGCCTTAATTACTCCTACAGTATATCCTATGGCACCTGGAAGGTTTAGATTTGTATGGGAACTACTTTAGGATCCCACGGAACAATACCGATGGTTGGCAATCCCCAAGTCCAGCCGCGTGCGTGTGGGCGCGCGCGGGAGTGATAGGCCAGTATGCCGCCTACCCATCCTTGTCACAGGGGACAGGTCCGTTTGGCGTTTTATGTATGGCCACCCTCATAAAGAGTAGCAAAGGATCTGGCAATAGATAGATAGATGGTAGCAGGTATAGTATTATTTATATTTTTATTTGATTTTTATCTTTAACATTACAGCCAAGTGAGTTTGAAGAAGGTACACCAGACCTAGAGTACTGCGTGAACTGCCTGGTCCACATTGGTACAAGACGACCGGTTGCTGTGTACAACAACGTACAGTACAGATGTGCGGTCAGTGAAGGAGAGGACTCCGGGGAGAAGGTGTCCCTCATACTACTGTACCGGTACCGGGATAACTTCAAGCGCAAGGACACCAGCTGGATGGAGAAGCAATCTGGAAGGTGCTAAGGATTTACAAAAATGGAGGAAATTTTTTAGGAGCAGTCAAGAGTTGTTATGTAAAGAGCAGAGCGTGTGTTAGAGTAGGGAATGAGTTAAATGAATGGTTTGAGGTAAATATAGATCTGCAATAGTGTAATGTCATTGTAGTTGTTTAATGTATATGTGGATGGTGTGGTGAAGGAGGTAAAAATTAGATCTATTGGTAGAGGATTGGGTTTACTAGGAAAAAATGGTGATGATTGGTAGTTGAATCAGTTGCTGTTTGCTGATGACACAGCATTGGTGGCGGATTCTGAAGAGAAGCTACAGCGATGATGATGAGGATGTGAGATTTTATACTAGCCTACTGAGCGAATGCCACTTATAAGGCTAGGAGACCATTGATGTGTTGAGAAAGTGGGGGGACAGATCAGAAACAGGTCAGTCAGATTTCATTGAACATATGTATAGCGTTTAGATAAGTGCGGATTGGAGCAAAGGTAAGCTACAGCGAATTGTTGTTGTTGTTGTTGTTGTTATTGTTCTTATTGTTCCCCAAGCTGCCTGGCCGAACAGCCCCAAGGCCCAGAGCACGGCCAAGGCCATAACCGAGCGCCCCCACAGAACCCTTCCTGCCGACCACAATAAAGCCTGGGTGACCGAAGCCACTCCATGGCGGGGAGCTGAGGAGGGTGCAGAAACGCCCGGGAAACCAAAGTTCCACCCAGGGCCCTGTGCCCCTCAGCAATTATGAAGAGAAAGTTGAGGGGCAAGTTGTTAATGATTTTTGGTAAGGTATATGGGAGGAGGAAGCTGAGGGTGAATGTCATTAAAAGTAAAGTGATATTGTGTAATAGAGATGCTCGTAGGGTAAATCTAAATGTTCAACTGGATTGGGAAATGCTGGAACAAGTGGAGTGTTTTAAATATCTAGGAGTGATAAGCAGGGTCAACAGGTGTGGGAATGGAGGTAAGATAGAGTGTGTGTGAGGGAAGGAAAATTTTCGGAGCAATGAGAAGTATTTGGAAGGTGAGCAATCTTGGAATGAAAGCTAAAATTGCAATGCATCAAGGGATAGTTGTACCCATAGTGATGTATAGGGCTGATGCACGGGGTCTGTATATACAAGAGAAAAGAAGGTTGGATGTGATGGAGATGATCTGCTTGAGGTTTATGTGTGGAGTGATGCGTACAGACAGCTTGAAGAATGAAGAGGTACATAGGAGAATGGGACAAGTGGAACCCTTAAGAAGGGAGTTATGCTAATATGGAAATGTTGAACGAATGGGTGATGAGAGGTTTACAAAGAGTATATATGAGTCAGAAACAAGGGGAAATATATAGAGAGAAAGACCTCGGGGGAGATCAAGAGATGGAAGATAGAGAAATGACTGAACAGCAGGCAATCTTGGCACACTGCATGACTGGTGCATTGGAAACAGACTCAAATTACCCCCAGCCAAATCCACAGCAACCCTCCTCACAAGCTGGACAGCCGAATACAGAAATGCTCCATGTTTCACCATAAACAACACCCCCTTAACATACCCAAAATCCTACGTGTAACATATGATACTTTAATGGCATTCAGACAACATATCACAAACATAAAAAATATATTGACACCCAGACTTAACACCCTCAAGTCACTTGCCCACACAAAATTTGGACACAACAAAGAAACTACCACCACAGTACAAACAATATATAAGATCAGTAATGGAATATGCAAGCCCTGCCTGGGTTTCTAACCTAGCCGAAACATATCACTAGACCTTACAGACCATTCAAAACAAAGCCCTAACTGCTACACCAACAGATCACCTACATCAAGAAATCATAGTCCTCAAAGTCAAAGACCATCTAGACATGAGGCACTCAATTCCTGGTTGCAGCCTCCTCAAACCAACACCATCCACTACACTACATGGCAACACACCCACAGACACAAAGGAATTAAAATGTAAAACTTGCAAACTAAACAAACCAAAACAGGGACAAAGACAATATAAAGTCAAATCAACTTATCAAAATCGCTATGTGGAAACAACACCCAGCATACGATGTCACACACAAATACTGTCATCTCTCCCTCCCTGCCCACCCCAAACCAGCTTCCAGCACTTCCATACTCATATCTCTTGCTGTTCCATCCAATCACTCATAGACAACACGCAGCTGCATGCACGACCACCCAAAATCCTTCCTTCTGAATCCTCCCTTCCTCGCAAGGACAGGGTCCACCTGGCCAGACTGAGATGTGGGCACCATCCAGCTCTTCTGAGCTATCAGAAGAGATTGGATAACTCCGTCGTCAACACCTGCCCAGGATGTAACACAGCACCCCATACTATTAAACACATCATAGAAGCCTGCATTCCACACAATCACTTACGCCAAAAACATAATCTACACTCCTGGAGAGCCCTGTGGGAAAGCCCGATCTTGGCCATGGCCTTCCTTTGGGACTCTATGCTGTTTGGCCAGGCAGCCTAGGGAACGACAACTCCCAATCACTACCATTCTTTCCTACTAAACCCAATCCCCTACCCAAAGATCTAATTTTCACCTACCTCACCACACCATCCATATATACATTAAACCATGGTGACACACACAACTCTGTCACAGACCTACATTTATCTCAAACCATTAACTTAACTCATTCCCTACTCTAACGCACGCTCCGCTCTCTTCATAAAAACTCTCGACTGTTCTTAACAAATTTCCTAAAAATTCTTCAAATTTAGCAAAATACTATTATGAAATTAATGTATTATTATAAATGTTTCCCCCTCCTCCCCAGGAACACTTTTGGGCAAGGTTTTCCCAGCTAAGTCCTTAAGAGAGGGCTATTACAGTTAAGGGGAGATAGGTCGTTTTTATTTGCTTATTGTTTTATCTTTTTGTAATTTTTTAGTTTTCTACCTAGACCTCCATCAAGCTGTAAGAAACACCCCCTAGAACGCTCAAGATAAATTTGTACATTTTTTGATACATTAGTTTTGTTTAAGCCCTTGCCACAACTGCTGGCATTTAACACTCTTACTTTCTTACATAAAACCACTTGCACTATGCTTCCTACAGTAACTTAACTAACATAATTTCTAATTTTCTGGAGCATTGGACTAGAATCCCCAACCTCCAGTAATGTCTTCCACAAATACACAGGGAAGTCCAGGATGAGGCCCTCACTGGATGAGTACCTATTTGTCACTTATCCTCATGGCTTCCATTATAATGGTAAGCATTAAAGGTACAGTTGTTGTTGTCGTTCCCAAGGCTGCCTGGCCGAACAGCCCCGTCAAAGGTAGACCTGTATTGATGCTTGCACCTGATCGGTATGGAACTGATTACACTGGTTACAGACAACATTTACAACCACAGCCACTCTGTCATTGCAGTAATAATTAACATACACTACACATGAACAGGCCACCTCACCAAGGTGGAATATGACTGTACAGTACTGTTGTATGAAAAAATAAATTATTATTATTATTTGTAGGTGGGACTGGGTGTTGTCAGTAGCTGATGGCCGCCCGTGGCTGAAGAACAAAGAGGATCAACTATGGCTCTGTGTTATCCAAGAGAGGAAAGAGGTGGGTTGTAGTTGACTTATGTTAATGTAAGAAGACTTACGTGAACTGAAATAAACATGGTAAAATAGATGTTTAATGCCACAGAGAGAGGGACCAATGAGAACAGAATTGAGAAAACTAATTGGTATACAGTACAGTGTCTTTATATTTTTTTTTTATATTCCAACTTGCTCCCTCTCGGGCATAGACCGAGAGCCTGTACATTCAATGGTGAAACCTGTGAGGTCTCGTTCCAGTCTAGGGAATGAGACGTGAAGCACTTAAGAGCTGCAACCAGCCCCTGCCATTTTGCCTTCGCAAGATGCACAGCGCTTGGTTTCCCACTCACGGCTCGAAGCAGTCCCATCTCTGGAGCTGCCTTGCCTTCGTGCTTCACTGTCTCTTCCCTCTAGACTCGGACCCTCACTCTCAGAACGCCACCCATTGAGCAATTAACTCACTAGGCATTGCCCCCCCTGTAGCATATTTTGAATGTGGGAATATTAATACTGTGCTATCCTTCACATAAAAATAAAGAATAAGATTAATTATGATATCATCGTGGTGAAAGGGTTAAGACTGAACAATGGACATGATATAACTAACAATAATGTGAATTGAAGTGAGGAGAGCCTATTTGTAACTTCGGTCCATTCATTATAGGTAGACCAGAAATTGTGCTGTACTGTACTAACCTCTATAACTCAAATACGACTAGACTAATCAAGCTAATATACATAGCGATTTTGATAATTTGATTTGACTTTATATTGTCCTTGTCCCAATTTTGGTTTGTTTAGTTTGCAAGTTTTACATTTTAATTTCTATCATTTGGGAAGAGTCAGCCAGGAAATCTTCATCATCTCCGACGCCTTTCTTCCCCCATGGAAACTCCCGTTAAAGAATGGCCATGACAGAAATGCCCCCAGGCTACTTTTTCAAGACATTCTTCCTTTGCCCGTGCCACAATGCCCCTTTCACTACAGTACATGGAAGTTTTTCCTCAATAGATGTGAACATTTACAGCCCTTTTGCTTTAGCTCTTTTTTTAGTTACAGATGATAGAGGTCACGATTTCTGGCTTACCTATGATTAATTAACTTTAGTGTCTCATATTTTCTTGTTTTCTCTTCCTTTGTGGACTTCTGTAAATATGGAACAGATGGAATCGGACGGAGCGGAAGAGACTGACACCAACGCAGAGGAGAATGAAGAAGATATAAATGATGTAAGTTATTGTTATTGTTATTATTTATTATAATTTATGTAAGTTATTTGGCGGTAGGGGGCTAGGAATCCTCCTTCCCTTGTAGCAGTACTGTACTGTACATTAGTATACCGGTAAACAAAACACAATGGATGTCTATCTATCTATCTATTGCCTGACGCCGTGATCCCCGAAGGGGTGGCCACGAACGAACCGCCCCCATGCACCTCTGTCCCCAGTCAGTCGACGCCCCTCCCCCCAACCAGCACCGCCTTCGTTCATGTAGTTCCTCACTCCATCCTTCCACCTCATATTCGGTCTACCTCTCCCCCTCTGTCCCTCCACCTCGCTCTCGTACACCCTCTTAGTCATTCTCTCGCTTTCCATACGTTCCATATGGCCGAACCATCTCAAGTTGTTCCTTTTCACACTTTCCAGCACATCTACCTCCACACCACACCTCCTTCTTACTTCCTCATTAGTCTGTCTATCCCTCCATGTAACTCCGCACGCACTCCTTAAGTAATTCATTTCCACTGCTCTCACTCTTGGTCTGAGTCTCTCAACCAACGTCCATGCTTCGCTTCCGTAAGTCAGTGTCGGGATTACCACACTGTCATGCAAGGACTTCTTCACTTCCATACTGACCACCCTATTTCTTGTTAATGCTTTTAGCGTTCCTACAACCCTCTTCCCCTGTTGTACCCTCTCCCGCACCTCTTCATCCATAGTCCCATCTTTACTCAACACACTGCCCAGATACTTAAAAGAGTTGACGATCTCCATAGCCTGACCGTTCAGCTTCACCTCACACTCTGTGACTTCACCCCTTTCGAAGACCATAACCTTGCTCTTCCCCGTATTTACCTTCAAATTCCGTTTTTCGCACACTGTTCCAAACTCATTTACCAGACCCTGCAACTCCCATTCATTATCACTCATCAGAACTGTATCATCCGCAAACAGCAGTATAGGTAGCTTCCACTCAATTCCCTCCCTTTTCAGCGATACACCAACATCCACTGCTCTTGATAGTATTTCTTTCATAACTCCATCCATATATACAGTAAACAACCACGGGGACATCACACACCCCTGTTTCAAACCAACATTCAGGTCAAAGAACTCGCTCTGCTCACTCTCCACACGTACTGCCGCCTTTGCACCCTCATACATGCTCTTCACTGCTTTCAGCAACTTGCCCTCTACTCCGTATATTCTAAGTACTTTCCACAAACCTTCTCTATCCACTCTGTCATAGGCCTTCTCCAAGTCCATAAAGGCAACATACACCTTTTGTTTCTTCTCCAGATACTTCTCCACAACACAATTCAGGGTAAAAATCTGATCTACACATCCTCTTCCCTTCCTAAAACCTCGCTGCTCGTCGCCTATCCATTTCTCCGTTCTCACTCTCACTCTCTCAATCACTACCCTACTGTATACCTTCCCTACTACGCTTAGAAGACATATTCCTCGGTGGTTACCACACACTCCTCTTTCCCCTTTGCCCTTATATAGGGGGACTATTATGCCAGTCTTCCAGTCATCGGGTGCACTCCCCTTCTCCCATGCTAGTTTGCACATTTTCCATACCCATTCTATCACTATCTCACCACCATACCTCAACATTTCCCCACACACTCCATCTGTTCCTGGTGCTTTCCCTAACTTCACTCTTTTCATGGCTTCCCACACTTCTGACCTCCTGATCCCCACCTCCTCCTCCACTACTTCTCTTCTTCTCCCTTCCATACCATATCCAGCTATGTTTGCTGGCTCTTCATTCCTTTCATTTAGCAACTCACTGAAGTACTCCCTCCATCTTTCGACTCTCTCTTGCTTCTCGGCTAGCATTCTCCCATTCTTATCTTTCACACCCTTACTGTTTCCCTTGCTACCTTCCCTAACTTTCTTGACTTCTTTCCAGAACAGTTTCTTACTCTCCCTCCATTTTACACTCAGATTCCTTCCAAATTCCTCATCTACTCTTCTCTTACTTTCCTTCACTACTCTCTTCACCACCCTCTTACTCTCCACGTACCTCGCTCGTTTCTGTCTCTCTGAATCTTCATTCCCTCTACTACCCAACCATTCTCTATATGCTTTCTTCTTTTCTTCACAATGGATGTGAGGTTCACAAATTCTTTTTGGTCCAAATTACTTGGTTCATAATATTATTAATTATTCATTGACCCAAATGTGTGTATACTGATTGTGACTCACGACTATACTTGAGACTGCAATATTGTTAACTTGGTTTCTATAGTAAATGGCACAAATTCATTTACTTGAAAAACAGAACTGGATTACAGAGAGAGTACTGTACTGTACTGCACTTTAGATCGTTTTTTTAACCTTAGCAGTGGCCCCACAGAGGGCCACTTTTGACCACATTATCCCAATTTATTTCAAGGTAATAGTGATGCTGGAGTCAGGAGCTCCCAAATAACTTGTATTGCATTTGGGGTTTTGGGGATTGTGGAACATAATTTCATGTCTTTCCAAGCAGCTCCTTCCCTGTCGAAATTCAATTGTTGGTGACTCTTTCATAAATTACTAATCCTTTTGTTTTTAATATAATGTTTTGCCCTTTACAGGAAGACTGCACCCTGACCCACTACCCTTGCAGCGTGTGTATTGAAGATTTCCAGGACATTCCCGTAAGTACAGTACATTATATTCTTAAACCTTCCCACCGTGAAACCCTACTCCTTAATGAACGAAATAAGACAAGATAAATTGTTAGCTTATAAAACTTAGGATATTTCAAGCTCTCTCACTAATTAACACTCGGTTCCAATATATTCGTTCATTATGGGCTGGATGACACCCACCCCACATGTCTAAGAATACGGCTGTTTCACCTATCTGTAGTTGCAGCTCTCCATGTATTTTTTTTTTTTATTTTTTTTTTTTTTTTTTTTTTAAAGAGACAATGAACGGAGGAAGGAAAAACACAGATAAAACAAAAAGGTCCATGTGCCTAAAGGCATCCTCCATTCATAAAATGTTTGTAACAACTGGATTTAAACATTTGTAGATTGTAAGTTTGTGGAAAGCAATTCGAGGGAAGTGAATTCCAAAGAGTAGTAGCTCTGGGGATAAATGAATTCTGATAAGCAGAAGTTCTGCATTGTGGAGGAGAAAGTGTAAATTCATGGGCGCTCTCAGCTGCCCTAGTTCTACGGGGAAAGATGTGGAGAGGCGGCACAATTGAAGCAAGTTCCTCGGAACAATTGCTGTGAAAATATCTGTAGAATAATGCAAGGAAGGTCCTGTGTGATTGCAGGGTTATTGATTAATCTAATAGCTTTATTTTGAATTTTGTCCAACTGCCTCAATGCAACCACTCCACTTCCACCCCACAGAGGTGAACAGTAATCCATCTGAGAGCGCACACATGACTTTTATATATTACGGCCAACTGCTCGTCAGTGAAGAATTCTCGAACTCTGTACAGGAGTCCCAGTTTTTTAGAGGCATTCTTAGCAATGCTTCTAACATAATGTGTCATGATCTTGGACCAGCCTCCCTAAGCAGTCCCCTTGCCTGGAGATCTTTCTGTAATAGCTTCTTCAGTATGTCCCTGACTTCCCAAATTGACTAATTCTTTGAACGTGCCGATGGTGCGTTGTTATGTGTGCGATTAGTTTGCTTGGGAAACGGATTAACTTGCTCATGTAGTAATGTACACCCTATGTGGTGGATTACAAGTTCTTTCATTTCATAAATTTTATTTTAGTAAGCGTTGTTTCCACATAGTTATTTTGCCTTTATATTGTCTTTGTCCAAATTTTGCTTTGTTTAGTTTGCAAGTTTTACATTTTAATTTCATGGGAGGTGTTTGGTGTTGGGAGTGAAATTAATTTATTTGATTATTATGTATAGCGAGATTAATAATTACTGTACTTTGTATTTCCAGTCCTTCCGTTCTCACCTGGAGACCAAGAGTCATAATGTACTGTTCAACATCTTCGTGGAGAAGTTGGAACGTACCAAAGACCTCGCCGCAGCCAGTCAGGAGGTTAGTCTTATAATTATGTACGGTACTAACACACTTTTTATACGGCATTTGTAGTATGGTATACCCTCCGTCCGTCCGTCTGTGTGTTAACTTTCCTCGTCATCGCTCTAGTCCCTTTACTTCTTCACAGATTGTGATATGACTTACAACATACCTTCACTACTAAAATACCTTGGACCAATGAGGTTTTGCATCCTCTACCCAGCCATAGCTGTTTCTGTCTGTCTCTTTTACTGTCCTACTTTTCCTTCTGGGGGCAGGGGGCTAGGTATCCTCCTCCCCTTGTATAATTCTACTACTCAACAAGACAGAGAAATGGGCGCAACAAGACAGAGAAAAAGACAGAGAAATGGGCGAGAGAACGCGAAAGTGGTTCCGTACCCTGATAATAGGAACTTTGAATGTTGTTTCTGTCCGGGCTCTGTCTCATGTCGGCCACCTCCAGCAATGGGGTATGTGCCTGAGTATATACATATAGTTCACTCCCCGTATCTGCGCTCTAAGCATTCTCGAAACTCGTTATTCTCAGAGACCCCTAAAGTAAAGATGGGACTATGGATAAAGAAATGCGGGAGAGGGTGCAACAAGGGAAGAGGGTTGTAGGAACGCTGAAAGCAGTAACAAGAAATAGGGTGGTCAGCATGGAAGTAAAGATGTCCTTGCATGACAGTGTGGTAATCCCGACATTGACTTAACCCTTAAAGAGCGGCGCTCGACTTAAGTCGTGCACCAATTTGCAGCAAGTTAGGAGCATTATTAAGGCTTTTAAAGGGTTAAAATAAAGTGCAAATGGCCGGGAGAGCAGCGGGCCAGACAGCCGACTCCCAGGGCTTACCGCCGCCCATTAATTCATGTTCCCTGTGTTCTCAAGAGGCCGGCAGTGTAGCCAGTAGTGAGCATAGCTGGGAAAAATATACCGATATATGCTAAACTTCCATGTTCGTGGCACCACTTCAAGAGAACCATGAGTGCTACGTAGCTCGTTCTGGTCTAATTTTGAAGCTTTTAGTGCCTAGTTTTTTGCTAAATAATTTTGTTTTCATGCAGATGCTTGATTTATCATGCAGGAGGGCCTGAATATGCCCAAATGAGCCCAAAACACCCCGCTAGACAAGGGTTAAGGGAGCGAAGCATGGATGTTGTTGGAGAGAGACAAACCAAGAGTGAGAAGGGTGGAAATGCATGCGGAATTACATGGAGGGATAGACAGACAAATAAGAAAGTAAAAGGGTGGTGTGGTGTGGATGTAGATGTGCTGGAAAGAGTGAAAAGAAACACCTTGAGATGGTTCGGCCATGTGGAACGTATTGGAAGCGAGAGAATGACTAAGAGAGTGTACAAGAGTGAGGTAGAAGGATGGAGTTAAGTACATGCCTGAAAGCGGTGCTGGATGGGAGGAGGGGCGTCAACTGACTGGGGACAGAGTTGCATGGGGGGCGTTTCGTTCGTGGCCACACCTTCGGGGAACACGGCGTCCGGCAATAGGTAGATAAATAGATATTCACATTTCAAATATAATCGAATGCTTAATAAAATAGTCATGAATGGATGATCAGAACTGGGTGAAGAAATGCCGGACAGTGAACTTGGGGGGAGCTGCGCGTAGGGGTGGACCTAGAATGACGTGGGCTCGGGTACTCCGGTCCGATCTCAAAATATAGAACTTGACAACACAGGCGGCCCTTGACAGGACCGCCGCCATTTAGGACGTGAGACTGTAACCACAGCTTCTGTGGACAAACGGTCTTTAAAGTTGTATGTATGTATGTATGTATGAAGCTTCCATTAATATACAAATAGGCTATTCATACAGTAGACCTAGGAAAAGATAATGTTTATGATATTTAATTCACTAACAGTGAATTGCTTGAAATGTAGTACAAAGTACATAGGGAATAAAGAGCTACCTTTGTCAGATAAGGACTGTAATAACTTTATCTTTATTATTAATGAAATTAACAAACACATGTAGCAGTCCGGGGATTCGAACCCAGGACGCTCACACCGAAAATCAACACACTTATGCATTGCACTACGAAGACAGTTAATATACAAATAGGCTATTCATACAGTAGACCTAGGAAAAGAAAATGTTTATATTTAATTCACTAACAGGCTAAATTAATAAATTAAAGGCGACAATGTTTTTATAAGAATATAATACCCTGATCATCCTGATGGTACACAACCTACCTGAGTCTGTCTGTCTTGAGCAACGATGCTGACTGTTACTTACCTTGTGACGAATTCCTTGGGGCTGTTCGGCCAGGCAGCTTGGGGAACAACAACAACAACAACCTTGTGACAGCCTTAGCCAATATATTGATGAATTTTATTGATTAGAATTTATTGATCGAAATTAATTGACCGATAAAGTAAACACGTGACAGGGCCTAACACCTTCGTGGACATCACCGATTATTTTGAACTTCGCCCTCACAGCTGCTGACCAATCAGCGACGAGAATCAATGCTTGGCTATCATGGCGTTCACCCTGCTCAAACAGACACATTTATTACCTTGATAGCGTCAACCGAATGTAACCCTGGTGGTTTGAAAGTGCCCTATTTCTCCCCTCAAATACTTATAAGAGATTACTGTATACTGTATAACTTGTTTTTTCTTATGAGAGTCTATTGTGTTTGTTTTTTCCAGTTGGCGGCCCAGCAGCTGAACGTGATGAAGTTGTTGAAGCGCATGATTAACACAGACTTCAGCTCCAAGATGAAGAGACTGTGGGAGCAGGTCAGTTAATTTTTGCATGGCGACTAGAATTTTCCGCTCATATCCTGTTATAAACATAATAGATCTATCTATATCATTATCATATATACTGTATATACTGTATACTGTGTGTATATATATATATATATATATGTGGGGTTAACCTCAGGGATGGGTATCGAGCGAGGAATTAAGAAAGCGTCTGGGCATTAGGAGTGTTCGTGAAGTGATGCGCAGTTGCGCACAAGCCGACTTAGTTGGTTTGGACACATGGAGAGAATGGATGATCATAACTGGGTGAAGAAATGCCAGACTGTGAACGTGTAGGGAGCTGCGCGTAAGGGTAGACCTAGAATGGCGTGGGATCAGGTACTCCAGTCTGATCTCAAATTAAGAACTTGACAACATACGCAGCCCTTGACAGGGCCGCCTGGAAAGCCACCATTTAGGATGTGAGACTGTAACCACATTCTCTGTGGACAAAATGGTCTTTAAACTTGTATATATATATATATATATATATATATATATATATATATATATATATATATATATACTGGTATATATAATTATATTTATATAGATATAGATAGATAGATAGATAGATAGATATATATATATATATATATTAATATATATATTATTATGTTCTTCTCCACCAACCAACTCTACTCCTAAAATCGATTAATGAAATTAACAACCACATATGGCAGTCCAGGGATTCGAACCCAGGATGCTCACACCGATATACAGGATATACAGTATATTCACCTACTAGTTGAGACAGAGTATGGGGAGAGGGAAATCGAAAGTGGTCCCGGACCCTAAGAATCGGAACTTTATATGTTCTTTCTGTTCGGGCTCTGTCTTGAGTCGGCCACCACCCCAGCTATGGGGTATGTGCCTGAATATATACAGTATATATTAACCTTTTCACGCATATGACTCGATTTTGAGCCTATTGGGGATACTTTAAAGTCTTTGTTACCATCAGGGGTATTTAGAAACCTTTAGTTTAGTTACTTCAACCTCTGCAGTTGTCTTTGAGTTAGCTGTGGGCAGAAAACTAATTTTGGAGAGGTAATTATAAGAGTGAGAGAACTCTATTTCTTATTGCTAATCTGGCAACCTCTGCGTCATAAATGCATGAAAGGGTTAACATTAGCTATACTGTAGGCCTATATGTTTTTGTTGTCTTTATATACAGTTGGAGGCCCGGGTTACTGCAGGGAAAGAGGTGGACCCGAAAGACTTGGAACTTCACTTTGCTGACCGGATGAAGCAGTTCCATGATCGGGTGAGCTACCAACTCTTTGTTTAGCCCATTAAAATGTAAAACTTGCAAACTAAACAAACCAAAACTGGGACGATAGAAGATAATGGTCAAATAACTCGTCAAAATCGCTATGTGGAAATAACGCTTAGTAAAATCAAATTTATGAAATAAAAGAACACAATCTACCACATTGGGTGTACATTACTACATGAGCAAGTTTATTTGTAAAAGGGTGTTAAGCAAGTTCTAAAACCTATTCCCTTATTTTTATTCATTATGTCTAATTATAATCTATTATGTCCAAAATGTGGCCAAAACACTGGATATTCAAGAAGAAAACTGTTTTGTATTCTTTATTATATTCATTCCAGTCTTGAAACCAAATTGTCTCTGTTTGACACCCTGGCCCATTCAAGATCTACCCTAACATGTTGATATTTTTAACATCGTTCGTAACACCAATAACACCCCAAATGAAATTAATGAAAGCATATGTTTCTCCCAGGATTCAAACCCAGGATATCACATGCAGAACTTACACACTTTAACCATTATACTATCAAGACATTTAATGTATAACCATTACACCATCAAGACAAGTACAGCACATGACCACGATTGATATTCAGTTATCGAATTCTGGATATTTTATTCAGGGTGGCCTTTGGTGTATTGTTGCTAGCGTACTCGGCTTACAACTGAGAAGACTCCTGTTTAATCCTGGGCAAGTGGAGAAGTTTGTTTATTCTCTTTACACTTGCAAAGGGAGTACTGTATGTCATAACAAATTAGCGTGGAGACGTATTGTGTCTCTGTATATTTACACACAGTATTATCAAAGGTTATCAGTGCACTATTGACTTTGACAGTACAGTACCATATACATGTTATAACTAATGTTTTGTTTACAGGCTCACAACAGTTTCCTGCTGTGTTTCCCTTGTAACCAGAAGCGAGGAACCACGGCCCAGATGATCAAGCACAGACATTGGCTCCCTCATTTGCAGGTCAGTTGTAGGATTAAGTGTAAATATAGTGATAATATTGATTATAATTCTTACCTGGAGCTTCCTTGAGTGTATTTGCTGGATCTAGCAGTTGCAAGGATTATACCGCCGCTTGTTTATGGTTTCCATTTGCTGCAACAGGCTGTTCAAGAGGGTAGCACACTCCTCTAGTGAAAGTTTGAGGATTGCCACGTTTTGAAGTTAAATATCAAGCGTTTTACAATGAGGTTCCCCTCATGCCTCGTGCTGGCTGTGGAAGTTTGTTGGAGGGATGAGGGTTCTCTATGTGATAACCATGACCTTCACAACAAACCCATAGCACTCCTATGTTTCATAGAGGGGGATATTGCATTACCAGCCTCTCATACTATTGAACTGCATGACTATGTATCAGTGTGGGCAGACTTCTAAACCTTCAGCAAATTTTCCTTTTGTATGATGGTAAATATCTTTCTCTTATAATGTTTCAGTACTTATAAATGCTCCCAATAGTGTAGGTCTATGTAAGTCTGAATGTAGGGGGAAGCTGCACCTTGGGGTAGACCAAGAAAGATATGGGATCAGAACTTATGGTCTGATCTTGAATTAAACAACCTGACAAGTGAGGCAGATCTGTACTGGGCTGTGTGGAGCCCCGCCATTAGGTCATAAGACCGGAGCCGCACTTTGTGTGGAACACTTCTTTATATGTATGTAGCCTACTCATGTATGTAAAAAATGTCAGATTCTATATTCATGTGTGTTTATTAATTAAAGTTCACACATTTCTTGTTTGTTACAGAGAGTTCAACAGTTTGAGAAAATGAACCAGCTAAGCTTTGATGAGTACTACCCACCACCTGCACACATTGGGATTGGTAAGTGATTGTATTTTTAGTTATATTCATTGGGCATAAATTGGGTGGATAGGGATAAATACCTTGTAGTAGTTCCCTAGGCTGCCTGGCCGAACAGCCCCGAGCTCCAAAGGAAGGCCACGGCCGATACCGGGTTTTCCCAAAAAGTTCTCGAGGCGTGTGTGTTGTGTTGTTGGCGTAAGTGGTTGTGTGTTATGCAATCTTCCATAATGTGATAGTGTGCGGTGTTGCGTTACAACCCGGACAGGTGTCCTGGACGGAGTCATCCAGCCTCTTCTGATAACTCGGAAGGACTGGATGGTGCCCACATCACAGCCTAGCCAAGTGGAATCTGTCCTCACGGGAAAGGAGGGTTTCTGATAGATGGACTATACTTGGTAGTTACCCTATATGGTCATGTGCAGGGAATGGATGAATACAAATTACCTTGAATGATACCGGTACATGGAAGTCAAGTGCTAAAGGATAGCTGGTAGTACAAGATCACCAATGATTTCAGAGAACATTTGAAGCTATATGAAGGACACATTGGTAATTGGTGGAAGGAGTAATATAACATGGGAAGAAGGATTATTTCTGTTAAACGTATGTATATGCTCAGGCCCAATCCCCACTCTTCCTATTTTTATTTTATTTTTTTATTTTACTCTATTTTATTTTCTTGGGGGTGGCCTAGAACAGGGAAAACACAAGACAAAACAACTAACAAACACAGAACACCCAGAGACCAGGGTCACCAAGGTCGCTCCAGCACTCCCCCGCCCACCCGGAGAGGCTCAGATCTCGGCAGGCAGACATGCAGCGGAGCCAAAACCACAAGCCCGCCCACTAAACCTGGAAGTATTTCTGTCATGACCATCCTTTAGAGGTTGTTTCCCAGGTGGAATATACAGTATACATACATATATACTGTACACAAATTTAAAGACCGATTATTCCACAAAAAGTGCGGTTCCGGTCTCACGTCCTAATGGCAGCGTTCCAGGCAACCCTGTTAACTCTCTAAAAGCAGGCATGCTTGTTGACATGACCGTATTGCTGGGCGGGTATATTTACCGAAAACGAGCTTCATTCAATGCTCTTTTTCATGCATAAACAAGAGCCAGAGCGTAATATAATTATATATCCGTGAAAGGGCGATAATAGAGCCTTCCAATGACACCTGAATCATCTTTGTAAGACCACGGGTTATCTTGCAGAGATCGCATAACCGGAGGTGACCACGGGTTATCTTGCAGAGATCGCATAACCGGAGGTGAAAATACCCTAAAATATATATATTTTTTTTTTCTTGTCGCGCGAGTTACAGCGGTGGGGATGAGGCATACTACGTGTCAGTGATGGCGAGCGGTCCAAGCCCAGCTATCGTCCTCCCAATGCGCGGACTCTCTCTCAGAACTCATAACGTCCTCAAAATGGCACCCGTCATATGATGGGTATCGCAGGGGTGGCCAATATTCTCTCTCCCGCCATATGATGTTCACCGTCGGTTAAGGGGACCGGCCGCTTTTTAGGCTTAAAAAGCTCGAAATCCTGAAAATACCATTAGGTGTTAAAATGTGTTTATTCAACATCCTTTCATAAGCCAGTGAAATTTTATTAGTGAAAACTCGTATTTTTTTTTTTTTTTTTTTTTTTTTTTTTCCCTGTATTTCTAAAAACGTTATATAGCGAACTTTGAAATTGACAGGCTCAGTAACTACTGGTCGTACGAGGATCGTACATATATAAATGGAAAGAGCGTAACAAAATCTACAACCTCCCAACAGCTGTATCTTCTACTCTGCCGTGTTCCTGCGTCAAATATTGTAAGCCAAAAACAAAAAAGTTAAAAATGTTCACCCAATTACGTTGACGTTCACGTTTTCTCAACACCTGTTTTGTCGCACTTTGGGATCTAATAATTAATGTGTTATTGGGCCTCTAGGAATGATTTATATACCATTGGAAAGTGCGTGAAATGCTCTATAAAGTTATTGTCTCCTTTTTTTTTAATTTGAGACACAGCCCCTTGGCATATGTAGCTAACCACCGAGTACAAAATCATTACCTAATTTCCAAGTCACCTAATTCTGCAATTAGATAAAAACAAAAAAAAGTGGGAAAATAGAGTTGTAAAACTACCTGTCCTTAGTTGTCTGATCCCTCTGAAAATATTATGCAGTGCTTGGGTTTCGAATTATTCGATCTCCGAATTTTTTTTTAAATTTTCGAGCTAATTTCCACCCTAATTCAGGAACTAATTTACCTAGAATAAAAAACAATTAAGAAGAAATCCTTGTTACATCATCCTCTATATGTGTGCAAAATCTCATTGAAATCAATCGAAGTTCAGTGACACCCCCTATTAAAAAGTGGCCGGTCCCCTTAAGAGCTGCCTCACTAGTCAGGTTCTTTGATTTAAGATCAGACTGCAAAGACCGATCCCACGTCTTTCTTGGTCCGTCCCTTGGTACAACTTTACTGAAATGCATGCTGAACACAGCAATAAAGCATTAACCAACGTCTCGATACAAAAAATAGGAAAACCAGAATCACAATACATTCAGGTCTCGATATACGCGGTTAATTCGTACCGTGTACGTGCCGTTTATATCAAAACCGTTTTTTAGAAATTATAATGTAAAACTTGCAAAATAAACAAACCAAAACCAAAACAAGCCTTATGGAAATTAATAAATTTGTTCCTGCCACGTTTCCCAAAGTCCTCCTTTTGACCCTTTTTGCCTACCTTCAGTCGACTTATATTACATTATGCCACCAACATCATATATGACATAACATAGAATACATTTAAGTATCAATAAGAACTGTTTTGGACCTGTTACTGACCTTTTTGTGTGGATTGATATGTTGACGTTCGGTATATATCCCTGTCGCTGCACTCCCAGTGTGCAGTGTGCTGAGTAAGGATGGGAGTATGGATGAAGAAGTGCGGGAGAGGGTGCAACAGGGGAAGAGGGTTGTAGGAATGCTGAAAGCAGTAACAAGAAATAGGGTGGTCAGTATGGAAGTAAAGAAGTTCTTGCATGACAGTGTGATACCAAAATCCTGATACTGACTTACGGAAGTGAAGCATGGATGTTGGTGAAGAGACTCGGACCAAGAGTGGAAAGGGTGGAAATAAGTTATTTGAGAAGTGCGTGCGGAGTTACATGGAGGGATAGACAGACGAATGAGGAAGTAAGAGGGAGGTGTGGTGTGGAGGTAGATATGCTGGAGAGTGTGAAAAGGAACACCTGGAGATGGTTCTGCCATATGGGAAGCGAGAGAATGACTAAGAGAGTGTATGAGAGCGAGGTGGAAGGATGGAGTGAAAAAGTATATGGATGAAGGCGGTGCTGGTTGGGAGGAGGGGCGTCGACTGACTGGGGACAGAGGTGCATGGGGGCGTTTCGTTCGTGGCCTCCCCTTCAGGGATCACGGCGTCAGGCGATAGCTAGATATATAAGAAGTTTTCTAAAGTACCTGTATTATCATTATTGCCCTGTTTGATGGAGATAAGATTTAGATAAATCTAATTAGCTAATTAGTTATGATTAAAGGTTATGTACCGTTTATTTATTGTTATTTATGTTTTGGTTTTTTTCCTATTCATCCCTCAGGTCCGGTAAATGAGACAGATGAAGTGATGGACTCGAGGCACTTTGTGTTCAACTACAACCAAGGTCGAGAGACTTATGATCCTGGTCAGGCAACACACTCTTACCTACTGAGCAGTCCCAGGGAACCCTTCAACATATCTGTAGAATCACCCAAGACGCAGAAGCTTCCCAATGGTCAGTTTGGGGATTAATAATTATACAGGCCGTAGCGTGGTTGGTAGAGCACTCGCCTGCATAACGTGAGGTTGACGGTTTGAGTCTCGGGCCAGCCAGTGTGTGTTATTGGCAGACGCCAGTGCTGTTTGTGGACGGCGCGGTCTAGCAATCTGTGGCAACTATTCTCTGATGTCCCTGATCATCAGGGCACCCATCCTAGACCAGCTCTTGAGCAAGGAGTGCATGGTGGTAAAAAAACGCATCATCATTACCCCCTAAGTGCCTTAAATGCCATCTTCAGGAAATGAGGCTAACTATGCCCTACAGTATATGGATCACTCAGTCTATATATATATTTTGTTTTACTTAACACCAATAATTCCCAAATTAAATTATTGAAAGCATGTGATTCTCTCAGGATTCGAACCTAGGATATCTCTTACAGATCTTACACGCTTTAACCATTACATCAGCAAGACAATATAAATTTTCTTACTTACTTTGGGCTCAGTTATGCTTGGCTGTAGAAAGGAATATTTTGGTTATGAGGAATCTGCTTAATGTTAAAGGTGGTGGGGCATGCGAAATTAAAATTAATTTATAATGTATTTAAAGAGATGTTTAGGAGATTTCAGGAGTGTGGATAATATGGGCTAATTTAAGCCTAGCCCAAATTATACAGTCAGCGTCGATGGATATAGGCCTAACCTAGGCTAAAGAAATTTATTGGCTGAAATTCAACTACTAGCAACTAGGCTAAAAAAAAAAAAAAAAAAAAAAAAACAGTGAGTGGCGCAAACATTGTTGGGAAGGATATGTAGTGACCAGGCGTACGGATACGTCTGTTATTTGTACCCTGTTGGCAATGGTGAGGGCTTTCATTATTGTATCCAAATGCAGTCAAAATAGACGGGGACATAATCGCTAGCGTCCGCCGCGGCACCGAGTAGTGTAAACAAGGCAGGCGGTAATCACAACTGCTTCTCCCTCCTCTCCTGCTGCTGGATCTCGTCCTACAAGTTCATACATATAAGCCTGGACACGGTTATCACCCTCAGTATTGGCAAACGAATCGAAACTACTGTCACTATCCTCCATTTCCACCTGTCAGAAGAGCTTGTTGTGTTCCTGGGCATACGTCATCAGAGCTCTTAAACTCCGAATCCAGAAAAGTGTCACCCATATCCTATTTTGGCCATTATATAAATAATTAAGCCATTGTAGCAGAAAATATTGCACCAAAAGCTATAGTGCACACTGCCGGTAATGATTGAGGAAAATAATAGCATGCACACCCACCTTTAAATATTGAAAATTGACCTCTGCAATTTTGCGTAAATGGCATGTTAAGAGTGTATATACCTTTAAGGGTCAGTGCAGTGTATATATCTTTATAAGGTTGTTATTGTTGTCGTTTCATAAGCTGCCTGGCCGAACAGCCCCGAGTCCCTAAGGAAGGCCATGGCCATGGTCAGGCTTTCCCACAGAGCTCTCAAGGAGTGTAGATTATGTTGTTGGCATAAGTAATTGTGTGAAATGCAGTCTTCTAGGATGTGTCCAATGATGTGGGGTGCTGTGTTACATCCCGGGCAGGTGTCGTCGACGGAGACATCCAGTCTCTTCTGATATCTCCGAAGAGCTGGATGGTGCCCACATCTCAGCCTGGC
Source organism: Paralithodes platypus (assembly GCA_032716605.1). Lineage (NCBI taxonomy): Eukaryota > Metazoa > Arthropoda > Malacostraca > Decapoda > Lithodidae > Paralithodes > Paralithodes platypus. Next base: position 22,948,571 of record CM064563.1, read on the forward strand.
CAGGTGGACTCTGTCCTCGCGAGGAAGGGAAGATTCAGAAGGATGGATTTCGGGAGGTCGTGCCTGCAGCTGTGTGTTGTCTATGAGTGATTGGATGGAGCGGCGAGATATATGAGTATGGATGTGCTTTTGGAAGCTGGTTTGGGGTGGGCAGGGATGGAGAAAAGACAATATTTATGTGTGATATAATGTGCTGGGTGTTATTTGGATATTTCTTGGTGTCTGTGGGTGTGCTGCCATGCAGTGTAGTGGATGGTGTTGGTTTGTGGAGGCTGCAGCCAGGAATTAAGTGCCTCTCATTTCCAGGTGGGCTACCTCTCCCAGGTAGAATGTGGCTGCCATAGAAGAACAAATATAGTATGTATTTAACCAAGTCTTTGTGTTTCAGTCAGTGACATGGGTGACATTGAGCGGACCGTGAAGTACCAATGTACCTTGTGTAGCACCAAGTTCAAGAGCACCCGGGACGCTCTCAACCACTTCCGATCACCGATACACTATGACCGATACCGAAAGTTTTGTCTTGATGGACCTGATAAATTGGTCAGTAGTTTTCTTATTTATTTAACAACTTTTAAATTATAACATGTAGACTCTTTCTCTCTCTCTTTCCCTAATTATAACATGTAGACTCTTTTTCTCTCTCTCTCTTTTTCCCTATCAAAATAGGCGGCAGTTGGTGAATATTATCTGGCTATCATTCAATGATTTTATACAGCTTAGGAAGGATCTGGGGAAATTAATAGGGTAAAAACTCAATTATCTCTCACGTCCATACAACCTTTCCTAATCTATAATAGATATTGAAAACTCAAAATGCACCATAATCCTTAGGAGGCTAATATCTTGTCTTCAACACAAGGGAACCAAATACTAGTTTCCTTATTTAATTATTTTTGTTTGTATCAAGTATGAAGGCTTGTAAATTATATTTTTGTTTTATTGTGGGGGGGGGGGGAGTGTAATTTGAGATGGATGTATATCATTATGTGCTCAAGCACATACCCCATAACTGGGGGTGGCTGACTCAAACAGGGACAACACAACACAACATAAAAATATAAAATACAAATTCACACACATCTAGGTAGCCCAGGAGAAGACCCAGAGACAAGGACCCCCCGGAGAATTTCCGGTCTCAATAGGCAGACATGCAGACATTTGAGATTGAGTGCTCCACACATACATGCAGTTTCAGTATCTTGTCCTAATGGCGGCGTTCCAGGCAACCTTGTTAAGGGCTGCTTCACTTGTCAAGTTTTTTAATTCAAGATCGGCACGTATAGTCCGATCCCAGGTCTTCCTCGGTCCACCCCTTGGTGCAGCTCCCTCCATAATCACAGATCTTTTCACCCAATTTTGTTAATCTATTCTCTCCATATGCCCATACCATCCCAGTCTACTTGTACGCATCTCCTCGCTAATATTCTTTATACCTAAGTGTCTCCTCAGCTCCTCACTAGTTATTCTATCCTGCAGTTTGGCCCCACACATCCATCTCACCAAGTTTCATTCTGTTGACATCCTCTACTTTAACGGCCCATATTTCTGAGGCATACGTCATTGCACTTCTAACACAGGAGGCATACACCTTTCCCTTAAGGGGGAGAGGCATTCTTTCCATGGTCAGAATTGGCAGCAGTTCTCTGAACTTCCCCCGGCCACATCTAATTCTAGCGACAGTGGCAGCATCGGCCCCACCACCGGCAGAGATGGTATCTCCTAGGTAACAAAACTTGTCCACCAGCTCCAATGACTCACTTCCAAAATTCACAACCACAGGATCATCATTTAACACAAGCTCGCCCTTGCACACTACACACTCAAATTTCTCGGTTTCTGACTCATCCTTCGGCAGGGGTCCTTTTATTCTACTACAGTACAGCACTTACTCCCATGGTGCATTTTTTTTAAATGTTATGATTTCTGTTTTAGACACTGTTTTAAGTTGGCAACCCCCAACTATTGTGTATGTGCCCGAGTATATACTGTACATACATAGTATGTTTCTACATTACAGGACCCATGGTTTGATCCTGCTGTAGATGCCCTCCGCAAGCAACGTAGGAAGGCGGAACGTGAATGGCGCCTCCAACGAACCGACGAGACCCGCGAGCAATATCTTGTAGCTAGAAGAGCTTTTGTCAACTCTCTCAAAGGACTAAAGGTATAGGACTGCCAAAATTAAGTCAAACATAATATTACGGTTTGCCTCTCCTTCCCTGTTCTTCCACCCGAACTCCCTTGGTTATTCTCTCACTTCCCATAAGTTCCACATGGCCAAACCATCTCAAGGTGTTCCTTTTCACACTCCAGCACAACCACACCACACCACACTGCTCTTGCACTTCCTCCTTAGTCTGCCTATCCCTCCATGTAACTCCACATGCACTTCTCAAGTAACTTCCTCTTGGTTCGTGCCTTTCTAACAACATCCATTCTTCACTCCCGTACGTCAATGTCGGGATTACCACACAATCATTTAATGACGTCTTAACTTCCATGCTGACCACCCTATTCCTTGTTACTGCTTTTAGCGTTCTTACAACCCTCTTCCCCTGTTGCACCCTCTCCAGCACTTCATCCTTTATACTCCCGTCTTTACTCATCACACTGCCCAAATACTTAAATGAGCTGACATTCTCTCTAACCTGACCCTTCAACCGCTTGAGTATATACTGTAGAACAATGGTTGGGGGCAGGGGACTAGGAATCCTCCACCCCTTGTCAAATTCATCTATTAGACGAGAGAGAGAGAGAGAGAGTAAGGGGGGAAGTAACGCGAAAGTGGTCTCAGATCCTAATACTGTAATTGAAACTTTAAATTATATTTCTGTATGGGCTCTGTCTACAGTCACCCACCCCCAGTTGTGGGGTAAGTGCCTGAGTATATACTGTACATACACAAAGGTCAGGAAAAGTAGTATACAGGTACTGTACAGTATTACTTTTAGTGCTGGTGAGATCTACCGATTGGGTGGCACTGCAAGGGAAGCTGGAGACGATGGGGGCATTAGCCCGAAGGCTGATGATCCTCTCCCCCGCTGCCCTCTCATAGACAGATCTCTCACCCTGGGCCCTTCGGGCGCCCAAGCATTTGGAGCGGTTTCTGTCTACCAGAGTTCGTACTGTTAGGTCAGGCAGTCTGGGAAACTACACCAACAACAAGAACTGTTGCCCCAAGCATTAACTCCTTGAGGATTATAACATGTTTTGGCAGTGTTTTCTAGGTATCATTAGACGATATTATTTAGATTAGGAAGGGTTTTTAGTAAGTTAGAGGGTTAAATGAGACAGTAGCCAGAATATATTGTCAAAATGCATTATGATACTCGAGGGACCAAGTCAAAACATGTGATGTCGAAAAGTTTAACTGGACAACTGATCAGACTTGCCAGTAATATTATACTAACAATATATTATTAATCTTTCCTAATAAGGCCAAAGGAAAGGTGGAAGAGACAGGTGATGATCCAGAAGATATGGAATGCAACACATCCGACGTACAGAATAAGAGGTCAGTTTTTTTGTTTTGTTTTCCATATGTATGAAAGACAAAAGGCAAAGCTACCTGTAACAAGTGTCTCTCCCAAAGTGACAGAGCCAGGTTAAGGGCTATTGGAAGTCATCTTAAATTTTTTTTTTTTTTTGGGGGGGGTGTATTGGAAAGTGTAGTGTGCTTGTTTAGTGTAGTGAAATGAATAGGCGGTGTTTGTGAGGGCTACCTGGATTACTCTCTGTGTAGGTGAGATACAAACAGAAACAGTGAGGAAGGCCAGACAAATGAAACAGGGGTTCCAGCAACTCCTATCACATGCCTATGAGGCTTCACCTGCTCGATTGGTGTCTACAATCTACCCAGTTAAATATATTAAAGGTTCTACAAGAACTAATTTATCCTGGTATTTTAATATCCAAGCCTATAACACATTTATTATAAGTTCGCCAAAATTCTTAATCACTAACCTCTATAACTCCTTAACTACTTGAGTTAATCAAGCTATTATTTCTACCATTTGGGAAGAGTCATCCATAAAGTCACCAATAGGGCCTACACTCATTGCCCCTCAACTTTCTCTTCATAATTGCTGAGGGGCACAGGGCCCTGGGTGGGGCTTTGGTTTCCCGGGCGTTTCCGCACCCTCCTCAGCCCCCCGCCATGGAGTGGCTTCGGTCACCCAGGCTTTATTGTGGTCGGCGGGGAGGGTTCTGTGGGGGCACTCGGTTATGGCCTTGGAATTGCTCGGGGCCTTGGGGCTGTTCGGCCAGGCAGCTTGGGGAACAACAACAACAACAACAACACTCATAGCGTATTTGTGTATTATGGGGACACCCTTCATGAATATGCGAATCGAGTATTGGAGCTTTAGAGGGTTAATATTTCTCCTACTTTTAATAATTTGTTCTTTAAATTATTATTTTTCTCTTGAACTAATCTATTTTCCTCTCTCAATCTACTTTATCATCCTCTTCCAGTGATGAGGAAGGAGAAGATAAGAGCAGTCAGGGCAAGAAGAGGAAGGCTGACTTTGATGATGATGATCAAGAAGAAGAAGAAGAAGAAGAAGAAGAAGAAACCAAAATAATCAAGCTGTCTGAATCTCCACCCCTGCCAGTAGGACCACCTTCCCCACTAACAACTGAATCAGCTCTCCAACCAGCTGCAGCAGAGTCTGAATCATCTGACTACTATGATCCAGCTGTGTCTTATGATGCAGCTGCCACAAATGATCAACCCAAAGCTGCTGATGATAGTGATGAGGACGAGGACGCCGATATCTACCAGAACATTAGCGTGCACCAAACATCTGGAGGTTATGAAACTGCTGCCGCCAGTACCGGTACGTGGGAGAACAAGGAAGCCGGCCAGGAAGAGGACAGATAGTTATGCAATCAGGGGGTAAGGGGCGGGTGGAGGGAAAAAAAAGAATGAGCTCCACGCATCCTAATTTGTGTCATACAAGGCGACTAATAGGGGGGATGGCAGTAAACTTGTGTGGACCAACAGCTATTTATGGTACAATAAATTCTTGGTATTGGCACTGTCTTGGTATGGCACTGCTGAGGCTGGTGGGGCACGGATAGGTGCTACAGGGGACTCTAATAGTCTTACCTGGGCGCTGTTTGGCGCCATGCCAGAATCGGTTACAGTGTTTGCATGGTGGAGCAGTGTTATGGCAGGATTTTGTTGTTCTTTAAGTCCAAGTTGCCTAATGTACAGTTGAGTCTTGGTATGGTGCTATCTTGTTGTAGCAATGCTGAGGCTGGTGTGGTTTGCAGGTGCTTCAATTAAGTCTTGCTACAGCATGGTTAGCACTAAGCTAACATCAGCCAAAGTAAAGACATGATGGGACAGTGTTGTGACAGGACTATATTGTACCGGTATTGCAATTGCAGAAAAGCAACCACGTCTGAGCCGTTGCAATGTATATAATGGAAAACAACATTAAACCATTGTGTGTATGTATAACAAGAAGGAACAAAAGGAAGATAAAATTATGAAGAATTATATCGAGTAGAAACCGGCAGTTGGACTAATATCCGGTCGTCCCTGTTTTGGTTTGTGTATTTTGCAAGTTTTACGTTATAAAAGATAGAGGTACGTGCCTGTACACAAAATTTCAGTGAAGACAATTACCTCTCTATACTATAGTACTGTATACTATATATATTGTATGTTGTTAAGTAAGCCAATACTGGCCAGAACAATAAAATATATATATTGAACACTTGAGAGGGTTAATTCATAAGAAACCAGGATCTAACAAAGATGACTAATAATAAAGATGAAGAATTAAAAGTGAATAAAATGGAGAGGTGGTGGTGCGGTTTCTGGGGCTATCTGGATGCCGTGGGATTCCCATAAAGGGAATATTGGGGCCATTACAAAAATTATTGAGAAAGAAGGTGAAGCAGAATTAGACGTGAAGAAAAAGGAGGAGGAGGAAAGGAATGTGAAATATATGCTAAACAAGAAAAGTACCGGTAACATGACGTAACTTCGGACACTCTAGAAAACATATACAATGAATCACAGTTATGGGATAACTACATGATATGGAAAAACAATTATGCCTGCGGTGTTCTTCCATAATGCAGTAATTTTTCCATAACTGTAGCTTACATACTGTTATCCAGAAGTGTCCGAAGTATAGCCCCCGTCCGAAGCTAGGGCATTTCACGGTAATGAAGACAAGGAATGAATGAGCTGCAAATTGGTGTTCTACCAGGCCGTATTACCCGAGGGTCCACTGTATTGAATAATATATTTGTATCGTGTATAATAATTCCTCACTTAAAGTTGTAGTAAGTTCCTGAAAATTGAGACTTTACATCAAACAACTTTTAAGTGTAGCAATTAGTTTTATTTTTTAGTTTTCTTTAAATTTTGCCTCCGAGACGTGGCTGGTTAAAGTGGAGGATATCAATAGGCTAGATATTTAATGAAATATCATAAGAAAAAATACAGTAAGGTGATTTAACCCTATTTAGTCCAAGGGGGGTTCTGTTTTGCCCCATTAATTTGGAGATTTTAAAATACTTCACCTCATTAGTTTGGCAATACCAAGACCCGTCATCCAATTTAGTTTTTTTTTTTTTTTTCTTTCTGGGACAGCAAAAGCGAGCTTGTAACTTTCAGAAATTGGCCTTTGGTCGGGACATTTTTCTATTAAAAAAAAATAAGTACCAAAATTCTCAATAATAATTCAACTAAATATAGCTTACAAAAGGTCGGATCCGATAGTGTTAACCCTCTCCGACATATGACGCAATTTTGAGCCTATTAGGGATACTTTAAAGCCTTTATTACCATCAGGGTTTTTTACAAACCTTTATTTTAGTTACTTCAACCTCTGCAGTTGTCTTTGAGTTAGATGTGGGCAGAAAACTAATTTTGGAGGTATTATAAGAGTGAGAGAACTCTATTTCTTATTGCTAATCTGGCAACCTCTGCGTCATATATGTCTGAAGGGGTTAAGTGAGAAATGGCTGTAATAATATTGTGAGCTTGCTTTGAACATCATAATAAACCAGAAATTAAAACCACAATTATATTTTCCTAAAAAGATAATTATGGTTTATTGTAGAAGGTAAAAAAGTTGTTTCCGAATGCCTGAATTATGGATTTCTAGATGCCGGCTTAAGGGGAGATGGTTTGTCTTTGTAGACCCCCTTCTCCCTTATGTTTAGCTCCATTAGTTTGTCGATTTTAAGACCTTTTGCCCCCAACTCCATTAGTTTGTCAATTTTAAGACCTTTTGCCCAATTAAGACCTTTCGTGTTATTCAAGTGTCAATTTTTTTCTGGCGAATGATAGTGAGCCTGTAATTTTGGAAAAACTGGCCTTTGTCCATGACATTTTTCTACCGAAAAATTTACAAGGGGGATCTAATGGATTTTTTTTTTTAAGGTTGATGGAGGTCTAGGGAGGACATTAGAAAAATAATGAAGAAATCGACCAAAAAGTGAACCATACCCTCTTTAAAAAAAACTTGCACTGTATGAACTTGAACATTTATTCTTAAGTACATTACTACTGTATTGGTAAATTTCATATGTACAAAATTGTAGCAGATAAGAATAAAGGTAGCCTCCCTCCATATTTTAATTCTTAATATTCCTTTGAGTAATTTAGCACATGCATTCCTTGAATATACTTGTCTTTTTTTTTTTTTTTTTTACTGTGGCTCTCTTTAACCCTTCTCACACGGATGGCCTTCCAGGGGGTAAGGGGGCCTTTATCTAATGATGGAGGAAAAAAAGAATATGCCTCACGCATCCTACTGCGTGTCGTACAAGGTACTAATAGGGGGGATGGCGATAGACTTGTGGATAAAGTCTTTATCTTAGCACTCTTGGTATGGCACTGCCGAGGCTGGTGGGGTGCGGATAGGTGCCACAAGGGACTGAGTCTTACCTGGGCGCTGTTTGGCACCACACCTGTGTCGGCAACAGTGTTTGCATGTTGGAGCAGGACTTTATTGTTCTATAGTCCAAATTACCTAATATACAGTAGAGTCTTGTTATGGTGCTGTCTTTTAGTAACACTGTTAAGGCTGGTGTGGTTGCAGATATTGCAGGGGAACTCTGTTGAGTCTTGCTTAGGCACAGTTAGCACTATACCAACATCAGCCACAGTGATGACTTGGTGGGGCAGTGCTGTGGCGGAACTTTATTGTACTACAGTACACTACAACTACTGAAAGGCAACCCCGTCTGAGCCGTTACAATGCATGTAATGGAAAAATTACGCTAAACCATCGTATTTATCCTCCTACTATCTCTATCCTCAATTTCAAGCCAAAGGTGGATGTTGCGTATATGTGCGCAACAATCTAGCTTTCGTGTTCCCAACTTTGACTTATGAATTCTCAACTCTCTGGCTTAAGCTTTCTTGTCACTCTCAAACTAAATATTTCTGTGCTGTTTATCTCCCCTAATTCTACTGACCATCCAAAATTCTTTGACTATCTAACCTCTAAAGTGGAACACATTCTATCTATCTCTCCATCCTAGAAGATTTCAATGTTCACCACCGCCATTGGCTCTACTCTCATTCTACTGACCAACCTGGTGAACAAGCCTACATCTTTTCTCCACCGCCAATGGTTCTCCTCTCATTCTACTGACCAACCTGGTGAACAAGCCTACATCTTTTCTATCCTAAACGACCTAGAGCAGTTAGTCCAGCAACCCACCCATATCCCGGATCGCTTCAGAGATCGGCCCAACATTCTTGACTTTTTCCTAACCTCTAACCCTTCTGCTTATACTATAAATCTTTCCAATCCTTTAAGCTCCTCCGACCATAAACTAATATCTGTCACCTGTCCTATCTCTCCGGTATGGCCACCCGATCCTCCCAGCCGGCAACGCTTGTGGCACTTTGGCGCTGCCGACTGGGAGGCTCTTCGGCAGTATTTCTTTGATTTTCCATGGAATTACTTTTGCTTCCGTGGCCGGGGACCCTGTTGAACGCATTACCGAGGTTATCCTCTCGGGCATGGAAGCATACATTCCATTTTCTTTTTCTCAGTCGAATGCAAACAAAATCTTGGTTTACTCACGCTTGTTCTACTGCTGTCCGCAACAAGGAGGAAGCATTCAAACAGTACTGATGCCTTAAAAATCAAGAATCTCATTCTTCCTATGTTTCTGCCCGGAATCAAGCCAAATCTGTTCTTCGACTTGCCAAGCACTCTTTCATCAATAATAAATGCATTGAACTATCCAATTCTAGCTCTTCTCAAGCTTTCTGGCATCTAGCCAAAAACCTCTTCAACAATTTTTCTTCCTCGTCTTTCCCTCCCCTTTTCCACTCTTATATGTGGAACAAAACGCAAAGTGAAAGACATTGAGGGCTTCTCGGTTAACTGTAATGATATTCCTATAATAACAGTGTCACAAGTGAAATATCTCTGACTAAAACTGGACTCGACTCTGTCGGGTGAAACAATCTTGGAATCGATCCTGAGTAAATGTAGAGCACGTATTAAATACCTGTATAGACAGGTGGGATGCTTGCCAGCGGCGACCAAAAAGACCCTATGCCAAGCGCTTGTTCAATGTCATTGTGACTATTCTGTGTCATCCTGGTACTCTGCATCATCTAAATCAGCAAAGCACAAACTTCAGGTCACTCAAAATAAAATGGTTAGGTTCATACTGAACCTAGGACCCAGATCGCATATTGGCCAGGAACAACTTGAGTCACTTTGTATGCTCAATGTCTCTGACAGGGCCAAACAAATCAGACTCATTAATGCCTTCAAGATATTTTATGATAGGGCTCCAGAGTATTTTAAAAGAGTAATTTTGTTAAAGCAAATGAAAGGAACAGACACTATACACGGAATAGGATGTATAATTTTACGGTTCTGAGAATTCAAGGACAGGGCAAGCTAACATTCTTCTTCACTGCCATCTAAGACTGGAACAACCTACCCCAGACAGCTCGTGAAAAGAGAACATTGTATTCCTTCTGACGTAGCTTGAAGGAGCACCTGAACCGAACAGCTGCGAGAAGGGAGCACCAAGCTTATTATAATAATAATGTATACACCACTATTGTCCAACATCATATGACACCACAGACACTTTAGACTTGCGGGCGCCAGTGGCACCCAGGCCTGTGGAGGCAGCAAGTCCTTCAGTTCACACCAGACTCTCACATAACCAACAAGCGTCTCGGCGCTCCTGTACTCAACCCTAGCCAATAAAGGATTGAAGAGTACTGGTGTTATATCTCCATTCATCTTTATTATATGGCGCGGTGTATATAAGTATCTGAACCTACATGGAGAACCTGCACTACCTAGCTGAGGCTGCAGCCGCTGTGGAAGCCGGCTTGCAGCCATGCGGCCCCTACCCTGCTACATCTACCTCCCAACCGGTCGAGCCTTCATTGCCCGATGCCCTGTCTCCACACCCATCCATCACCTACTTGAATGAAAGGATCGACGCCCTCCAATCGAGTATCGCCACCTTTCTACAGCATCACCAGGACCAGCATCACCAGGACCACCAGCCTCCACAACTACAACATCGCCCCGTGACAGCTCCACCACCGCCCCGCCAGGATCTACAACATCGCCCCGCGACAGCTCCACCACCGCCCCGCCAGGATCTCCAGCCCCACCAGCCTCTACAACATCAGCCCCAGGCCAGTAATGTTATCCACCAGGCTGACCCATCCTTTGCCTCACACCCCACCAGTGATACACTTATTCACCCATCTACACAGACACCCACACCTCACACATCTTTCCATGTCCCAGTGCTACCCCATACATCTCCCCATGTCTCAGTGCCCCACCATATGCCAGTTACCCATGTCTCAGTGCCCCACCATATGCCAGTTATTCCCCACATGTCTTTGTTACATATGAACATGACTGATCCCCTTACCCACCCTATCATGAGCGAACCTCCCACACCCTCCCCAACTGACGGCCAGGCCCACACTGGTGTCGGTAGCGACGGTCGGTATTACGGCGGCCATTATGCCCCCCCTGGCTATCGTACGGCTGGCACCAACCCTCACGGCGCAGCCTCCTATGCGCATGACGTCACCCATTACACGACGGCCCCTCCCCCTGGATATTGTACGGCGGGCACCAACCCTCACGGCGCAGCCTCTTATGCGCATGACGTCATCCTGCACCCTACCACCACCACCACCACCACGGCCCCGTCCCACCCCGCCCCGGCCATGATGTCCGGTTATCGTACAGCTGGCACGGACCCTTATGGCGCAGCTATCTACACACCTCAAGTCCCTTCCTATCCAGCCCAGCCCCACCCCGCCCCGCCCCACCGGGCTGCCCCTACGCAGCCCCAGGCCGCTTTACATATGCCGGGACACGCCCTACGCAAATTCTGGGCTGATTGGGAAGTCTACAAACGGCTTGTCCTTCTACCACCTCACGAGGCTACCATCGAGCTCTACCAGACGTGCGTCCCTGCCCTTCAGAGCGCCATATTTGCTCACAATCAGGCGTTCTCCTCATTGCCAGAAATCGACCTAGCAACTCTCATCACACAACTCGTCCACCGACAACGGAACCGCGCAGTCGCTCGCCACCACTTCCGGTCTCTCCTCCAATAACCTACTGAACAGATCCGGGACTACGTCACACGTATTACGGAGGCCACTTTGGACTGTGGCTTTACCTGCCCCTGTTGCCCCTGTTACCATCAGAGACTGATGTCTCTGACGAACACATACGAGACCAGGTGACTATCGGGATTAGTGATTCGTCCCTTCAGCAAGATGTTTTAACTAAAGACCGCACCCTACCTACCTAACAAGATGTTATAAACTACTGTGTGGGGTTCGAATCTGCGGCACTCGACCAGACGGCCATGCAACCGGGGGTACATGCTGTGAAATCACCATACCAGCGTCTCAAGAGTACTTATCCACGCCCCGCCCAACCCACTCAGTCCCCGTCGCCCGCCCCACCACCTCGGCCCCACTTCATCTCCCACACGTTGCTCCGGGTGTGGCCTATCTTCACATTCACAAGCCCAACGATCTTCTAAGTGTCCTGCATGGGGCAAGACCTGCACGGCGTGTAATAAACCTAACCACTTTGCCAAGGTTTGTAAATCCACATCTTCTCAGTGCAGTGGGTGCGGCCTATCCACACACTCTCGAGCCGAACGCCCATCCAAATGCCCTGCTTGGGGCAAGACCTGCCTGTCGTGCAACAAACTCAACCATTACTCCACAGTTTGTCACTCCACGCCCTCACCTTCATCCGCGGCTGTTGTTGTTGTTGTTTTTCCCCAAGCTGCCTGGCCGAACAGCGCCAAGGCCCTGAGGAACGGGTATTTGGGGAGTATGGGGACGAAACGGGTTGGTTACGAAACGGAATGGTGACGAAACGTCCATACCCCCTACCTCCTCTGGCACAATACAATAGGTGTCTAAAGGAGCTAAACATAAATAGAACAAAACTGAGCAGGATGACAAAGACAGAACTGTGTAAGAAGATCTATGAATGGGATACACAAATGTGGCAAAAAGACATGGAATCAAAAACAAGTCTAAACATTTACAAGAAAATAAAAAAAGAAATTGGGGGAGAAGATGAAGTATATGATAACACAGCAGCCTCAGTCACATTTTTTAAATGCAGATCAAACACCCTAAACCTAGAAGACCGAAAAAGATTTAAGAAGGAGGATACAAAATGCAGACTGTGTGAAAAAGATACAGAAAACTTAGAACATTGTATCCTGGAATGTGAAGAATATAATGAAATTAGGAAAAAAATAACAAGATAAAATTGAAGATTACACAGGCCATATATCCAAGACACTAGCTGCATTTTGTGTCACCCCAAAGTCTGATAACCCACTCTCATTAAAGTGTGGTGGCACAAAATGACAAGGGGCGATCCAGACTTTTAAATATATACATTATATGGACAACCTTTCCTAACTATTTTTAAGAATGAAAGTAAATATGCATTGCAGAATAATTATTACAAAGCAAATAAAGACAAAATAAAAGCGAAATAGCGTAATATACCAAATATCATTAGGTATGTCAGGGACTGGAATAATCGACAACAGAACATATCGGCAATAAATTTGAATATATACAATTTAAGATGTGTTGTGACATTACATATTAGGTGAAATTATAAAACATATTTATTTGTTTAATAGTAGAGCAAGAAATATTCGCATACATAGACATTTCAATAATTCTGAGGAGTGACGGATTAATTACCGTGACGAACACTGATTTTGATCACTCTTGGTCAAGGTCACGAGGCTAGATACCCCACCCACCCCTCGATATATCTACGTTCCTACTGGCCCTCACGCAGCCGTGGTGCTTAGCACGGTCGAACCTATATTTCACAAATGTTATGATATTTATATATATGCGTGTACTGTTACTTAGTAATATTGTATTGTGTAACCTAATCAACACGAATGATATACATTTAAGTAAGAATACACCGAAATATAATCGTGATTAGGCTCGAATGGAGTGGCACCGCGGCTGCGGCCAATGTTTATAAACAACATGCTTTAGGCCTACATATCAAGATCAATAATTAATTATCCATCATTTCGATATTATTTTGATCTAGTTGAATTTGTAAAAAAAATTGATGACTATTCCTATAATATAATCGCTTACTTTGAGGTATTATATATAATAACTCCGGTAGGATATCGGCCTTCTATAGGATTATGACGCTTCTTTCGGATATTCTGAGGATATAGCTAGGTACATTTATAATTATCACATCCAAATCGATTATTTGTATATGGATATATACACAAAGTCTTAAAACTGTTATCAAGTTCCGAAAGTCTGAATCGGGTTGAGTTTAGACCCTGTGGAAGAGCAGGGTTGAGTTGGCTTGATATTGGACACCCTTTTATGGCATTTGGGTGTGAAATACGACCAGTGTGCCAAAATTCGCCCATTTTCTTCGTGATCCCGAACCTAACATCTGAAAAAATATTGATACTGAAATAGGCTAAGAGCCTGTGACTGTCCCGGGGCGGCCGGGAGCCCCGCTAAACCTGCCATTCTATTTCTACATTACACTCATCAAACGATAGTTGCTTTGCTCTACACTGTACTCTACATTGGCTATGATCTTAGAACTATTATATATCACCTGTATTGAAGTCCAAATGCAGCTACTAATGTAAATATAGACGGATAAATCCAGAGCTCGAGTCATGAGAGCGATTTGTTTACACTGTGAAAACACAACTTGTTCGGTTCGGATGAGGTGACTGACTTTAGCACCAATATAACAAATATATATTACAATAAGGAAACAGCCATCGTTCATAGAACGAACTCCTGGATGGGAGAGTCCGCTAAAACAAACAAACAAACAAACAAACAACCAATGTACCCCTACACTCCGATGTTATATTGCGCCGAAGGCTGAGTCAAGACGAACACAACTACCGTAATTTTGTTGGCACTCGAATGCTCAATAATATGTAGATTAAAGGATAATAATAGGTATTTATCTAAAACTATGTATATATTAACTAAACTACTCCATGTGTTTAATATATTGACTAAATTTCACTGAAATGAATAATGTAAAATATTAATTTAAGTTTGAATGTTAGTTTTCTGATCTGATCTGATCCTAATTAAACTCCCACAAAATACACGATATTTTTTCGTATGTGCTAATTTTATGGGGTCTCTAATTTCTTAAAAATAGTGAATGAATATAAATTTTATGTGTTTGACAAAGAGCGCAAGACCTTGAGGCATAAGGTAAGCTATAAATTAGTACGATTTTATGATGAATTATTGGTTTTTCAGGGGTATATATGTGGTTGGATCAATGGAAAACAACGAACGAATATCAGCAATGTTTTCCATTGTGGTGTTTCCGAGAATAATCCAATGATGACGTCAAATTAGCTTGCCGCCAATCAACTGTGGAACACTTGGAAATGTGTTAGCTGTTATTTACCGATATATTTGTGGAAAAATAGAGTGAATTAAGGGGCTGGAATATAACATTGACTTCATGTGAAGTGCGAGTGCCCTACACATTCTAAAATTGTGCATATTAATCTTGGGGAACTCATTATATATAAGGTATAAGTTCAAGGTGATACTTTGGATAAACCTGACTTCTAGCAAGCACCAAACAGCGATTTTGTAAGTAGCCAAGCATATTATTTTTTCAGATAAGCCTAGGCCTACTTGTATTAGCCTAGGCCTATGATGATAATGATGATTTGAAGCAGAAATGAGTAGCCTAGGCTGAGGCTAGGCGTATTAGGCTTAGGATAACCCATTATCCAACAATCTTAGGACTGCCCCCACTAGTGGGGCTATGTATAATGTATTGATAGGCTAATGAAGATCAAGGAAGATTTGAGGTTAAAGACAGTAAAAAATAAGGTTAGCTGGGAATCTGGTTCTGGTAGGCCAAGACTCAGAGCCCACTCTTAACCCGGGAACGGCAAAGGTCCTCAATTATGGTAATTATTTAGAAGATGACCTTTTTTTCTAGTTATTAAAAACTTACTCTATGGTGTATTATATGATATATAGAATCAATAGAACTGTTAAAATGACCTGGGAAGTGTATATTAAACTTAGCCTAGACCAACATTCCTGTTTTTTTTTTTGTTTTTTTTTTTGTAAGGCTAGGCTAGGCTAACCTAGTCTAGGCTACTCTTGAGTTTTGGAACACAGTAGGCCTAAGCCTAGGCCTATTTTAGATGTCTAACTTTTAAAATAATAATATAAAAATACGTAGGCTAGGCCTAGGCTAGGATTATTTTTTTTTATCATTATACAGAAAGTTGTATCACTCAAAAAAACAGCGTCATTCGACACCCTGGCTAGGCTATAGCCTATGACAATAACAGTTTGCCGTCATGCCGTGGGATTAGGCCTATAGGGGTAGACCTGTCACTGAAGAATACTTTCGC
This sequence comes from Paralithodes platypus, assembly GCA_032716605.1. NCBI lineage: Eukaryota > Metazoa > Arthropoda > Malacostraca > Decapoda > Lithodidae > Paralithodes > Paralithodes platypus. The sequence continues at coordinate 22,964,525 of CM064563.1, forward strand.
AGTCTTACCGTTTGTTTTTGTTTTCAAGGTATAGGCTATAGGCAGAATAGGCTACAGTAGTATCTTATCTACTGGTATCTTATTTTATTGTAGTTTATATTATGAGTGGAAGATTTGCAATAACTTACCCTAACCAAAGTCCAAACTTAGTGTCCAAAGTGGGATCTGCACCCTGCCTCTATGTTCTCATTTTGTATACCGGTAACTTTTTAGCCAGATTACCGGTACAATTTAATAAGTGTACAGCCAGCTAGGCCTACCGCCTACAGTGCATTTATAGATTTCCCGGAATCCCGGCCATGACTTGGGTATCACTAAAGAATCTTTCCGCAGCCTTATGTACAATTGTTTGTTTTTATTTCTTCAAGGAATATAGTACAGTAGTTTATTGTTCAATTGTTTATCATGTTATGAGTAGATAATTTGCATTACCTTACCCTAACCTAACTTTACTTAGTCTTAGTGTCCAAAGTGGGGGCTGCCACCATCCCCACAGTCCACACACCCGCTAACTAACATATATTATTGGTATGTCTTGTCATTACTATAACCTGACTTCATGGGGGTAACGGAGACTGGATTGAATATTTTCGGAATTAGCCTCGCAGAATCTTGAGTCTTTTAAAGTTGTGAAAATTAAAGTAAGTTTCTACGTTCCTACTGATTGTACTTAACCCGAGATGGGAATAGCCTACCCAGGTATTTTTTACTCGGCCCAGGGAAAATAATAGACAAAAAAATGTTCTAATCAAAGTTTATTCTTGAAACTTGGTACCGGTATGTATTTTAACCAGTACTCTATAGTAACTCATGTATCATATGAAAGGATATAAATTAAGTATGTAATAGTTCTTGGAATGCAACAACAAATATACATGAAATCTTTATTGGACAAAAGTTACAAAACTAAAACAGGGACTGCTAAGAATAATTTAAAAACCTGTTTTCAATGCCTATATTAGTGGACCTGAAGTGAATCTCTTTGAGACTGAAGTACAGGCAGCCAGCTCCCCTAGTATCCTGATTAAACACCAGTAAACATACATAACATCCCTTTTACTTACAATATTATTAATTCCTTTTAATAAATTTTGAGCATGTATTGTGCGTATATTTACCTTCACATCTCAAAATTTCTCCAGCGGCCGCGGCCGGGGGCTCCATTTCCAGTCTATCGGAGATAATGATGGTAAAGGAAAATGCAGTAACTGAAAAACTTATAGGAGAGTTACTATTCAAGAAAGAAGGAAACCAAGAGATAAAACAATACTTACATAGATGTTGGAAAAGGAGAGAAAAGAGGGTAAGAGAACTTGACGAAAGAACAGAAAATTAAGAACACAGGAAAAATTAGGAGAGCTAGTGTCTTAAAAAAAATAAAAGAAAGTAAGAAAAGTGTAACAAGAAGTTATAATAGGCTACTAGGCATATAAGAAGAAAGAAAAAAAAATATAATAGGCTACTAGGCCTAGAAAAAAATAAATAAATATATATATGACAATAGGACTATATTTTGGAAAACATGCACATTTATAGAAAATAAGGACCCCAGTAAGAAGATGAAGAAATAATACATATACAGTGAAGAAAGAAAACTGGGGAAGGTGTAAGACGACCAACGAGGGGCCGATACTTAAGGCTATCCATCAACATCATCATTTTCACAATCAATGTGAAACCATATTTTACATACCTCACATTGCATTGCTTTATCCTCACTTGTCACTAAAATCTCACAGGTACCGCAGTTGTCATTGCCGCCTCCTCCTAAGTTTGTTTACATCACCGCCGCCATCTTTCCTATCTCCGCCAGCTCCGACATCGCGATCCACTTCCACACTTGTCTTCCCACGCACTTCTCCAACACTTTGTTGACTCATGGTGACTTCTGTTTCACTCCTCGAACCTTCACAATGCTCAATAAATGCTCGATTTTGGAATATTGTCCCGTTATATCATGTAGGCTGAAATAACTAAGCGTGTACAAAACGTGCACTGTCCACCACCCGGGACTACCACTCACCTCTTTGAGTGTTTGATCTAAGCCTAAGCCTATATTTCAAAAGTATTTAGCCTAGCCCAAGCATTTTTATAAATGAAGATAAAAACCGCCAAAATCCAAATTAATCGCACCTAAAACTATTGGAAAACCCCTTGTTTGATTAAATACATTTCCGTACCTTTAAGGCTTGCAGCTTGCTCTGTTGCCTCCACCCGTCCTCCACCCTCACGAGTCGTGTGTTTTTTTCAGGTGGTCAAGTGAAGGTATAGCTTGTATAGGCTAGAGGGATACGCCTATCCTAAGTCTTTACAAGTGCCACGTAGGCCTACTGGTGACCCCGCCCGAATGGCACGATTAGCACCTCGTATCTACTTTTCCGAAGTGTTGAAAGGGAGCTGTAGGAATCAAGGTGTTCACGTACCTTGGTTAGAGTGGCTTTGTTAGGCCTATTAGAATACGTCATCGAGGTATCCCGGCCCCGACTGGCTGGAAGCATATGAAACACGCTATATAGGACGACCAAACTCACTAAATAGATCTGCTTAGGTTGGAGTCAAGCGAATCAATCCCAGGTAGAGCAGATTCACACGTGAGCACCCTCTTCCCTCGAGTCTCGACCGCCGGAAAGAATGAACCACATGTCCGCTCGCATTCGAATGGAGAACGCATATATAAATATAATCTGATTCTCTTGTGGGTCTCTTAAATAGTACATTACTAAGTATTAACAATATTTCATTATTAAATAATGAGTCAGATGAGAAATAATCCAAAATATAAATAATACATATAGCATTCAACGTTGAATTAAATATAGTACCGGTAACCAAAGAAAACCACCCTGGAAATAAGTACAGGGGTAACTAAACTGTGATGCCGGTATCTCTTGTCTTGTCAGGGAGACCCGCATAGGGCTGCTCTCGGGCAGCATGATATGCGGTGATTGTACAGGGGAATTAGGAGCAAGGTATAGGATCGGGTCAAGTATTAGGGAGATAATGATTAGCGATCCTAAAGGAATCAAGAGTGGGGCTATTAACTATATGTGAGATATGGGAGGTGATTCCACTCTTGGATGCTGCGGAGAAAAAATAAATTTCTGAATATGTCCGTGCTTGCCTGATAGCCTACGTGTGGTATTTTAAGTTGTGGCTGCGTCTCGTAAATCGTATGTTTGTAGGGTGTAAATATGTAGGCTATTTTAGTCTACAGTATGTCCACCAGATTAATTGTTTAATTGTGATTTTGTATAACATTTGTTGTCTGTGTATTTGACTCTATTGTCTTCTTGTTACAAGGGGGTCTAGTTTAATGTCTTGTTTGAGCAAAGTGACTGATGTAGTATGTCTGTAATCATGTCTGATCCATCTTGCAGCTTTATTTTGTATGACCTCTAATGAAAACCAATTAAGGAAGGAAGCCCTTGCAAACAGTCTGGCAGAAAAGGATACTAACTGTTTTTGGAAGGACATCAGATCCATGCAAAATTGTAACACACCATTACCTGTCAGTGTTGAGGGGGTTACGGGTGAAGAGAACATTGCTGACTTATAGAAAACTCATTTTAAGGAACTACTTAACAGTGCAAACCAAAGGTCTACTAATGGTGCAGTTCAATATGTGAAAGATAGTAATTATGAAGACATTAAAGTGACTGAAAGTGATCTTGAGAATGCCATAAGAAAACTTAACCTAAACAAAGCTTGTGGGCTGGATAGTATATATGCAGAACATCTTAAATATGCAGATAAGTTGTTAATAGATAAACTTAGTTCTTGCATCACCAGTCTATTTACGCATGGTGTCCTGCCGGAGTCTATGATATCCGTAATACTTGTTCCTGTCATTAAAGATAAATCAGGTAAAATTACAGCTAAAGACAACTACCGCCCAGTAACACTTGCTAGTGTGGTGAGTAAGGTAGTTGAAATGATAATGCTAGAAAGAATGTCTGCATATATTGTCACCAGCAGCAATCAGTTTGGCTTTAAGAAAAATCACGGTACAGACCAATGCATATATGTGCTGAAAGAAGTGATTGATACATACAAGCTAAATAGCTCAATTTTCTCTTGTTTTCTTGATGCAAGTAAGGCTTTTGATAGGGTGTGTCACAAAACCTTATTTGAAAAATTAGTTAACAGGGGAGTGCCTAGCTATATTGTTAGGATACTTATTTTCTGGTATGCTAATCAAAAAATGTGTGTAAGATGGGGCAACATCCTGTCAGGCTCTTTCGCGGTAACCAATGGTGTTAGGCAGGGGGGGGGGGGGGGGGGGGGATATTGTCTCCGTATCTTTTCAACGTCTACATGGATGATCTTAGTCTGGAGCTGAACAAGACTCGCACTGGGTGCTGCATTGGCAGCACCATTGTAACTCATCTCATGTATGCTGATGACCTAGCCTTAATCGCGCCCTCTGGAGCAGGACTGGATAAATTATTAAGAGTATGTGAAAAATTTGGAATCGAACATTCAGTCAAATTTAATCCTATAAAGAGCAATATCATAATATTTAAATCTAACCTATTGAAATCAAAGCTACCTAAATTCCATTTGTATGAAGAAATTATAGAAGAAGTAAGTAAAATAAAGTATCTAGGACACTATATTTCAAGTGATCGCTCAGATGATGAGGATATGGGTCGTCAGCGAAGGCAACTTTACATGCAGGGAAATTCAATATTAAGAAAATTTCATATGTGCACATGGGATACAAAAATAACATTGTTCAACTCCTACTGCTCACCAATGTATACAGCACAACTATGGTGGAACTATAAGAAAATGACAGTGAATAGACTAAGTATCTCATATCATAATATCATGAAAATGTTTCTGGGGCTCTCAAAATACGAGAGTACAAGTACGCTATGTGCCTATATGAACTTACACTGTTACCAATCACTCATTAGAAAGCTAACATATAAATTCATTCAGCGCCTTAACACTTCTGAGAACAGTATCATTAAAATGCTACAAACTCCAAGCATAGGCTACACCTCTAGGATCCAGGCACACTGGAGGAAGTTGCTCTATATTTAACCTTAAGTAATGATTTCAGGTCTGCTACTCTACAGAATTAGCATACCGGTACTGAACCTCATAGTGCAGTACAGTACCGATATTCCTATACTGTACTGTAGCAACATACTGTACCGGATGCTAAATGATGTGAGGCATGGTACTGTACACAATTAGGACAGTGGTTTTGGTAACACAGTAGTTTGATGACCACTGTTTTTGGTTGAGGCAGTGCTGTGAACTACATGATAGCAAGCTGGGTATTATTTAATTTATTTTTATTTTATGTAGCCTATGTACAGTAGCTTATATATATTTATGTTACTGTAAGGTATATATGGACCCCAGTATGGTCCCCTCTGTACTGTGTGAGTCTGAAATAAAGTATTATTATTATTATTATTATTATTATTATTATTAATTTATTAATATTATTGTGAGTGTGTGGATCCCAGACGGTGTCGCAGTATTCTAAGTGTGGCCGAACTAATGATTTGAAAGCATGATTTTTTATGTTCGCGTTACACTTTGTGAGATTCCTGCGAAGGAAGCCCAGGGCCCTATTAGCCTTTGCTCCGATGCTGCTCATGTGTGGTCCACCTCATGTCCGCTGAGATGTGGACCCCCAAATATTTGTAGGAGGGAACGGTATCTAAAGGAGTATTGTGAAGTTTGTAAGGGAGTGGGATGTGGTTTTATTAGAACGGGTGAAGAAAATATGGTGGCACTTGTCAGGTCTGAATATCATCTGCCACTTGGCTTCCCACTGTTCAAGCGCAGTTAAGTCGTCTTGTAGTCGGAGGTAATCGTCCCTATTGATAATTGGTCAATAAACTAAGCTATCGTCTGCAAAAAGTTTAGTAGTAGAAGTAAGAGATAGTGGAAGGTCATTAATTATGAAAGGAAAAGTAGGGGGCCCAAGACGGTGCCCTGTGGGACCCCAGAAGTTACAGATACAGAAGAATGCCAGCTAGCCCTCGAGAACTACACTGAAAAGGCTTTGAAGAACACGGATTATTGTAATAGCGGTATAAGAGTGAGAGAGATGCATTAATTGCGGCATGTAGAGAGGTGAGTTCATGAGTAAAAATGGTTTGAGTCTACTTTTTCGAGAAGTGTGGTACGGGTGGAACCTCCCCACGCAAATATAGCCTACATGGGTGCAGCACAGTGCACCGCCAAAAAGTTACCGTCACATCAACATTACAGTGCCCCTGTACAGAGCAAGCAGTTGTGTGGGGGTGAGAACCCTTCTTCTTCTTCTTCTTCTATCGAACCCACCCGCAGACCGTGTAGATCCACAGGGCTGACCTTTAAATCGGTACTGGCTCAGAAACGTTAGTAGGAGGGAAAGTTTAGAGTAGAAGGACAGTTTAAGAGACAGTTTTTTGTTTTTTTTAAATCCCCCCTCACCCTCACCTTCGCCCCCCCCCCCCCCCCCCCCCTACCCATTTCTCTTCCTCCACATTTTCTCCAACATCCTCTTCACCATCTCCATGTCTTGTGTTTCCTTCTCCTGTGTTAACCCCAATAGCGCCCCTACCCCTCTATCTTCTCTCTGCTTAATCTCCTCCCACCCCCTCTCCCCAACTCTATTCCTCATGTACCTCTCCAACTCGTCTCTCTCCTCATTATATCTTGTACATTCCGTTACTCTGTGCTCTACATCCTCCACTATTGGGTCTCCTCCCATTTCACATTGATTGCAGTGCGGTCCCACTCCATTCCATCTCCTTGTTCTCTCATTTGTCTCTAGCGATCCTGTTCTTGCTTTAAATAGTAGTTTCGATCCCCATCCTCCATCATAGAATAGTTCTCTAGATGGTTTTTCCTTCTCTCTATGATATGCCAGCGTGGCTTTATTTTCTACCCCCTCCCTCCACTTTCTTCTCCCCTCCTCCTTTATCCCTTTCTCTATCTCTGACACATCCCCTCCCATTTTCTAGTATGACCCACTCCTCTCTCTCATTTCGTTTTCTAAATTCCCTTCCCACCCTGTCCTGTTTTATATTTATCCTCCCCAATCTTTTTTTGCACTCTCTGTTCCATTTACTTTGCTCGCTCGCCCATCTGTATACCTTCCCCGGCCACCTATCTTCCTCATTGAGACATTCCACTGAGACATTTGAGTAGCCTACGCCTATAACTTCTGGAAGCTGTTTTAGCAAGAGTGGTTATATGGATATCTGTCCAAGGAAAGTCAGATGAAAAAGAAACTCCAAGAATATTGAGAGATATTTATCATTGCTGGGTTGATTAGTGTAGCCTATTGTAGATTAATTTTAAGTGAATCGTGTGGAAGATTGGAGAAATTTGGTTTTGGAAACAACAAGTTGAAGGTTATCTCTGCCCCAATCGGTATTAGTTGATAGATCAGCAGTTAGATAGGCGTGCTATGCCCTCATCACGTGAACTTTCAAGTAACTGCATGGTATTGGTGGGTCGTTGTGTAGGCCTAAAGCTAAATACATCAACTAATAATGGATTACAATTTTCACTAGGGTAAATAATCGAACAAAGGATTGATTTTAAAGTCCAAGAAGTTTACTAAAAGCAACCATATGCTAAAATATTATGGAGGAAACGCGACTTAACTTGAATTTGGCGGGCGTGACGTCACACCAGCTGACATAAACAAGGGAGTGGACGGCTTCCAGAGGCAATGGCGTCGTGTATCTGAGCCTCTGAATCGCAATATCCCTCTAAATTCGCCCACTCTCGGATCTATATACACCCTTGACGGACATTAGAGACATTGATCTTTGTGTGAAGTTTAGTTAGAAGGTGATAGTAGGTGTTTAATAGGAGTTTTGAACGTAAATGAAGTGTGTTTACATCGTCTGCGACTGGTCATGAGTCTCCCGTGTCCAGTCATCCTTCGCGTTTATTTCCTCTACTGACTCATACCAAACATTTCCAGCAGCGTAAGTTCACCCACAGATGAATTTTAGACTAAGCTAATGTTTTATGTAATGTATAGTCTGTTATTGATGGGTGATAAAGATATTTGGGAGGTTTTCTGTAACTTTATCCCCCGTCTGTTTATGTTGAAGGGATACCTTCGCCTCAAGGCGAAAATTGGTGCTTCGGTAAATATTAAGTTTAGGCCTAGCCTATTGCCGGAATCGCCACATTATTGCTTTGTTTAGTCCTACATGACGCTCGTGGTTACGTTCGCCGCAATTTGACTTATTTTGGTAAATTTTGAGTTTTACACCGGGAACGATTTTTGGTACTTAAGCTAGGCTATTACCGAAACTAGGCTACCACTAATTATTTCGGTTATACTGATGTTTTGGACCGACAGTTAGCTCATCGATCTGTTTAGGCCTAATAGGTCCGTTAGAGCATATATATCATTGCTATAGCCTATATGGCATTAAGAGCTGAAATGTATTAGCCTATAGGCCTAAGGGAGAAAAAACAAAAATGCTAAAATACATGTATAGGCCTAGGCTACTGTAAAACTAAGTTTTTCAGCCAGTACCCAACCAGCGGGGGTGTGGGGGCGGAAGCCCCCACCCATATACTAGGGTAAGTTAGGTTAGGTTAAGTTAGGCTAATAGCACATAGGCCTAGGTCCTACAAAAAAAAAAAAAATAACCCAACCAGCTGGGGTGTGGGGGTGGTAGCCCCCACCCATATACTGTACTAGGTTAGGTTAGGTAAGGTTGTTAGGTTAGGCTAATAGCCTAGAACATTTAAAAAAAAAAATCTAACCCAAGCAACGGGGGTGTGGGGGCGGCAGCCCCCACCCATAATACTAGGATTGGTTAGGTAAGGTTGTTGGGTTAGGCTAATGTCTTCCCAAAGTTGACTATTTTTATAACATGAACTATTAGGCTACCCACTCCACCCCGTGAAATCCGAGCCAGCTTTCGTCAAAAGTTTGCTCGGGTATTCACAAAATTGGGTTGTATGGGTTTGCAATTTGGGAAAACCCGAGCCAAGTTTTGATACAAAGCGCTATATTATTGTATTTTTACCCTTTTAACCCCTCATTTTCCCTGAACTTCATAGCCCTCCCCACTAGTGGGGGGCGTGTTTTTAGATTGTTGAATAATGGGTAAATACTCATTTCCGCTCCTCTTCAGTATAAAACAACACTATATCTGAAGAAAAAATTACAAAAAACAAAATAAAACTTACTGAAATCGCTGTCGGTCCAAAAAGTCAGGTTTACCATTATTTCTCAATATTTGAAGGCTATTATAGAATAAGGATGTTGCAAAGATCATATTAAAATGTGTTTCAACCTCCGGAGATACATTTTAGGCCTAGGCTATGTGCACTAGGCTATAGATATAAAGTAGCCTAAGCCTAGGCCTACTGTAAAAAACAAAAAACTCCATATATGTCTCCCTATTGATGGCAGTGAAACTTATTAAGCCCCTTACTGTTAAAATAGATGCTGATTTCAATAATTCATGGTGGGGGGGGGGGGCAAGCCCCCTCTCAACCTTCAAACAGTCTGCTGCACCAAATCACCACTCAGAACAAGGGGCGGCAGCGGCGCGCTCCTCGGTGCCGCTAGAAGAGTGGCGAACACATCACAAGGTAATAAGGTATCACAAGGTAAGGTAACCCATCCTGTGGTGATGGGCTGGTCTATCAGAGTGAGAACTGAGCAATCTCTGCCATACCCATAGCTTACTCTGACTGTTCCTTTTACTTATATATTTTCTAGATCTCCAGTGACGGCGTCTCTTCCGTGGATTGACCTCCCAATCTACCAAGATTGGAAGCCAAAGCGTCACATTTTTCCTTTGCCCCTCAACTTTCTCTTCATAATTGCTGAGGGGCACAGGGCCCTGTGTGGGGCTTTGGTTTCCCGGGCATTTCTGCACCCTCCTCAGCTCCCCGCCATGAGTGGCTTCGGTCACCCAGGCTTTATTGTGGTCGGCGGGGAGGGTTCTGTGGGGGCACTCGGTTATGGCCTTGACCTTGCTCGGGGCCTTGGGGCTGTTCGGCCAGGCAGCTTGGGGAAAAACAACAACAACAACAACAACAATCCATCCTGTATCCAAAGGCAAAACAAAATGTATAGTTACTCTGAAAATGACTTACATCTGAGTGTTTAAGATCGTTGGTTAATGGGAGTCTTGGGCGAAATAACATTTGCTGGGGATTGTAACTAATTTCAACTACTGTATAATGATGCAAACTACCTAAAACCATGGGAAAATTAGTGGTAGCTTCGGTTATATTTTCCCGATTTTTATGTAGGCTACTAGCCTAGCCTAGTCTAGAACTGTTGCTGCCTATTTATCACCTCCATATTTTCGCCGTGAACGCAATTTCCAGTACTCCTACCCGTGAAACACAATGTCGTAAATTGTTCAGTCCAACACCTTCCGCTTTTAGTGAATAAAAACCCATTCTAGGCTTAGGCTATGTTGTATTTTATGATTTTTTGAACCTCCAGGACTGTTAAAATTACACTGGAATTATATATTTTACCAGATAGAACCTTTTTGATTATCGACCGTGATATCTCTGCCTAACTTTTATATATATATATACGGTATATACAGGGTGTTCCAGTAATGGTTTTCATAAATTATATGGTGGATTCATCAGACAAAAATAAGAATACATTACTCTATGAACATGGGGTTGAGTATTTATAATAACGGAGTTATTACACGATTTAAGTTAACGATAGATACAATGCCATTCAGTCCAAGGGGTAATGTTGCCATTTTAGTGGATTATATCCATTTGGCCTTCGCTATCACTTGCTAGCCTCAAGATAGTGAGCAGTAGCGATCTGACGTTTCGGTAGAAAAATATGTCCGGCTTTGCCGGATTTGATTTTTCTACCGGCAAAGCCGGACATATTTTTCTACCGAAAAGTCAGATCGCTACTGCTCACTATTTTGAGGCTAGCAAGCGATAGCGAAGGCCAAATGGATATAATCCACTAAAATGGCAACATTACCCCTTGGACTGAATGGCATTGTATCTATCGTTAACTTAAATCGTGTAATAACTCCGTTATTATAAATACTCAACCTCATGTTCATAGAGTAATTTATTCTTATTTTTGTCTGATGAGTCCACCATATACTTTATGAAAAGCATTACTGGAACACCCTGTATATAGCCTATATTTTTTGTTTGTTATATTTTATAGGTTAATAGCCTAGCTATCTTACCTGGTGGGGCCACCTGATCCGGCGTCCAGCCAAAATTCTGACTGGAGGGAGGGGTGTGGCCCAAAACAATAATCGGGTACGCCAGTCAAACGTGCAAATTAACTGACCAAAAGAAAAATAACAGTAATGGTTGACTGATTTAGTGTACCGTACCTTACACAAGAGTTAGTTTTAAAAAAATTTCATGAGTTAAAATAATAAAATGCTAGATAAGGACTAACATGGGCTGTTAGGTACCGGTAATGGTTAGCAACTGTTCGGTAAAGGTTAGCAACTGTTAGGTCAAGGACTAAAGGTTAGTAGGGTGTCATAATTTAGCCTAGCTGGTGATAGGCTGGTCTATCAGAGTGAGAACTGAGTGATCTCTGCCATACCCATAGCTTACTCTGACTGTTCCTTTTACTTATATATTTTCTAGATCTCAAGTGACGGCGTCTCTTCCGTGGATTGACCTCCCAATCTACCAAGGTTGGAAGCCAAAGCGTCACATTTTTCCTTTGCCCCTCAACTTTCTCTTCATAATTGCTGAGGGGCACAGGGCCCTGGGTGGGGCTTTGGTTTCCCGGGCGTTTCCTCACCCTCCCCAGCTCCCCGCCATGGAGTGGCTTCGGTCACCCAGGCTTTATTGTGGTCGGCGGGGAGGGTTCTGTGGGGGCGCTCAGTTATGGCCTTGGCCTTGCTCGGGGCCTTGGGGCTGTTCGGCCAGGCAGCTTGGGGAACAGCAACAACAACAACAACTAGGTTAGGTTAGTTAAGTTAGTCTAATAGGGGGTTGATGGGGGGAGGGGGTTTGAGAGAAGGTGCAGTATTGAAGAATGACCAAATTCCAAATTCTTCTCATATGCACTAAAATAACAGAAGAATAGATCTGCAGTAGGATCTCTCATAAATGGAAATGGGGACCTCACTGGGGACCCCAGAGAAATGGCGGATATGCTCAAACATCAATATCAAAGTGTATTCAGCAACCCAGACGAAGACAAGACGGTCACCAACCCACAGTCCTTCTGGCTAAAGTAGATTCACTATCATACAAATTATGTGAGGATTATTTACCAATTTCATTGATTTCATTAATTAGGTTTATTTGTAAGTTAATTGGTAGGCCTAAGTAGTTTTATCACATGAGGAATTCCTTTATTCATGGCCACGACTGTACAACCCTTTTTCTTTGACAGAATGGATGACACCGACATAGACATGAAGGGTGAGGACAGTGAGGAGGAGAGCAGCCTGTTACGTCCCCCTGATCCCCTACTGACTCCCACCCCTGTACTGTTGGCCCGGCGGGAGATCCACAGCCGACACCCCCGCGCCACCACCACACACCTCCAACGTGCCACTGAGGAGAGTCTGGTCTACCGGCGACACTCACAGTTGTCGTGCCAGCTGCCCGGAGCTCCCAAGTCTACCTTCCTTATGGTCTTCAGTCCAGATGGGTCAGTTAAACATTCTGTTAGTTCCTTCCTTATCTGGGCCTGTGTTACCTGCTGTGTCTAGTCTACACTCTTGCAAGGTGTCGGGCTGTCTTGGCTCAGTCACTGTAAATAATTTGTTAGCATCAATAGTGCATTCGTTGTTCATAAAACATATAAAGTGCAAACAACAATTAGTAAAAAAAAATCCTCACTAATCTGGGAAGGAGAGGATGTCCCTGTCCGGAAGTGTCAAACACCAAACCAAAAACCTCTTCCTAACCCGGGAACTGCTGGGAGACTCTTAAGAGTTCCCCCGGCGGACTGCGGGGAGACTCTTAAGAGTGAGTGAAAACAAAAATCAACTTTTGACATCGATTTTTTTTTTTATTTTTTTTATTTTTTTTTTTTTTTTTTTTTTTTTTTGGCCCCTGGGCCATGCAAAATCTCAGTCCTCTACCTCCCCTCCTTCCCCACTTTCCTCCTCTCCTTCAGTTATCACCTATTTTCCCTGTTATTCCCTTATTCTGAGGTATATTTTCGTGCTAACATTAGAAATCCGGTTGGAGGGTGTGGTCATCACTGATAGCAAGCGAATGCAAGAGAGAGAGAGAGAGTATCGATCGACTGTGTCTCAGTGGCCTTGGGGGAAATTGGCGGGAAAGCAGCTTGCCTCACCCATACATTATACAACTCGCGGGCTATATCTCCGATTTTGACCATCCAAACGCTGTTTTACTCGTTTTATTGTTGTTTCAGGTTAATACCTTTATAATCAACCCATAATAGGCGCATATGGATAAGTATTAATGCTATTAATGGTACAATGAATATTTTAGTGACGGAAACACCTCAAATACGTCAGCACAGGGGGACGTTTCCAATTACCCCCATGCGCACTTGTTAGGTTAAGGGGAGATGGGCCTCTTTTTGGGGTCCCCCTTTAGCCCCATTAGTTTTCAGATTTTATGACGTTTTGCTCATTACAGTAGTTTGTTGATTTTAAGACCTTTTGCCCTATTTCTTTGTCAATATTTACCCTTTCAGGTCCGTGGGTTGCCATTTAGTATTCAGAAATATATTAATCTTAATCTCATAATTACCTCTCCAAAATTAGTTTTCTGCCCACAACTCGTTCAAAGACAACTGCAGAATTTGAAGTAATTAAACTAAAGGTTTCTAAACACCCCTGATGGTAAAAAAAAGTTTTAAAGTATCCCTGTAAGGATGCAATCGCATCCTGGTGCGCAAAAGGGTTAAGACCTTTTGTGCTACCTGTATTTAGGTGTCAATTTTTTTCCTGTTGAATGATAGTGAACCTTTAATTTTGGAAGAACCGGCCTACCGAAAAATGTAAAAATTAATCTAGTAGGGGGATCTAATGGATGTTTTTTTAAGCTTGATAGAGGTCTAGGGAGGAAACTAATAAAATAGTAAAAATACATGAATGATCAAATAAATACGCCATTCCCCCTTAATGTGACCGATATTATAATCCTGAATCATGTTGTTTTACAGTTCCAAAGTAGCCTCGACCCATGGAGACCACAACATCTACGTGAGTGAGGTGAAGACGGGTCGTTGTGTGTGTACCCTGGAGGGCCACCCGCGGACCCCTTGGTGTGTGGCCTTCCATCCCGCCAGTAACCAGATCATTGCTTCGGGATGCCTCGGGGGGGAGGTCCGCGTCTGGGATCTCAAGGTACGTTACCTCACCAAACATGTTGACTTTGGAAGAGCTTAGGTTCTGCTTAACCCTTTAATGTCATGTCACTGCCCTTTTGTGTGTGAGTGAGAGAGAGTGTGTGAGGGGGGAGGGGTGCTTAGGTGGCATCTTGAGGTGGAGAGACTCACCCACACAGTTTTAGCGCAGATTTATCATGTCAAGAGAAGGTTATACCAGCCACTATTGTTACTTTCACTCTCACCACTGTTTCAGTTGATAATTTTCAACCTTGAATAAATACACCACCATGGGGGTTATACATTAATCTAGAGTTGTTTTGAGTGTCTATGTGAAGTATGGATACGATGTTTCATCATATGTTGCTTAGTTGTTTTCCCTATCCCTTTCCGTTATAGAATTACAGTCAATAAATAGGATAATCATCACATTCCCCAAACCTAACAAAGACCCCACGCTACCCTCCTCACACCGCCCTATCACACTCCTTTGCACCCCCTCCAAAGTCATAGAGCGCCTTGTATTACAACTGATGACACCTGATGAACGCCGCCATTAGGACAAGAGACTGAAACTGCACTTATGTGTGGAACACTCAGTCTTAAAATTTTATGTATGTATGTATGTACCTGACTTACCCCTTTCTCCAACACAACACGGCTTCAGGTCATTGCACTCCACAAACACTCTTCTTACAGACCTTACACAAAGAGATTTTGACGGCATCAACTCAGCTAGACCACCACACAGATCAGTACTTGCCACACTTGACATTAGTAAAGCCTTCGATGCCATCCCCCGCCACAACCTAACAAACAAAATCTACAACACAAAAAGATGGCTGGCCAACTTCTTAGCAGGCAGATGTGCACACGTATCTTTTGCCGGTCAGTCATCTAGCATTAGAAATTTCCCAAACGGAATCCCGCAAGGATCCGTCCTGTCGCCCGCACTCTTCAATCTGTACATGCATGATATATATACACCAAATTCACCCCAAATAACCATAGCCTCCTACGCAGACGACATAACACTCACAAGCATGCACCAAAACCCAGACACAGCAACAA
Organism: Paralithodes platypus; assembly: GCA_032716605.1. NCBI lineage: Eukaryota > Metazoa > Arthropoda > Malacostraca > Decapoda > Lithodidae > Paralithodes > Paralithodes platypus. Next base: position 22,979,880 of record CM064563.1, read on the forward strand.
GACTCCTTCAAGACTATCTCGACACATTACATGAATGGTGCACTACAAACAGACTCAATTTAGCCCCAGCTAAATCCACTGCAACCCTCCTCACAAGCTAGACAGGAGAGCACGATTACGTCCCGGGACTCAACATAAACAACACACCCCTAACACACACACACACACACCTAAAATCCTAGGAGTAACATACGACACCCAAATGACATTCAAATAGCACACCACAATCACGAAAAAGAAACTGACACCCAGACTTAACGCCCTCAGATCACTTGCCCACACAAAATTTGGACACAACAAAGAAACCACCACCACAGTCTACAAACAATACATAAGATCAGTTATGGAATACGCAAGCCCGGCCTGGGCTTCTAACCTAGCTGAAACACATCATAAGACCTTACAGACTATTCAAAATAAAGCCCTTAAAATCATCACAGGATGCACAGCTACTACACCCACAGATCACCTACATCAAGAAACCAAAGTCCTAAAAGTCAAAGATCATCTAGACATGAGAGGCACTCAATTCCTGGCAGCAGCCTCCACGAATCAACACCACCCACTACACTACATGGCAACACACCCACAGACACCAAGAAATATCAAAACAACACCCAGCACACGCTATCACACACAAATACTGTCTTCTCTCCCTCCCTGCCCACCCCAAACCAACTTCCGGAAGCACATCCATACTCATATCACTCGCCGTTCCATCCACTCACTCATAGACAACACGCAGCTGCAAGCACGACCTCCCGAAATCCATCCTTCTGAATCCTCCCTTCCTCGCGAGGACAGAGTCCACCTGGCCAGGCTGAGATGTGGACACCATCCAGCTCTTCTGAGCTATCAGAAGAGACTGGATGACTCCGTCGTCGACACCTGCCCGGGTTGTAACACAGCACCCCATACCATAAAACACATCATAGAAGACTGCATTTCACACAACCACTTACGCCAACAACACAATTTACACTATTTGAGAGCTCTGTGGGAGAGCCCGACCGTGGCCATGGCCTTCCTTAAGGACTCGGGGCTGTTCGGCCAGGCAGCTTAGGGAACAACAACAACAACAACAACATAAATAGGATAATACAGTATTGACAAATTATGTACATTTTGCCCATAGTTTAGGGGTTAAAGCACATATACTTACTGTACATTGCTGTCATGTAATGTACAACACTATAATACTGGGTGTGTATTTGTACAGTACCGGTACCATATGTAGAAGTTGGTGCCAAGTCTGTATTTCTGCAATACCTTCTTTAATGTAACATTACAAACTGTTTTACTCACCATAAATCATGTAACAGATAATATTTCATGTGCAGTATATTGGTATTTGTAATCATTATAGCTTAATATACAGTACTGAGTTGCTATAGTGACAGGACAACCATCAGTCTAATTCAATTTTTTTGAGGTAGATATAGTTTAATTAAAATGTAAAACTTGCAAACTAAACAAACCAAAACTGGGACAAAGACAATATAAAGTCAAATTAACTTATCAAAATCGCTATGTGGAAACAACGCTTACTAAAATAAAATTTATGAAATAAAAGAACACAATCCACCACATAGGGTGTACATTACTACATGAGCAAGTTAATCTGGGTATTAGACCCATTACTGTAATCAATCAATCTTACATACATACATACATACATAAAATTTTAAGACTGAGTGTTCCACACATAAGTGCAGTTTCAGTCTCTTGTCCTAATGGCGGCGTTCCAGGCAACCCTGTTAAGGGCTGCTTCACTTGTCAAGTTCTTGGATTTGAGATCGGCGCGTATAGTCCGATCCCAGGTCTTCCTCGGTCCACCCCTTGGTGCAGCTCCCTCCACAATCATAGACCTGCATTTTTTCAATCTTAATGAATTAAATTGACCAAGTGCTATGCTCAGCCTAATTATGTGGTGTGTTGTACCATTAGGGTGGGAGTGAGGTGTGGACGACAGAGAAGAATACAGTTGTAGCGTCGTTAGCCTTCCATCCGACGGACCAAGTTCTGGTGGTGGCCACGTTCAATGAAATATACTTCTGGGATTGGTTCCAGCCCCAGCCCTTTGCAAGGATTGCCACCGCTGATGAGAAGGAGAAAGTCAGGTAGGCACAACATAGTAGCTACTGGTACCTTGGTTTGATATTTATTTATGTGATTACTAAAACAATACAATATGCTAGAAAAGTGGGGCATAAATGTAGCCTATTGAAATGTAATTTAATCGGATTATGGTGATATTTATATGTAAAACTTGCAAAATTAATAAACCAAAACTGGGACGACACAATATAAAGCCAAAAGAACTTATTGTAATGTAAAACTTGGAAAATAAACAAACCAAAACTGGGACGACACAGTATAAAGCCAAAAGAACTTATTGTAATGTAAAACTTGGAAAATAAACAAACCAAAACTGGGACGACACAGAATAAATTAAATTACATCCCGTTCTTAACATTAATCCTCTATTACAAACCCCAATGCACTAGAATAAACTAATGAAAGCATATAGTCCTCCCGGGATTCAAAATCTGGACACCACACCCAGAACATAAGCATCTAAACCATTACACCACCAACTTATCAAATATTTTTCAGATATGTGAAGTTTGATCCCTTGGGCCGCAAATTGATCACGGGTATTGCCAACCTGTCTCACGAGCGTCCCACCAGCAGCGCATCGTCCCGACTGGGCAACATGACCGACTCTCTGGGGCCCCTCCTCTCACGGTCGGAGTTGGTGGAGAGAGAGCAGCAGTTGTCTCACCGCTACAACCAACTGAGCTCTCAGTACCTCAGTCTTATGTCACGCTATCAGGCACTTACCACCACTGCCTTCACCAGTGTATCCAGGCCTACCACTAGGGTAAGTTGGCGGTCTTTATTGTTGTCGTTCCCTAAGCTGCCTGGCCGAACAGCCCCGAGTCCCTAAGGAAGGCTGTCTTTGTTGTTGTTGACGTTCCTTAAGCTTCCTGGCAGCACCGAGTCCCTAAGGAAGGCTGTCTTTGTCTGTCTGCTTGCTTCTCTGTATCACTTTGGAATTATAATGTTAAACTTGCACACTACATTTTATATTATAATGTAAAACTTGCAGACTAATTTTTCTGCCGAAAAATGTACAAATTTATCTTGAAGGGAGGTCTAGGGGGTGGTTTTTAAAGCTTGATAGAGGTCTAGCAATGAACTAAAAAATAAATGAATAGACCAAAAAATAGCCACTATCCCCTAAAGTGAATGTAATTAAATCTTGTCTTTTGTCGGTGCTGTACCTCCTGCACTAACCTCTTCAATTGGTATTTTCTCCGACAGATTGACCGCGGCACAGACCCAATAGAGCCCCAGCCAACCAGCAGCAGCAGCGTTAGTGGTGGGGGTAGTAGTGGTCTTGGTGGTGGTGGTAGTGGTGGTCTTGGTGGTGGTGGTGGAGCGTCAGGGAGGATGAGTCCCAGTCGTCTGCTGAGAAACATCCGGTATGCTAGCTCCATGGCCGACAGAATCTCCGAGGATCGATGGCGCGACCATGGTCTGGTTAGTATATTTATTAAGTTTTATTTTTGTCTATGCTATTGTACTTAGATTGGACTTTGTATCCATATGCATTTTAATGTTAGCACCATACTGTACTAGGCCTACCTAAACAATGGCTCCACAGAAGGTACTGTTAACCATATTATAAGTAACACCCCGTTCTTTAACATTAATATCAATTACAAACCCCAATGTACTTTAATAAACTAATGAAAGCATATGGTCCTCCCGGGATTCGAACTCCGGACACCACACCCAGAACATAAGCACCTAAACCATTACACCACCAACACAGTTATCAAATATCGAGAAGAACTTAGTGCACAATGTTGTAGTCCTCACATGTCGCAGAATAAGTGCTGTCTCCTGATGTATATAATCTAGGTTAGGCTATTTATTTGTGGAGATATGAAATTCACGAAAAACAGCTGGACCTCAAGCCCGCAAAAGTTCAAACCCCAAGGGTTAATGAATTTGACTGAATTTTAATAGCAACATGACCTTTTATCCCTTTCTTTAATTTATAAAACAAGACAGGTAATGTATTGTACAGTACTAGTTCTGAATATGTTATTCGTGTCTTTGTACAGGATTTGTCAACTGGTGAACGTTCTGGTCGTGGTAACAGTGGTTGGGGTAGCAGTGGTAATGGTGCAGAAGGTGGAACAACAAGAGACACTCCGGCTCCCACCAGCGACTTATTCCTGCGTCAGATCATCAGCGACGACTCCGCCTCGTCTTCCAGTCTTGATTCTAGCTCCTCTGCAACCAGCGGGGCGAGCGGTGTGGCCGAACGTAATACTCGACTCTCCCTCCTCTGGACCTCACGCCTACATCGCCCCGCACAGGATTCAGACAGTGCTGGGGAAGGCCCGCATAGTTTAGGTGACGGAGCAGGGCAGGGAGAGAGAAGGGGCACAACAAGGGGCACTGAGGAGCGTAATAGCGATGATGAGGACCCTAGTGGACCAGGGACGCTATGGGGGTACTATTCCAGTGACGGTCCTTCCATACATACCCGGCCGCCTCGTTCGGTATCACGTCACGCTATGGGCCCTCGGTCTGGTGTATTTGCGTCACGGCACACTGACCGCACAGGCTCTGGTGCTAGCAGTGATGTTGCCATTAGTGATGGTACCGGTACTGGACTAGCTAATGGAGAAGGCGCAGGTTTGGACGACCCCCCAGACATCCCACCACCACCACCTTCATCGTCCACAACTTCGGACAACACCTCACTAAGCCGGAATCGCAGGCTTTATGTAGACGTCCTCCCACTGCTGCGTCGCTACCCCTTCCTCTCCCTCCCCACCCCACCACAACCATCCCTACCACCACCACCCCCTCCTCCTCTCCCCTCGTCATCTTCCAGGCCACCTCCCCCACCCGTGGACCTGCCTCAGGTCCCCAGCCCCCAGCGTCCAGCCCCCCCTGACCCCAACGAGGCCCTGGCAGTACCAGGACCATCCGGACTCTCAGGAACCTCCCAGTCATCATCATCATCATCAACATCGTCTAATTCTCTACTCCACCCTCAAGTTGGCGTCCACCTCCTCAGCCAACACATCAAGAACATGGAGAGGATATGCATGTGAGCAAAGCTGGTACCACACCACTGTTTTTTCTTTCAATTTTTATCAGCAACTTTGGTCTGGCAGCTTATGAGTTAAATTTGTATAAGTATTCTGTCACCTAAACACTCTTAATTTTCGTCTGACTCCAGTGCAAAAGATGCTATACCCTGTTCTAAATAATTAGGCCAAAACTCTCGAATATTAACCTCTATAACTTACAAACGACTAGAGTAATCGTGCTAATATGCCTACCATTTTGGAATGGTGAGCCAAGTAGGGAGGCCAGAAATTGTGAGCCATATCCTCTGTAACTTGAAAAGGGCTAGAGCAAATGGGCTGCAAATTTCCACATCTATTGCCTGGCTGAACCTTTCCAAATGGTAGTAATATTGACTCGTTTACCAGTACAGGTACTTCTAGTCGTTTGTGAGTTATCGAGGTTAATATTCCAGAGTTTTGGCTTACTTAGGGAACAGGGTATATTGTAGCATACCTGATACTTGATTGTTTGTTGTGTACAAATTTTGAAGGGTATATTGTAGCGTACCTGACACTTTATTGTTTGTTGCGTAGCGTATCTGACACTGTTTGTTGCGTAGCGTATCTGACACTGTTTGTTGTGTAGCGTATCTGACACTGTTTGTTGCGTAGTGTATCTGACACTTGATTGTTGCGTAGCGTACATGACACTGATTGTTTGTTACATACAGATTTGGAACAGGGTACTGTATATTGTAGTGTACATGACACTGATTGTTTGTTACATACAGATTTGGAACAGGGTACTGTATATTGTAGCGTACATGACACTGATTGTTTGTTACATACAGATTTGGAACAGGGTACTGTATATTGTAGCGTACATGACACTGATTGTTTGTTACATACAGATTTGGAACAGGGTACTGTATATTGTAGCGTACATGATACTGATTGTTTGTTACATACAGATTTGGAACAGGGTACTGTATATTGTAGCGTACATGATACTGATGTTTGTTACATACAGATTTGGAACAGGGTACTGTATATTGTAGCGTACATGATACTGATTGTTTGTTACATACAGATTTGGAACAGGGTACTGTATATTGTAGCGTACATGATACTGATTGTTTGTTACATACAGATTTGGAACAGGGTACTGTATATTGTAGCGTACATGACACTGATTGTTTGTTACATACAGATTTGGAACAGCGTATATTGTAGCGTACCTGACACTGATTTATTGTTGCGTAGTGTATCTGACATTTTATTGTTTGTTGTGTACAGAACTCACCTGGAAGTGGCTATGAACCGTAACGAGATAATACGGCTGCAGCAGATACGGTCCATGTTGTGTGACATCCAGCACCAGATCCGGTCACTGCGGCTCACTGTGGACCAGAGTATGAACCAGTCTGACCTGGACCTCTCCGGCTTTGACCTGTCTATCATGGACCTCTCGTACTGGACACGACACTTCTCAAGGTGTGTGTGTGTTCTGGGCTATATTCTGTTTCATTTCATCTGACGATAAATTGAATCCCTTAGGTGCTAATTTCTCGATACTTAATGGAAAAATATGACACTACCATGTCTCTGCATCATAATAAGACTAAGTGGATATAAAATTTCCCAACAAAATCACCATAATAACTGAGAAATCTTGATGGGAACTTTGCAATTTACCGTCAGTTTAAAAGAAACAGAACATAGGTATCTTAAAATGTAAAACTTGCAAACTAAACAAACCAAAATTGGGACAAGGACAATATAAAGTCAAATTAAATTATCAAAATCGCTATGTGGAAACAACGCTTACTAAAATGAAAATTATTAAATAAAAGAACACAATCCACCACATAGGGTGTACATTACTACATGAGCAAGTTAATCTGTTTCCCAAGCAAACTAATCGCACATATAACAACGCACTATCGTCACGTTAAAGGAAGTAGTCAAGTTTGGGAAGTCCGGGACGTTCTGGCAAATTTGACTAAACTCTGCATGAATAAGGAAACTACATGTTAAATGTCAAAATATTATTTAAAATCAAATTTGCATCATGACAAGACATTAACAATAGTACAAAATACAAATATTGATAAGATAACTATCTTTTGAACCCGGGGATTGGCTACAGAAACATGGGTTCCGGGATAGGTATTTGGTGTGGTCTTTCGGAAAAAATTTGGCGTGGTTGGAAAGACTTGAGATAAATGTATGAACAAGGGTATGCAGTCCGCCCTTCACCTTGGTGTGGTCTTGAGTCGGACACCTGATAACCAATATGAACTATCACCTCAGTCTTATTACTTAACTTAGAAGTGTGAAAAACTGAGGCATAGGATCTTCTTCCAATAGTTTGAAAGATAAATTTTACTGTAAATGCCCAGGAACTATAGTCTATTCGCTGTAAGTAGGCGAAAAATCATAATCTATCCTCTGTAACTAAAAATGGGCTAGAGCAAATTGGCTGTAAATTTCCGCATCTATTCCTTGACTGACTCTTCCCAAATGGTAGAAATATTAGCTTGATTACACTAGTTGAATGGAAGATGAAGTTGAAATGCTTACAAAGAGAATATGTGAGTCAGATACAATGGGAGATAGAGGGGCAGGAAGACCCCCATTGAGATGGAGAGACTGTGTAAGACAAGCTTTGGATGAAGAGAAATGACTATAGATCAGGCAAGGGAAGTGGTAATAAACAGGAATGAATGGAGAATGCTTGTGAATAGATGAGTGAACACATGGTCATTTGGGAGAAGGGGTCGGGCGCAAGTTGGACTAGATAATAATCCATCATGCGCCTGGCCCGGGGAGACGGTTTATATGAAGGGTGCGCCTTGAAGTGTGGTGGGGGGGCTTGTGGTTTCGGCTCTGCTGCATGTCTGCCTGCTGAGACCGGAACCTCTCCGGGTGGTCAGGGGCCGGGGGAGTGCTGGAGCGACCTTGGTGATCCTGGTCTCTGGGTCTTCTCCTGGATGACCTAGATGTGTGTGAATTTGTATTTTGTTTTTGTGTGTTCATTGTTTTCTGTTGTGTTATCCCTATTCAGGCTCTGTCTTGACCCCCCCCCCCCAACAAAATTATAGGAAAAGTGGGGATTGGGCCTGAGCATATAGATAGATAGATAGATAGACTAGTCGGTTTTTGAGTTTCAGAGGTCATGATTTCTCTCCTACTTACAGTGAATAGACTATAGACATATAATTTTGTGTCTCCTCCAATATTTAACCTGTTCCTTCTTATTCAGGTAAGAGATGAAACAAGATGGTGTAATAACATCATCATTCTTCACATTGTTCTTTGAATAATTACCCTCAACTTATTTTATTGTCAGCATGCGCGGTGAAGGTGAACGAGATAATCAAACACCACAGTCTGGCCAACAACAACAACAGCCATCAGCACCAGAGTATCCGCGCACCAGCCGTTACCGTCACCTGATGCCTCACCACCGACCTCTGGCCCGGCTACAGCGAGGACCTTGTGGCACCCGCTACAGGTCACGACATGCCATGAGGTCAGTTCTCTGCTGTGTTGTTTTAATATCACAACACTGAAGCAGTACTTCTTATGGATCACTGCTCTGTCTTCAGTCGGCCACCCCAAAAAAAGAAAAGAAAAAAGGAAAAGTGGGGATTGGGCCTGAGTATATACATACATACATACATCAATATCGATTGAAAGGCTCTTCCATAGTATGCACGGGTACCAGGAAATAGGTGTGGATATTTACAGTGTTTGCTCTAGGCCCTTTTGAATTATGAGAAGTTAAGGGTCAAGTTTATTGTCAAGTTTGTTGGTGCTACTTACAGTAGTTTCTTACAGTAGATCCTCTGGAAAAAGGCAAACTATGCCTGTGTATCCAGCTCAGTACCAGTACTTGCACTGCTGCGGTCGTTCACGGTGTTGGCGGCGGCGGTAGCAGACGCAACATTTTTACTATTCTGTATTTTTGCTTTATAATCAAACTTCAAATCTTGTCTTCCCCATGCTTTATCAAGATTACTTTCAAACTCCCTTATTGATTCGGAATCGACTACATACTGGGGCAGTGCGTTCCACTCATTTACCACTCTATCACAAAATGAGTTCTTTGCCTTCTCAAGCCTATTTCTATCTTTGTAAATTTTCTTAGAGTGTCCTCTCGTTCTTGTTCCCTCCCGCATCAAGAAGATACCTTCACACACATCCTCATCGTACTTTCCTGACACTATCTTAAAAGTCTCTATCATATCCCCTCTCTTTCTCCTATATGCCAGTGTCGGAAGCCCCAGTGTCCTACCTATAGTACAGTACAGTGCTCCTAACTACAGGGCTGTATATTTTAACTGGTACCCTGAACTATATTCTCAATCACCTTGAAGTAATGCTTTAACCCCTTCTGTACCTCTACGTCTTTTTTTATTTCATTCTAGCTATATTTAGACTATTTTGAGCAGTTTAAGAAAGATTTGTGGTACTAATGAGGGTTAAGTGAGATAGTTTGAATCCTTTTAATTGCTAGAGCCCCTTATTAAACTGAATATAAGCGCCTATTAGTAGCCAGAATAAAGTTAAAAGGACGTCGCGGTACAGAAGGAGTTAAAGTGTCACTGGCCACTGACCCAATATACACTATCAAGCAAAGATGCATTCTCTGATCAACACATTGGTATTACTTAACCTTTAATTGTGTTGGTGGTGTAATGGATTAGATACTATGTTCTGGGTGTAGTGTCCCGAGTTCGAATCCCGGGAGGATCATAATTATGCTTTCTTTAGTTTATTCTAATGCATTGGGGTATGTAATGGAGGATTAATGTTAAGAATGGGGTGTTCCTTAATTATCTTGTATATAAAAACTTTCATAATTTTGGTCCTGGAAGTTAATGGAAGCTACTGTTATTTTTCCTAGATCTTGTATGATGTCCCCGAGCATCATCCAACGTCTGGCGCGTCGCCGAGCCAACCGCAGCCGCCTCAACCTCCCGGGCTTAGCTTCTGACACAGGCACGGAGGGCGGCCCCGGCTCCCCCCGCCCCCCCACCAGTGATGGGGCTACTGGTGGAGGTGGTGGTGTAATAGGACCACTCCCCACACCACCCCCGGACCACACTGATGAGCAGCCCAGGCATATTGTTCGCATCGTCTCACAAAACCAACGCACGGTAAGACAACACCTTTACTCGCTTGTATTGTTATAGTCATTTGTATCATCATTACACAGACCTAGTTTTGTCAGTTTTATTGGAGTGATTGACTGTAGTGGTGGAATGATTGTAGTGATGGTGATGGTAGTGTTGGTGATGATTGTAGTCGTGGTGATGATTGTAGTGATGGTGATGGTAGTGTTGGTGATGATTGTAGTCGTGGTGATGATTGTAGTGATGGTGAAGATTGTAATGGTGATGATGTAGCGATGGTAGAGATAAGGAAGTTGGGGGTTTGGGCTAGCAACGAGCTAGAAAATCAAATTAAATTGCCTCAGAATATGGAAGCATGGAGGCGATTCATTTGTAGCCACCCTTTCATGGATGACGGCATTTGACAATAGAAAGATAAGATAGGTCGGGGAGGTGGTGTAATTGGAATACTCCCCACACCTCCCCCAGGTTAAACGGATGAGCAGCCCAGGCTTACTATACATACCGTAGTTTTATTTTGTTATTTTGTTTTGTTATTATTATTATTTTTTTTTGTAACATTGTTTTGCTAAATCTTCAATATATTATTTATACATAGTGATTTTGATAAGGCACTGGAGATGGTGGTCAAGTTTTGCTATTTGGGAGATACCATCTCTGCTGGTGGTAGGGCTGAGGCCGCCACTATCACCAGATTAAGATGCGGCTGGGGAAAGTTCAGAGAACTGTTGCTCCTATTTACCATGAGAAGACTCCCTCTCCCCTTGAAGGGAAAGGTGTACGCTTCATGCGTTAGAAGCGCAATGACATATGCTTCAGAAACGTGGCCTATCAAAGCGGATGATATCAATAGAATAGAACGTAATGAGATGGATTTTTGGTGCCAAACTGCAAGATAGGATATCTAGTGAAGAGCTGGGGAGAGAGGAGGGATGAACTAAGTTTGGTAAAAAGATGCAAGTCCATGAACGTGGAGGGAGCTGCATCAAAGGGCAGACCATGCGGTCTGATCTTAAATCAAAGAACCTGACAAGTGAGGCAGCTCTGAACAGGGCTGCTTGGAATGCTGCCATTAGGACTTGAGACCAGAACTGCACTTTGTGTTGAGCACTCTCTAAATTTATGTATGTATATACTGTATCTTTGTTATGTGTAGTTTCTGTTTTGGTTTGTTTGTTTTGCAAGTTTTACATTATAATTCCCAGATGTTGCGGCAATCCATTGAGAGACTGCAGGAACGCATACAGAAGCAACGCGAGGAGCTTGAGCTTCAGGAGCGACGTCGGAGAGAACTACACGGCGCCTCAACTTCCATGTCCAACTCCTCCACACCTTCCGCCACTTCTTCCTCCACTTCCTCCACTCTTTCCACACTTTCCTCCACTTCCACCACCACCTCCTCCACAGCTTCCGCCACATCTTCCTCCCCTTCCTCCACATCTTCCTCCGCTCTTTCCATTCTTTCCTCCACTTCCTCCTCTGCCTCCACTTCCACCACTTCCACCACCACCACAGATACCACCACCAGTCTACCATCTCCTTCCATCACCACCACCACCACCACTACTACCTCCACCACCTCCACCTCCCTCTCCACCGCTCCCTCCACCTCCACCACAACCACCACCACGTCCTCCAACCTGCGGCCTCCACCCACCTCTCCACTGTCCTCGTACTGCGGGCTGGGCAGTGCTTCTCCTCCCTCGCCTCGTAAGTTTGGCATAACTTTAGCGCATTTTGGAACAACACTTTGTCCTGTGGCGTATTCATTAATGTGTTCCGCCATATTAAGGCTCATTCAGGCACTCCTGATTGATTAAGCAAGTGTCTAAATGAAATTAAATGTATTCAGCTAAAAACTAGAAGACATTTGCTAAAATTAGCAATTATTGCTAATGTCGCGCTACATTGCCTTTGTCAGCGCTTTATATCTAGCTTATACTCCTCAGTGCACCAGCCGGCTGGCTGGTGGAAGAACGGGTGGCCTGTCGCTCTGCCGTTCCCTGGCACTCGATTCTACAGGCTTTAAAAACCTGTAAATTGCAATGACGTTCTGGAACATCTCCCGCAGTCAATGGATTAAGGAACTTTTGTTTTCCTTACGGTCATGTTTGAAAACGTGCAAGTATCTTATTGATGACAAACATTTATAGCTCCTATTATTTAAAGTCTTCCAATATCTTTAGAACAATAGCAATAGCTAGAGATCCTGTACTAAGAGGGATCGGCTATAATTTTATTTGAATGCAATTTTGGTGCTGTAATTATCAAACATCAGGGTGTTATTATTTTGGACGAAGTCTGAAAGACAGGTAAGTCGAAAGTTTGAGGTGTTTCACACTTCTGGACGGAGCTTGAACACTTTGAATAGTTTGAAAGCAGGAAGTTTTGCTATATACATTATACGTATGACAAAAAGCCACACGTAATGTTCAAGTACAGTCGCGCTAATAAGTGATGTCTCGGCACCAAGTATGTTTTGATCAATACAGTAATTGGTATCATAACTATCTAAGCTTCATTTCTTCATAATGAGTGAAATATACAAACATGTTGTTGTTCCCCAAGCTGCCTGGCCGAACAGCCCCAAGGCCCCGAGCAATTCCAAGGCCATAACCGAGCGCCCCCACAGAACCCTCCCTGCCGACCACAATAAAGCCTGGGTGACCGAAGCCACTCCATGGCGGGGAGCTGAGGAGGGTGCGGAAACGCACAGGAAACCAAAGCCCCACCCAGGGCCCTGTGCCCCTCAGCAATTATGAAGAGAAAGTTGAGGGGCAAAGGGAAAAATGTGACGCTTTGGCTTCCAATCTTGGTAGATTGGGAGGTCAATCCACGGAAGAGACGCCGTCACTTGAGATCTAGAAAATATATAAGTTAAAGGAACAGTCAGAGTAAGCTATGGGTATGGCAGAGATCACTCAGTTCTAACTCTGATAGACATGTTCCTACACTTACCCACCCTATTGAACATCTGACAGACATTAATACAGGACAGAGCAAGCCAAACGTAATGACAGCTGGGACATGACTTGTTAGCGCGACCGTACAGAGTAAACTAATGATAGTATACTGTTGTTTCCTCAGAGCGTTACCGTCGTCGAGGTCCACCCTCCACCTCCCTGGCTGAGAGGATACAGAACATGCTTATACAACAAGGCAGATACAAGGCTGACAAAACTACTACCAACACCAGAAGTAACACCACCACCACCACCACTAGTACCAGTCCCAACACCAGTACCAGTACCAGTAACAACAACAACAACAACACTGCTACCAGTTCACCATCCTGTAAGTACAGTACTGTATTGTTGACAGTTTTATAATGACAATAATTTTTGCTAATGAGTACTGTACCTTGATGAGGTTTATAGTTACAGTATTGAGTTTTAACTCTTTCATGCACCGGGGTTTGCCGTTTAGTAGTCAGAAATAGACTTCTCTTAATCTCATGTAGGGAAGAAAGTCTGCCTCGTATGGGCCAATAGGCCTTCTGCAGATTTCCATTTTTCTTACGTTCTTATGTTATTTCATTACTGTATTTTTTCTTACTTTGGACTTAGGATTAGGATTTAATTAGGTTTATTTGTAAGTTAATTGGTCAATTGGTGATAATATGAATTTTAGTAGAGTGTTCTTTTTAACCCTTGTCTAGTGGGGTGTTTTGGGCTCATTTGGGCATATTCAGGCCCTCCTGCATGATAAATCAAGCATCTGCATGAAATTTTTTTTATTTAGCAAAAAACTAGGCACTCAAAGCTTCAAAATGAGACCAGAACGAGCTACGTAGCACTCGTGGTTTTCTTGCAGTGATGCCACGAACATGGGAGTTTAGCATATATCGGTATATTTTTCCCAGCTATGCTCATTACTGGCTACACTGCCGGCCTCTCGAGAACACAGGGAACATGAGTTAATGGGCGGTGGTAAGCCCTGGGAGTCGGCTGTCTGGCCCGCTGTGCTCCCGGCCATTTGCACTCTATTTTAACCCTTTAAAAACCTTAATAATGCTCCTAACTTGCTGCAAATTGGTGCACGACTTAAGTCGAGCGCCGCCAATAAGGGGTTAATGATATATAGTTTGATTTTTCATATGTGTTTTAATTTTAATTTTAATTTGTTTTTAATTAACACCTAACGAGCAGCCTAGGCGGTAAATAATATGTAGCCACCAGCGGGGTGTTTTTACCCAAAATAGGGCTGTTTACGTGATCATTTTCATGCCTAAATAAGACCCAGAGCGTAAAACAAGTATCTATCCCTGAAAGGGCATAAACAGAGCTTTCCAATAACACCCCAACGATCCTTGTATGACCGCTAGTTCTCTTACAACAATCGCGCAACACGAGTGCAAAAACCATGTAATTCGGTACTTTCCCTAAACAATTCACTGTGTAGCGAGTGTGAGAGGGTGGAGGAGGGTGGGATTCATGTCAGTTGGTCCACCGCGGTGGTCTGGAGCAGTCATACGCTCGCTACTCTCCTGCCACCACTTGTCTCTCTCTCTCAGTAACATTACGTGCTGAAAATGCCACACGACTTATGTTGTGAGCCGCCACATAGTCCAAATTTCTTTCACTCGACATATGATGCGCGCCGCTAAAGAAGGGTTAACTAGCTCATTCTTGTGTTACAGTTGTGAGCAGCAGTCGCGGTGAAGCCACGTCACCGCTGAGACTGTCTGAGCGTTGTTGCCCGCGTCCTTACGAGCGCAGCAGTGGCAGGTTCTGTGGGGCCAAACGTGTGGTACGACCCTACGCCCGTGCCATGGACCGACGCACTGACAGACACTGCATGGACTATTCGCAGAACTGGAGGGCCAGTGAACGCATCAGGCTCAACCGAGCCTCTGAACGATCCTCGGTATTAGATCGGCCTTTAGATTTATTGTCTACGCTGGAACGGCCATCTCCACTCGGCCACTCTTCAGATAGACTATCAAATCTAGACCGGCCCTCACCACTAGACCGTACATCTGATCGACTGTCAACACTAGACCGCCCCTCACCGTTAGACCGGGCGTCGGATCACCTGTCACCTCTTGGCCTCTCTCCAGTCACTCCACCCACTCCACTCCGAGACCGGCCTTCCGATCGACAGTCGAACCTAGACCGAGATCGACCTTCAAACTCAGACCGAGATGGACTGTCACCTCTGGACCGGTCTCCAACGTTCCATTTCCTAGACCTAGATGAACCCTCACCTCTGAGTACCTCGTCCCCCCTCGACCCCTCCTCTCCATACCCTCTCTCCTCGCTGTTAGGCCGCCTGGATTGGTCGTCATCGCAGGAGCGGAGTGCTAGGAATCGTTCATCATCCCAGGATCGCCCTTCACCATTGGATCACCCGTCTCCATTGGATCGACCCTCCTCACAGGATCGTCCATCTTCACAGGATCGACAGTCTTCACAGCATCGCACAGCTTCACAGGATCACCCATTTTTCTCTTTGGATCGACTCTTTTCCCTGGATCGGCCATCGGTGGTGGATCGGGTGGCTTCCCAGGATTGGATGAACGAGCGTGGGTTTTGGTCTGGCCCCCCAACGCCCCCCATCACTCCTCAAGCTCCGGGGCCCCCTTCCTCCGCCCCACCCCCACTAAGCCATATGGACGACTCACCCACTAGCGACCTGAATAGTGAGTACAGTACAGTAGTTTCAAGTCAAAAAAGGCTACACTCCGAAACAGCCACAACCAAATCTGCCACAAACCAAAAGAACCAAGTTTCCTAAGCTGAAGAACCCTAACATAAAAAGAATTTTATCCTAAAATAACCTAATTTAATCTATGCTAACTAAATATGTACACCTTTATCTCGAAGGGGGATCTTTGGGGTATTTTTTTAAGCTTGATGGAGGTATAGAGAGCAAAGTAAGAATTCCCCCCCCCCCCCCTTTAAAGCTTGTATACTGTATATTGAATGGGTTAGCAAATAAATGTTTGTATTTATATTGTGATGTTCCTGTTTTGCAAGTTATATATTTGTATTAAAATATAAAACTTGAAAACAAACTCCAAAGTTACTGTTTACATTAATGTAACGAACTCATTAAAATATTGCAACAATCTCTCCCGCAGACAACTCCAGCTCGGTGCACAGCCTCGTAAGACAGCGAATCATCAACGCCCGGCGAGAGAGACGGCAGCGGGAAGCAGCATTGGCGGCAGGGTTCACCAACAACAACAACAGTAATAACAACAACAACAACAGTAGCACCAGCACCACGGAGCATGATCGTCGGAGGAGATGGGAGACGGAGTTGGATCGTATTGAACGTCTGACGCAGCTACAGTACGGCTCCCTCACTGAGAACGATCTGCTCAGACCGGGCTTCACACGTTCTCGGAGGGATAGGTACAGGTGAGTCGGGAAATGTGTGTACAGTGTGAAGTTCATGGACAACTGTTTGATGCTTAGACATATTTGACAACCGCAGCTGCACTCTTTTATCGTACAAGAGGTCACACACACGCATACACACACACACACATTATATAATTTCACTCATTTGTATCCTTTCTTTCCCCCAGACAAATCCTGCAGCGTATGGAGGACCGCCTGAACAGCCTGGTGGACCAAGAGCAGGAACAGCAACAGAGGGAACAGCTGGAGTACCGCATCCTGGACTTCTCCGGCCTGGGACCCCGCACACAAAGTTAGTATTGATACCTCACTGAGCTAGCAAATACAGTACGCTTAAGTTATCACTTGGTTGGAAACGTAACTGCATTACTACATCACAGATTAGTTCTTTCTTACCGGTACTTTAATTTGATAGGTTTGATACATATTTCTTACTATCTTACTACAGTATTTCCATTGTTTACGTTTAAGAGTGACCGTTTTCTTTGCAGATCTGCGTCTTCTGGTGCGGCTGGCCCTCAGACTCATACGACAGCTGCTTAACTTTATCTGCAACCAAAATATGTGAGTCATTTGTATCTTTCTTCTCTCCTTGTTGTCATTTATTATCTCTCCTTTCATCTTTCTTCTCTCCTTGTCATTTATTATCTCTCCTTTCATCTCACCTCTTTCATCACCATTTGTGATAGCCTATGTGCTTATAGTTAACCCTTGCAGCATCATGATACCTTTTTCCATACTTTATATACCGATATATATATATATACGGTATATTTTTGTTTATTTTTTTGTTTATTTTTTATTTTTTTTACTGCCTATAACATTAAGCGATTAGGCCTATACTGGAATTAGGAAGGATTTTATCAAACTTAAAGGGTTAATTGAGATAGTTTTTAAGCCATTTGATCCCTAGAGGTGCCTCCTATTCTGAATAAAATCATCTAATTATAATGTAAAACTTGTAAGAATACAATGAAGGATTTATTAAAGTGAGTGAAAGAACACTATGTAAATATGCAGCCAATGGAAATGTATATTGTATTGGGTGAATATTTACTGATTATTATAGAATGAATTGATTATTTACTGATCATTGTACAAATATCTCTTGCAGATCTTACGAGGAGCGCCCTATCTCGCGACTACCTAACCCGTTCCGTGACGACGACGGTGGTATGCGTGCCGGTATCGGTGGTGGTGTGGGGGGAGGGAGGCGAGGGGGTAACCTACCACCCCCCATGGCCCTAGAGCCCCGCCTTCACAACCTGACCACCCTTCTGGAGGCCGTGAGGATGGCCAGTGAGGAGCTCCGGAACGATGGTGTTGGTGATGGTGTCAGAGGGGAGACTAGCAGTAGTACACCTCTCTCCACCACCTCCTCCACCTCCACCACCACAACCACCACTTCCACTACTAGTCCCTCTGGTGACACTCCTTCGCGAGTGACCAATGTGCCACGTCGTCTGACCAACTTCCTACGTCGCTCCGGCAACCTGTCCCACCAACACCAACATGATGGTGGTGACGGTGGTAATACTGGTGCTAGTGGTTCCACCCGTAGTGCCTCCCCTCGCCCTCACCTGGTTATACCTCGCATTACCCTCAGTGATCCCAGCGGTAGTGAGAGTCAAGTGGTGGAGGAGAGTGCCGCAGCAGCAGCAGCAGCAGCGGCGGCAGCTGCAGCAACAGCAACAGCAACAGCAGCTACAGCAGCAGCAGCAGCTGGACCTTCTCACAGTGACCAGGCAGATTTCAACACCAGGTTGGTTACTAACACACTTTATAGACTCACCATACCAATAATAACTTAAGTTGTTCATTACCCAACTCCCATCTGTATTATAGTTGCCCACATAAGTTCTGTTCCTCGTTGTGATCGTATTTATGAAAGTAAAGTACTGTACCTGTAGTGTGAATTTATTGCGAGTGTGGTTTCTTTTTATTAACAGTTGACTAGTTGTTGTTCCCTAAGCTGCCTGGTCGAACAGCCCTGAGTCCCTAAGGAAGGCCATGGCTACGGTCGGGGTTTCCCACAGGGCTCTCAAGGAGTTTAGATTGTTGTTGGCGTAAGTGATTTCGTGAAATGCATTCTTCTATGATGTGTTTAATGGTATGAGATGCTGTGTTACATCCCGGGCAGGTGTCGTTGACGGAGTTATCGAGTCTCTTCTGACTGGAACACGAGTGTAGTTTCTTGTGTTTGGTGTTGGGGTGAAATTAATAAAAAAATATAGATCATCTACCCAACCTTAGCCATTTCTCTCCGTCTCATTTAATGTCCTACTTTTCCTTCTGGGGAAGGGGGCTAGAATCCTCCTCTCCTTGTAAAATTCACCTACTAGACGAGAGAGAGAAAGGGGCGAGGGAACGCGAAAGTGGTCCCGGACCCTAAGAATTTGAACCTACAGTGTAGTTTCTGTTCGGGCTCTGTCTCGAGTTGGCCTCCCCTAGCTATGGGATATGTGCCTGAGTATATACATACATATTAATTGATATGGCTAACATTAAAAGATATTTCAGAGTAACTTGTATTTTAAACCCCTCAGGTCAGTGTCAGGAGTGCCCCTGAGATTATTGGGTCGTCAGTACGCTGTTGACCGTCGCAGCCCAGACTCTGAGGACTCCTCCAGCCCTCTAGATGGACTACAAGACCCCCCCGGCCAGCCCCCGGACCCACCCTTCCCCTGGAGAGCGGGCCACCTCACCCCGTACGACATTGGTCTTCCCCGCGGCCCCGGGTCAGAGATGCTCTTCCAACACAGGTTCCAGAGAGCCGCCCCGGACAGAGTTGCTGAGAGAGATGCTGACAGCTTCTTCAGTAGACCTTACTTTACCTCGCACTTTGGACCGTCTAGGAGTCTCGCTCAAAGTTAGTACCTCAACACTTTACTAGCGATATCTAACTTCCCACTCGCTTTAAATTTTGTATATAAATGTACCACATATTTAAAACTTTTGTCTGAAACTGTACTTACACTGTAAAATCACTCATTTGGCCAACAGTGCCTAAAATAATAATTATGCTGGCTCGTAAGGGGTTAAAAGAGTTCAAAATGTAGAAGATAAAACAATTGGAATGGATCTATTTATAGTGGAATGTTTGTGTTTACAGCTCTGGGGGTGACTCATCGCATCCAGGCCTGGGACTTTTCACACTACAACATCCCAGACATCTCTGACGGTCAGTTCTTTGTCTAGGATTTAATTAACATATATATACCTGTATAATCATTATAATTTTAACCTATCAAATCATCATTTGACTTATAAAGATTACTATGTGGAAATAATGCAGTGAAGATTTTCCAAAACAATATTATGAAATACCTATCTATCTATCTATCTATTTACCCAGGCCCAATCCCCACTTTTCCTATTTTTTTTTATTGGGGGGGGGGGGGGGGGACTCACGACAGAGCAAGAATAGGAACAACAGAAAACAATGAACACACAAAAATAAAATACAAATTCACATATCGAAACGCAAAATCAATTAGTCTTTGATTTGACAATTTTTGCTTTCTTTATGACTATTTGTATTTTGGAGCTCCTAATTGAGTACAGTCGTATTAGATATAAACAAAAAATAATACAAATGAAATAAAGGTAGAAAATTTATGTATTAATGCCACTATCTGTAGAATATCACTTTTAAAATAGCTCAAATCTCCAGAATATCGCTAGAAATCATATTGCTAGATGTATAAAACCAAAGTACAGTACATATACCTCTAGATCTAGTGGGAAAGTAGCTAAATTGACAACACTACTTTACTGTAGGTTTCCCCATAATATAATCCTAAAATGTTTCTCTGTCCAGTGTCCATTGTAGATTTCCCCATAATGTAACTCAAAAATGTTTCTTCATTGTAGGTTTTTAATGAAAGTCAAAAATGTTTCTGTCCACTGTAGGTTTCCCCATAATGTAACTAAAAAATGTATCTTCATTGTAGGTTTTTAATGACGGTCAAACATTTTTCTCTGTCCACTGTAGGTTTCCCCATAATATAATCCAAAAATGTTTCTTCATTGTTGGTTTTTAATGAAGGTCAAAACATTTTCTCTGTCTACTGCAGGTTTCCGCAGTGTGGTGGTGGACAAGTGTAAGATCCACAATGACGCCAGTGTTGACATCTCCTCGGACGGCACTATGTTAGCCGCTCTAGTACCAGAAAATCAAGCTATGACAATGGTCGGTAAGTAGCAGTCTGGTTTTGTTCAGTTTATATAGGAAGGGCCCTACCTGGAAGTATGTGGGCGGGCATTGTGTAGTTTCGCTGCGTGTCTGCCTGCTGTGACCGGAACCTCTGGGACCTGGGAATCATTTGCTGGGGACCCCTCATGATCCCTGGTCTCTGGGTCTTCTGGGTGACCTAGATGTTTGTGAAATTTTATTTTGTATTTAATTTATTTTTTCTGTTCGGAATCTGTCGAGTCAGCCACCCCCATTTATTGGGTATGTGCCTGAATACATACATACATCTAGCGAGTATACTGTCTATCAGATTAAGAGCAGAATAAGGGGTGGGGGGGGGGGGATGCATGCTAGTTCAGACCAACAGTAATTCAAATTCAAAGGTTTTATTGATTGTCACCAATGTTGGATATATTAAATTGTAAAACGTGCAAATTCAGTTTACAATGTTCATCTTAGCATACAAAGGTGGCATTGAAGTCTTACGATTGGCTCTGTCATAATGTGGCGTTGTTAATTGTCTGGGACCACATTATCTGCCTTTTTGTGATATTATAATTTGGTTGCCATCTGTTTTATAAGTGTGCGGAATTTCGATGCGAGTATCCTAGGTTCGAGTCCTTGGAGTACATGTATTTGTTGATTTCATTAATTGAATTTAGAGGTAAAGTTGGTTGGTGGAAGAAACATTATATTTTTGTGTTCCTGTAGGAGTGTACAGCCTGGAGAGCAAGACGCTGGGTCAACTATTATACTCGTACCTGTTTGCCCCCAACACCATCTGTGTGAGTCTGTCTCCCATGGCTAGACACCTGGTGGTAGGGTTCGCCTCTCACATGCCTCGCCTCATGACGCACAACACTAAACAGGTCAGTACAACCTTCATGTGGTGGTGGTGTAATGGTTTAGATACTTATGTTCTGGGTGTGGTGTCCCGAGTTCAAATCCCGGGAGGACCATATGCTTAACTGTCTTGATAGTGTAATGCATAGTGCGCAGAATTTCTATATGAGTATCCTGGGTTCGAGTCCTCGGAGTGCCACATGTATTTGTTGATTTCATTAATTGAGTTTAGATGTGAAGTTGGTTGGTGTAAAAAACATAATAATTCATTAGTTTATTCAAGTGCATTGGGGTTTGTAGTTGATGATCAATGTTAAGAATGGGGTGTTACTTTATATTTATTTGAACAGTAACTTTTGAGTGTGTTATGTGTGCGATTAGTTTGCTTGGGAAACAGATTAACTTGCTCATGTAGTAATGTACACCCTATGTGGTTGATTGTGTTCTTTTATTTCATAAATTTTATTTTAGTAAGCGTGGTTTCCACATAGCGATTTTGATAAGTTATTTTACCTTTATCTTGTATTGTCCAAGTTTTGGTTTGTTTAGTTTGCAAGTTTTTCATTTTAATTAATTTATCTTCTTACCGATGTCCTGATTCCCGTCTCTCCCTCTCAGGTGGTGGCCCAGGTGTACAAACTGAGTGACCCCCACAAGTCCCCGCCGGCCCCGGGCAGCCAACACTACCGCCGCATCGTAAGAGACATAGAGGTGACCAGCGACCAAAGACACACCTCACTCAACTGTATACGGTGGCTCCCGTACCCCGGACAAGGGCTCATATACGGTACCAACAGGGGACAGCTCAATATCTTACGCTGAAGTATGGTTGGAGTTTGTCTGTAGGACTTTTTATTATTATTTCAAACATCACCAGCAGAGGGCATCCTAGTTTAATATGTACATTAATTTTCCAAGCTACTGTATCACCAGAAATAGTTGAAATTTCCTATGTTGAAGTGATAGATGTACAGTATGTACAGTGACTTTATTTATTATTAACGGCACTACCGGAGCATCGTGCCTAACATAGAAGTGACCAGAGACACGGCTCGCTCAACTGTATACGCTGGCTGCCATACCCCGGGTAGGGTCTCATACGCGGGACACCTCAATACCCTGCGCTAAAGTGTGGTCACAGTATTTTTGTAGGGGATTTTATTATTTCCATCGTCACTACCAGAAAGCATCTTATTTTTTTGTTTACGTTTATTATTCAAGTTGCAGTATTACCAGAAAACAGTTGAATATACTACGTTAACCCGAGGCCTCTCAGAGTCGGCTCTCAGCTGACGCATAAAATTTACACAGTAATCCTAACTAGGCTGTATGTTGGCTCCCAGATGACGCAGCTTAAACCGCGCGCGAAAGCTGAAACTGCTCTGGATGTGCTAATATTAACGGAGGCCTTGCTACACTCATTGTTAACACTGCGTGGGAGGCAATGGAACTCGTATCACGCTTCCCGCGGTCTGAGCTCAGTTGCCGGCTGCTGGCCGCGAGTGACGTTTGGTGCTGCGCTGGCCGAGATTGGGGTAACCCATGCTATTTAAAGGCCTGGGAGGCCCTGGTCCAAAGATGGGAGTATGTGATTAACTGTGTGGCAGCATCAGTAGAGCGTCTGACTGGCAAGCGAACGCCACAGAAGTATTGCTAGATCAAAACTTGCTTGGGGAAGATACTTAAAAAATACCACCCACCCGATTGATGAAAGTGTCAACCACTGAATCGGGGAGACCAAATAATGGCTAAATGGCCACCTTGCTCACTTGATCCTGGAATTACATTGAAGCATGCCAAATCATTTCAACAACTATAGTCTATTCGTTATAAGTAGGCCAGAAGTGTTGACCTTTATCCTACGTAACTCTAAAAGGGCTGGAGTAAATGGGTTGTCAATTTCCACACATATTTCCTGGTTGACTCTTTCCAAATGGCAGAAATATCGGCTCAATTACTGAAGTTGTTTTAGAGTTGTGAGCACTTGGAGTGATAGTTTGTGGCCTACCTATAGTGAACAGGGTGTAGTGTATTATATTTAAGGGGAAGGGTTTATTTATTTTGACAATTTTAAATTTATTTATTATTTTTTTAGTTTCCTTCCTAGACATCCTGCATCAAACTTAAAAGAACATCCCCAAGATCCCCTTTCTAGATATAGTTGTAAAAAATGTATATGTTCCGGCCAAAGGCCGTTCCTCCTTAATTACAGGCTTGTTATCGCTCGCCAGGAAAATATCGACACTTACATGACACTAAAAGTCTTAATATTGACAACGAAATGGGGCGAAATATCCAAAAATCATCAAACTAACGGGGTGAATGTCTGAAAATCTGAAAAGTAGTAAGGCTAAACATGAGGGAGGAGGGCCATAAAAACCAACCATCCTCCCTCCCCCCCCCCTTAACTGGCTAGGAATCAATCATATAGTAATTCCCACCAACAACGACATGGTTTGTCTTGGAATTAAAATGTAAAACTTGCAAAACAAACCAAAACCGGGATGATACAGTATAAAGACACAAGAACTTAACAAAATCTGTATGTGGAAATTATTATGTGTTTTCCACCAACCAACTTCACCTCTAAACTCAAAAAATTAAATCAACAAATACATGTGGCACTCCAAGGACTCGAACCTAGGATACTCACATCAAAATTCCGCGCACTTATGCATTACACTATCAAGACCTGACGTTACGCCAACAACATAATCTACACTCCTTTGGCCTTTATATTGTGTCATCCCCATTTTGGTTTGTATATTTTGCCAGTTTTACATTATAATTTAACTTTTACCTGAGTGGTGGCATTATTCTAGTGTTTTATATATTATAATGTTCAGTGTAATTAATGGGTAGCATTTTAGTTTGCTCCCTAGATCTACATTGGCGCCTTTTGTGTTTGTTTAAGTTACATGTTTACTTCGCGGTTTGTGGCTTGTCCTATCTCATTCCTTCTCTTATGTTCTCGCATCGTCTCTCGGTTTTATTTCTTATGTTAGACAGATGATTAGGACTCGCGGTTTGTGGCTTGTCCCGTCTCATTCCTTCTCTTGTGTTCTCGCATCGTCTCTCGGTTTTATTTCTTATGTTAGACAGATGTTTAGGTCCCTGGACACTAAGGGCAACTCTATGCAGTTAGCTTCGTACTTCTCTGGACTCGAGCAGGTATTTTTTTTTGTAAATGTACCTTTCCTCGTTTTCTTACTTTCTCTTCTAATTACCCTTCTACTTCTCTCCTCACCTCCTCTTATCTTTCTGTCTCCTCTCTTCTCTTTCATCTTTTCTCTCCTCTCTTCTTTTCTCTTCTCTCCCCACCAAATCTATCCTTTCTGTTCCATTTCCTGTTGATTTGTTACATTGTTGATCAAGATCTCAAGCCCACCAAATGATCCTGGCCATATGTACAGTTGGCCAAATAAGTGATATCGCGGCACCAAGTATATTTTTGTCAATAATTGGTATCAGCACTATCTAAGCATTAATTTATCGTTTCAAGTGAGATATACAAACATGTCCC
Source organism: Paralithodes platypus (assembly GCA_032716605.1). Lineage (NCBI taxonomy): Eukaryota > Metazoa > Arthropoda > Malacostraca > Decapoda > Lithodidae > Paralithodes > Paralithodes platypus. The sequence goes on from CM064563.1 coordinate 23,005,049, forward strand.
TATCTATATACATCCTAGTCAACATCCGACAGACATTAATACAGCACACAGGGAGCAAAACATAATGACAGCGGCGACACAACTTATTTGGCCAACTGCACTACAGGGTTTATTAGGTCTCCCACTGCACTTCAAGCGATCATATTATGTCGTAAACATACATTATTTTCTGGTCGTCATGTCGTAATTGTGCTTGTTGTAGTGCGAGCGTAATTTACATTTTGTTGAAGTTTGCCCCGAGTTGTTGAGAGTCTTATCGTTGTTTTCTGTTCGATGTTGTTTTTCAAGTTGGTATTGGCATTTTTATTTAGTGGTTTTGTTGTTTTTTGCTCTGTGATTTCTAGTTATTATCTGCATTCTTTTTATAAGTCATTCCAAGTTATACACTGTTCCAAATAAGTATGCCAAAACTCTTGAACATTAACCTCTATAACTCTTAAACGACTAGAGTAATCAAACTAATATGTCTACCATTTGGGAAAGGTCAGCCAGGGAATAGGTGTGGAAAATTACAGCCCATTTCCTCTGGCCCTTTTTGAGTTACAGAGGTTAGGGTTCACAATTTCTGGACTACCTATTTGGAACAGGGTATAGTGTCTTCATTAAGTTCTAAGTTAGTATCGCATTTTTCTATAAGTCGTTCCATTGTTTTTTGTTCCGTGTTTTCAAGTTAGTATTTGCATTTTTCTACAAGTCTTTATGCTGTTGTTTTTTGTTCAATGTTTTCAAATTAGTATCCGCATTTTTCTATAAGTCTGTTGTTTTATTTATTGTGTTTTCAAGTTAGTATCTGCATTTCTCTAAGTCGATCCATTGGTTTTTGTTCCTTGTTTTCAAGTTGGTACAGTATCCGCATTTTTCAACAAGACTGGTATATACTGTATATTATAAATTTGAGGTTTCACATGATTGACCCCTTTATTTAACCGTATTTGGGTTGGGGGGATTGAATTGAATGTGCCGTCAGCAGGAAACAAAGCGACTATAGCTCGGCACCCTCGAATATTGTGTCTCCCCGTGGCGTGAGAGAGGGGGCTTATACTGCTGTGTCATTATTTTGCCTTCACTATACAGTACTGTACAGTAGTCGGTATATTTTCAGCCGACGGTAAATTGAATCCCTTGGTAACTGATTTCTCGATAGTTAATGGAAATTATAATGTAAAACTTGCAAAATAAACAAACCAAAACTTGGAGGAACACAGTAAAAAGACAACACAACTAATCAAAATCGCTATGTTAGAAACAACACTTAAGCAAAATAATAATTTATAAATAAAAGAACACAATCCACCACATAGGGTGTACATAACTATATGATCAAGTTAATCTGTTTCTATATATGAAACTACAGTACTCAGTCTGTGCGTCGTTTTAATGCCAAGTTTTCATAGTGCAAGATATATCTCGCTATACATTCTTCGTTATAGCCGAGTACTTAAGCTAGTAACATGGCAATTTACCGGTCAGCTCAAAACAAAGCAGACTATACAAGCAAATCCCTCATGATATATGCATTATGGATTTCTAGTCCTCTTTGTCGTCTTCGTATTTTCTCCTTTCCCTCGTCATGCGGCAGTTTGGGAAATATTCATCGATGGTTCAAATCAGTTGGATCTTGCGTAAGTTTGTTATTGTGTACCGGAGACATCCTTTTCATTGTATTCTGGCATTATAACTAAAATGAATAACTTCCAAACAAACAAAGCCAAACAGGAACTGAACAATATATAGACAAAAGAACTTATCAAAATAATAACAAATAATTATAATTTAAAACTTGCAAAATAAACAAACCAAAACTTAGACAAACACAGTAAAAAGACAAAACAACTTATCAAAATTGCTATGTGGAAATAACGCTTAAGCATAATAATAATTTATAAATAAAAGAACACAATCCACCACATAGGGTGTACATCACTACATGAGCAAGTTAATCTGTTTCCCAAGCAAACTAATCACACAAATAAAAATGCACTATCGTCACGTTCAAGGAATTAGTCAATTTGGGATAATAATATAAAATAATATAAATAATGTAAAATAGAACACTAACATTCCACAATCACTTCCCACCATACTCACAACTGTACCAAGCTGGACTCGGCCACCTTGGCGAGGTACACAAGTTGTCATGAGCCTCCCTAGACTTCTATCAAGCTTATTTATTTTATTTTTTATTTTCAATTTTTATTTATTTTATGTATGTTTTTTTTAGCTTGCTCCCTAGACCTCTATCAAACTTACACAAATCTTCCCAAAACCCCATTTCAAGATAAATTTGTAATTTTTTGGGTAGAAAACTTTACCGACCAAAGGTCGGTTCTTACTTTATCGTTTGTTAGGAAAAAATTGACGCCTAAAGAGCACGTAAGGTCTTAATATCGACACAAGTAGTGGGGTGAAAGATCTTAAAATTGCCAAACTAATAGGGTAAATGTTTTAAAACCTCACTAATGGGACTAAACATGAGGGAGATGGGTGTTCGGAAAAATTAAGTACCTCTCCTATAGAAAGCATGACAGTGATTATGATCAATACAAATAAAAATGGAAAACAAAATAATAAATGAAATAAACTAATATTAAACTAAGAAAAAAAAATATAAACATGAGAAATAAAATTACAAATACAAAAATAAGAGACTTTTTGTAACGGTTATTACGAGATGCAAAACTATATATAAAAAAAAAACTTTTGATAATGTTTTTGGTGTCTCGGTACCGATGCCTTCCAAGTGATGCAACTCGGCTAAGTCTTGAGAACCGTACGTTGTCGTGGTGTCCGGGGCGCTGTGCACTGTACGACCGCGTCTCGTGTTCGGGGGATTTTAATCTTATTATTGGGCAATTATTTTTTAAGTTGTATAGAATTTTACTGTCTTTGTGAAGTAGCTTTAGGTCTGTACTGTATCAATATGTCTGAAGAAGCTTTAGGCCTGTACTGTATCAATAGGTCTGAAGAAGCTTTAGGCCTGTTCTGTAACTTTTGGCCTTAAGTTGTTTTAGACATGAAGTAAATTTGCTTTAGGCCTGTACTGTATGTTTAGGTCTAAAATTATTTTAGGTCTGCTGCACTGAGTTCAAAATATAATCTGGAGAGGAAGCGGGGGTTTTATTTAAGTACCACTGTCAGATATTTTGAGTTAGTCAACCGGGCATGTTTAGTATGGCTGATGTGAGACTTTGTCAATTATAATGTTTGCTAGTGGTAGCCAGACTTTGTGTAGATATGAATAGTGAACTACTTATTATTAGTCCATATATTCAACTACTAGTGAAAAATAGTCTGGGCAGTCATCTTGAGTTAAGCTGGTATCACACGAGAGCTTGTATAGTCAACATTCTATAATCAACATTTTTCTGGCATACATGTATTTTACACTGGTATCAGAAACTAGACTCATGATAGATGAATATAGGTAGCCGAAATATCATAAATGTTGACCTTATAAGTTGCCAGAGGATAAATGTTGAGGGAAAAGGCGCTCGTGTGATACAAGTACCAGCTTTAGTCAACCAAACACTAGCCAAGGCTGCAAAGCTTAAGGGTGTCAATCTCTCCAGTTATATTAAATACTCGTTGATCTCCAATACAGATCTTGTAGTAAGAGAGAATGGCTATAATTTTCTTTGGACGCTATTTTGGTGCCTTAACCCTCTCACGACCATAGGACGCAGAGGTTGCCAGATTAGCAATAAGAAAAAGATTACTCTCACTGTTATAATTACCTCTCTAAAATTAGTTTTCTGCCCACAGCTAACTCAAAGACAACTGCAGAGGTTGAAGTAAACAAACTAAAGGTTTATAGATACCCCTGACGGTAACAAGGGATTTAAAGTATCCCTAATAGGCTCAAAAATCGCGTCCGGATGTGAGAGGGTTAATTGACCACTTGCAAGTTTGAGGCTATAAGGAAGTTCAGCTTGTAAACATCGATATTAAACACAAATACAGTAATTATGTAGGTTTCTCATGGATAAATAGTATGTTGAATTTGGTTTTATATGTCAATAAATGTACTAAAACCGTATTATAGCTGGTTACTCTGCTAAATATTGATGTCTACAGCTCCAACTTCCTTATAGAATGAAACTCGCAATTAGTCAATTATCAAGGGACAGGGTGATATTTTAGTTTTGATCATGTTTAGTTTTGATCCAAAGACCAGTGTTGTTGAATTTATATTATGGGTTTGGACTTATTCAGGGTAAAGATAGGCTATCGACACCAATGGCACCGATATGGCGGAGGTGGGTTGGTCTCTCTTACTATAGGGTCTCTTGTCTCGAGTAACTTTAGGCCTGAAATCAGTTTAGGTTTAACCCCTTCTGTACCGTGACGTCCTATTAACATTATTTTGGCTACTATTATACAATTTTATTCAGTTTAAAAAGGGCCTTCAGCAAATAACAGGCTTTGAACTATCTACCTTAACCCTTTTTACTACCACAGATCCCTCTTAAGCTGCTGAAAATAGTTTAAATATATATATTATTATGTTCCCTCCACCAACCGACTTTACTCCTAAACTCAATTAATGAAATCAACAAATACATGTGGCAGTCCAGGGATTCGAACCTAGGATGCTCACACCGAAATTCAGTGCATTTATCCATTGCGCTACGAAGACAGTTAATGAATGGTGGACAAGCCTACGATTTATTATGCAGTTTCGAATAGTAAGAAAATCATAAAAAGACGTCACCGGTATAGAAGGAGTTAAAGTAACTTTAGGCCTCTATTTATGGTATCTTGAAACTGAAGTACTGTAGCTATAGGCCTGAAATGTGTTAAGTCTGAAGTAACTTTGGGCCTATATATATTGTACTGTACCTTTAAACATGAACACAGCTTTAGGCCTAAAATGTTTAATGGCTGAAGTAGCTTTTGGCCTGTATTTTACTGCAACTTTAGGGCTGAAGACAACTTTAGGCCTGTATTGTACTGTATTTTTAGGCCTGAAGATGTAAATTTAGGCCTTTATCTCTAGGCTTGAAGATGTAAATATAGGCCTGTATTGCACTGTATCTCTAGGCCTGAAGATGTTAACATAGGCCTGTATCTCTAGACCTGAAGATGTAAATTTATGGCTGTATTGTACTGTATCTCTAGGCCTGGATATGTAAACATAGGCCTGTATCTCTAGACCTGAAGATGTAAACATAGGCCTGTATCTCTAGACCTGAAGATGTAAATTTAGGCCTGTATTGTATTGTATCTCTAGGCCTAAAGATGTAAATATAGATAGGCCTGTATCTCTAGGCTTGAAGATGTAAATTTAGGCCTTTATTGTACTGTATCTCTAGGCCTGAAGATGTAAATTTAGGCCTGTATTGTATTGTATCTAGGCCTGTATCTCTCCTGACTGTAAATAACTAGTTCCCCGTGAGCTTGACGTCACCGGAATAACTTGAGGGTTCCGACTGTTACACAACACACGCTGGCTTTCATCCTCCTGGTAGGCTAGCGTAGGTTAGATATTGTTTGGCTAGTTTAGATGAACTTAGATTATATTAGGTTAAATTAAATCATGATAAGCAGATATTAAGCTTGTATATAGCGTTGGAGCAATATGGGGCTGAAAAGTAATAAAAAGAGAGTAATAAAAAAAAGTTTGAATTATACATATACATACATACATACGCTTCACATAAACCAATTATTATTATTATTCAACATACATACAGTAAATTAAATCATGATGAGGAGTAACATTAAACCTGTACATAGTATTTAAGCAAAAAGGAGGTGAAAAAGTACTAAAAATATGCATTGTATATAACCTTAGATGATGTGAAAGCCAGCGTGTGTTGTGTGTGTGTCGGCTGGGGCCCGGAAGGAGTTGAGCTATGCCTTAAGCCCTTGAGGACGCATGACGCATTTTGACGTTATATTCTGGCTATCATTAGGGGATTTTATTCAGTTTTGGAAGGCCCTCTTGCAGTCAAAAGGGCAACAACTATCTTTATCATGTTGACCGGTACATGAAAAGTTGACAGAATAGATAAAAAACACCATCTGAGGAAGAGCACTTTATTGACAACGTTTCGCAGATAGCTTCAGGTGATGAAGCTATCTGCCTAACTGATGAAGCTATCTGCGAAACTTTGTCAATAAAGTGCTCTTCCTCAGATGGTGTTTTTTACCTATCTTAATAATCCCTCTGACTCCCCCAATTCCTAATGATAGCCAGATAGCCAATATGGGTCATAATCCGGTGACGTTCTTTTAACTTTATTCCGACTATTATTATACAATTTTATTCAGTTTAAAAAGGGCATCCAGCAATTAACAGACTTCAAACTATCTCACTCAACCCATTTTACTACCACAGATCCTTCTTAAACTGCCCAAAATCTTCTAAATATAGCTAGAATAAAATGTAAAAGATGTCGCCGGTAGAGAAGAGATTAACGTCAACCACCATAACGTCGCCACTGCATTAAAGCCATTACCTGTCCTTCTAATCACTGGGAAATAAACCACTGACTCGAGACAGAGCCAAGGAACATTATTTTATGTTTGGTTTTTGAATAGTCTCATTATCCAGCCTGTACTTTATTATACAGAGCGGTTGCGAAACATTGGAATTCCTGTGTATTTGCAAGAGAGCTGAAGAATCTATTTTTATTTATTTCTAACACCAAACACCTCCCAAAGAAATTAGTGAAAGCAAGTTGGTAGGTTAGGTGGGAACATAAATTAGTGAAAGCAAGTTGGTAGGTTAGGTGGGAACATAAATTTACTGTTTTTTTGTTTTAGGTAATTTTGGACTTTACCGCAGTAGCGACTTTAATGGTTGACTTTACACACCAGGTCTGTTTATGTATATGGAGGCTTGACTTATGTTACCACGTTTATAGATTTTTTGTACTTACGGGGGGCCACCGTTTTTTTTTTTATCTTTCTCTCCTTTTCTCTCTTTTTCTCTCTTTTCCTGGCATGTAACTATTCGGCCCCATTCAGCCAGGCCCAACTGGTTTAAGACGTTTATCCCCATCTAGGTGTCGATTTCTTCCTGGCGAGCAATAGCGAGCCAACATTGTATGGAGAAATTCGGCCTTGTCGGAGAAATTTTTCTATCGAAAAATGTACAAATTTAGCTTGCTGTCAAAACAAAAAAATATATGTGCTGGCGAGCGGTAAAATATTGACACCTGGATGGGGGTAAACGTCTTAAAACAGTAGGCTGAATGGGGCCGAATGGATACTAGCCAAAGAGAGAGGGAGAGAAAGATAAAAAAAGCGAGGTGGGGTCCCTTAATGAGGCAGAAGGAAAGCAGTGTATATCATTGTTCATAACTCATCCCACACATGGCCTTAGGATACAGCAAGTGGACATTAAGCCGGAGTCACACAAGCCCATTTTCGAGCAATTTTGGTCTGGAAGCTTAAAAAATTACACCTTATCAGAAATCAGCCACCTAACGTCTTAAAACTGTCTTGATAGCGTAATGCATAGTGCCGGAATTTCGATGCGAGTATCCTGGGTTCGAGTCCTCGGAGTGCCACATATATTTGTTGATTTCATTAATTGAGTTTAGATGTGAAGTTGGTTGGTGTCAAAAACATAATAATAATCTACCTTCAGTCTAGTTTCCCATACCAGCGCCAAAGTCCCTAAATAATACGAGAAAAAACTTGCTCATGGAAAATTGACGGAAAAAGCGCTCGTGTGACAGCGGCTTTAGGGTAAAAAGCCTTGAGTCACACCCACACTTTTACCGCGGGATTTCATCAGAGTCTCAGTATCCGAGTCGAGGGTCAACTGCCGGGAAGTTGATTACCCGAAAATCAAAATTATCTGTAGTAAAGGGAGTTATCCGATGTCATAGTTTATAATGTAAAACTTGCACAACTGAGTACAGGTATCGGAGTTGAAAATACAGTGAAAAAATATCCCGCGAGCTCCTGAAAATGGTGTACTACAGTCATTCCTAGTGGATATCCAACACCAATACAATCTGCTGGTAAATGATAATAAATATCTTGTTTTCTGGTTAATATAAGTGCCGGTTATTCCAATGCAAGTATTCACCAGTGCTAAACATTCAGTACTTAAGTTACAAGAACCAATCCACAATTATTATGCTCTAGTTGTCAGTCATAATATATAACTTGAAGGGATTCCAGGCTGTGGCATGGTCGGTAGTGCGTCTGACTGCTGATCAAAAGGGTCTGCAGTTCGATCCCACGCCGTGCCATTTATAGACGGTCAAGTGTTTGGGCAGATAGGTCTAGAGATTTGTGGCAAATGTCCAGTTAAGTCCCTGCAACAAGGGCACACCCTAGCCCTGTCAATCAAGGGAGTGCATGGTGTTAACCCTTTCAAGCTCCAATACGCAGATCTGTTTTGTTTTCTGGTAATTATTAGACAATTTTATTCAGATTAAGAAGTGTAGGCTATATGGAAGTCAGAGGGTTGATTGAGAGTGTCTTTACCCTTCTAATACTCACAGATCCTTGCTAAGCTGCATAAAATTGTCTAATGATAGCCAAAAAATACTGCTAAAATGCATCAGAGCTTCAAGGGGTTAAAGCTGCATCATCATTCCAGGCTCTAATACAATCCGCTGGTAATTTACTAACTGGCTCTGGTACAGTCCTCTGGTAAAACAGTCGGTGTGGCTCTGGCGTAAGGTTGAGTGGAGCCGCTAGGGCAGGTTACGTTGGTGAGCTATGGGGGTCAAATGCTGACACCCCCTCACGCCGCCTCAGTGTTGTCATCATAATAAATAAACTTTGAGTGTCTGTCTGTGTGTATTACTACCCTTCAGTACTGTTTTTATATCATTGATTTGCATCTTTGACATTTCTGTTTTTTTATAATTTACAATGTTTTTTTCTTCTATATTCTATGTGAATGAAGGAGACAAAAGGCAAACTTGTGTGTAACAAGTGTCTCTCAAAGTTGAAAGAGAGACTGAGCCAAAATCAAGGTACGTTAGAGTCAAAATATCTGGAAACACGTAGCTTGAAACAGTTGAAGTCATTCCGTCAGAGAGACTGGTAGGATCGAGTGGTGAACGGCCCAGCTGGCAATGCTAAGATACTAAATAGGCTATACAGAATAGATGAGGCATAATGCCTGTTTAGGCCTATAATTCTGGTCTAAATTTTATGGTTCATCTTATACTTTTCCTTGCTGCTTCCTCGTCACAAGGTAGCCTATCTTACAAGTTTACACGTAGAAGGCAAGTGACTGACATAGCCTAACTCATGGCCATAAGTTTTTGAAGCAATCCCGAACTGAATCGCATCTTATTTTCTTACCTAATATTTACACTTCGGAGGTTCTCTTGTGTTTTGAAATGGTTCATACTGGTTACTGGGCCACGATTGATACGTGACACCCTGTAGTACCAGAAATCGGCTAACCTTCGCCATCTAAATTTGGTATCAATACCCTCTCTTTAGTCTATATACTGTACTCAAATACAGCATATCATAATCATCTCGGATGCCTTGTTTCCCCCTGGGAAACCCCTGCTAAAGGATGGCCATGACAAAAACGCCTCCAGTCTATTTTTTTTTTTTTTTTTTTTTTTTTTTTCTATATTCCAACTTACTTCCTCTCGGGCATAGGCTGAGAGCCTTAACATTCACCGCTTTACAATGAACAGTGAAGCCCGTGAGGTCTCGTTCCAGTCTAGGGAGTGAGACATGTGAAGCACGTAGAGTACAACAAGCACCTGCCATCTTGCCTTCACATGAGGCACGGTGCTCACTCATGGCCCGAAACGACCCCATCTCTGAAGCCACCTCGTTCCCGTGCTTCACTGTCTCACCCCTACACTCGGACTCTCACACTTACACACACACAACGCCACCTGTTGAGCAGATAACTCACCAGGCATTGCACCCCTATAGCATATTTTGAATATGGGAATATTCATACAGTGCTATTTAATCAGGGAACAATGAGGGTATTTTATTGACGTTTCGGTGGGCTTGTGGTAATGCACTGATACCAGGTACAGCACAAATTCCACCCCAATAATATCTTCCCATTGATACATCGGGATTTGAACCTGGGACCTTTGGATTACCAGGCCAGTGGCAAGACCACTCCACCACACCTCCCCTTAATTTAATTAATGTTAATTAAGACATGATTCCTTTGCTGGTGCCATATACAGTAATGCCCCTTCCACTTTGTTGAAGTTTTTCCTCAATACATTTTCCCACTTTCTTCTCACATATCATAGGTGGTCTTCCACTACTAGCTGCTCCACTCACGACTCCCATATATCTTTCTTGGAGACTTGGCATTCTGTCCTCATACATTCTCTCGAAGTAGGCTACAGTAATTATCTTGATCCACTCAACCACTCATTCAATGCCCAAAGCTTGCTCTTCCATTCCAGAACTTCAGAAGACTCATACACTTCCCTATTACTTGGCCCATCTAGAATCTATCCTATTCATCATACCATGCAGCTGCCATTCTGAGATAGTAGTAGGCTAGCCTACACTGAATTCATCTCCACAGCTCTCAGTTTGGAGAGGTCCTCGTTACTTACTGTCCATGTCTCACTTCCATATGAGAGTGTACTGTTGGGAACAACACACTGTTCCTCAGTGATTGACTCACTTCTTGAACCATTTGTCCAATCTAGGTCACCACTGTTGTCTTGAAGTGCATGTTTATATCATTTTTGAACAGGTTTGAAAAGAGTTCACAAGCACTAAACCCACAGCCACCATGTAGGGGACTACATCTTATAAAATATATAAATGCCTGTATATCTGTCAAATAATATATTTATCCGTATATATCCATACGTCGAATGATATCTATTTATCAATATAATTGAGCTTAAAGTCAGTTGTAACTTTATATAACTATAATAAATTTGCAAAAGATGGTAGGCCTATATCGCCAAACAGCAACGCAGCAACCACCTCTTATGAATTGCTGTTGACAATTTGGGTGCTGATTTTCGGGTATTTGAAGTCAGATGGCGCGTCTTGAGCAGGAGCTTTTCATCCTACTCTCCCTATAGGCTATAATTTAGTCAATTTACACATTCTTTATTATTTGTTTATAATTTATTTATATAATTCATGGTAATTATTGGTACTTTTTGCATGATAATTATATAAAATAATGTGTTCATAATATTAATTACAGAAAACATATAGTACTGAAAGAAAACGTAGTAATCAAAGAAAACTTTAAAAAGAAGGATAACTGTCATTTATTTCAGAGCGCACGGACAATGACATAATGTAGCACAATAAATCAATAATTATCCCCATACAAAAGCCTAATTACTCCACTACCACCGCACCATAAAAAACAAAAAAACATGAACAATGGGGATAAATATATATATAATATATATGAGGAGTGTCATGATCTGGGGCCAGATACTCAAAACACTTACGATGCCTTAATTAACATCCTGTGACAGTCATATCCTACATGTCCTATCCTACGGTGACTTATCTTCCTGTGACAGTCATATCCTACGGTGATTTTTCTTCCTGTGACAGTCTTATCCTAATTGTCATATCCTACGGTTCCTTATTTTCCTATGAGTCATATCCTACGGTGCCTTATCTTCCTATGACAGTTATATCCTACGGTGCCTTATCTTCCTATGACAGTCATATCTAAATGTCATATCCTACGGTGCCTTACAGTGCCTGTGACAGTCATATATCCTATATGTAATATCTTTAATAATATTCCAGCCGTGGGTGTCCCTGCTGCACCACCTAGCCCACTACTACTACTACTACTACTACTCCTACTACTACTACTACTGGCACCAGCAACCTAGCTCACTACACCACCAGACCTCCCCCACCCCTCCCCACTCTCTCTCTCTCTTGCTCTCTGAAGGCCTGCAACCATATCCTTCTAGATAGATAGCTAGACAGATATAGAAGAGATATGGGCCCTACAGTAGGCTACATGGAGAGGTCAAATCCTTCTTCTCTCAAACTCCCACACACTATATTGCTCAACAGCAGCCCTCTGCAGGTCTTGATTCCAATCCAAATCCTTTCTCTCAACCCCTTATAATAATAATAATAATAATAGTTCTTAAAGCTAGCGCATGCTAAGCTAGCTAAGGATAGCTCAATAAGGCCGATTAGGCGTATTTCCATTGGGGTCCTGTACTACTACCCCATCCCTTTGCTCATGATTGATGGTAACGACTCAGTGCTTGTGAAAAATCTTTAATGCGCCGAGCGTGGGCGCGAACCCGGGCCTTCTGGGTGGAAGTCCGAGACGCTAGTCACTACACCAAGCGAGCCGCTTCACGTCATACTGCCCAAGAGAAACCCTCTGCGGGTATTAATTACTATCCAAATCCGTCCCCACAACCCCTGCACGTCATACTGCCCAAGAGCAACCCGGCCTCTGCGGGTATTTATTACTATCCAAATCCGTCCCCACAACCCCCGCACATCATACTGCCCAAGAGAAGCCCTCTGCGGGTATTAATTACTATCCAAATCCATCCCCACATCCCCGCACATCATACTGCCCAAGAGCAACCCTCTGCGGGTATTAATTACTATCCAAATCCGTCCCCACAAACCCCGCACATCATACTGCCCAAGAGCAACCCTCTGCGGGTATTAATTCCTATCCAAATCAGACCCCACGACCCCTGCACGTCATACTGCCCAAGAGCAACCCTCTGCGGGTATTAATTGTTGTTGGCCCTTTTCAAACAATAAAATCGTCTAATAGTAGCCAAAATCAAGATAAAAAGACGTCGCCAGTACAGAAGGGGTTAACAATTAATGTGTGACTGACTGACTGTGTGTGACTGACTGATTACGTGTGACTGTGTGATAATCGGGTGTGTGTGACTGAATATGGGTGTGACTGACTGACTGTGTGTGACTGACTGATTACGTGTGACTGTGTGATAATCGGGTGTGTGTGACTGAATATGGGTGTGACTGACTGATTAGGTGTGACTGTATGTGTGACTGTCCGGGTGTGTGAGACTGATATTGTGTTCGTGACTGACTGAATAAGACTGACTGACTGACTGGGTTTTGACTGATTGGGTATTACTGTATGACTGGGTGAGTGCTGACTAACAGACTATGAACTATTGACTGACTGTGTGACTGACTGACTGACTGTGTGACTGACTGATTGACTGCATGTGTATAACAAAATATGTGAGTAACTGACTGTGAGTGGGTTAAGGGGAGGTTTCTAGTTTGCTCCCTAGACCCCCATCAAACTTAAGGGGAGATTTCCACTTGAGGGATTTTTTTCTGGACACCTTCCTCCCTCACGTTTAGCTCCATTGCTTTTGAGATTTTAAGACGTTCGCCCCATTAGTTTGGCAATTTTAAGAACTGTCGCCCCATTTCTATCAATTTTATGACTTTGTGCCATTTAGGTGTCGACTTTTTCCTGGCGAGCGATAGCAAGCCTGTATTTTAAGCCGAGACATTTTTCTACCGAAAAATGTACACATTTATCTTGAAAGGGGGTCTAGGGGGGTGTAATTTTAAGCTTGATGGAAGTCTAGGGAACACACTAAAAACCTCCCCTTAAAACATATATAAAATAAATAAATATAAAATACTCACCTGTTTTACTCCCCTACATGTGCGGTGTGGCCATCTCTCACATTAATTAAGGAGGGTCACCGTTTTTTTTTTTTTTATCTTTCTCTCCTTTTCTCTCTTTCCCTGGCTTGTATCCATTCGGCCCCATTCAGCCAACTGTTTTAAGACGTTTATCCCCATCCAGGTGTCGATCTCTTCCTGGCGAGCGATAGCGAGCCAGCATTGTATGGAGAAATCCGGCTTTGCCGGAGAAATTTTTCTATCGAAAAATTTACAAATTTAGCTTGCTGTAAAAAAAAATATATATATATATATATATATATACAGTATATATATATATATATATATATATATATATATATATATATATATGCACAAAGTTAGATACAATCACGAATTACAAGGCTATAGCCATATACATATTTTGCATTTACGTAAGACTCGGTTCAGGCTCATTTGCGGTGCGGTCCAATCTGCAAGGCAGGTAGCGAGGACTGCTGTATTTATTTATTACCCTCCCATACTAGACTGAGGTGAGGACCGGTACTATCCTCCCTTGGTAGCCTACTTACCTGCTACTACTGAGCGATACAATCGGGGGTAGTAAGTGTTGTCCATACATGCGGATTGGTCCGTAAGCCGTCTCCGCCCTGTCTGTCTTGCCTGTCACTGTGTAGAGATGTCACGGACTTCCTGCTTTCTGCTATCACACATTATACTCGCTAGTAATATTAAAAAAGTAAACTATACGCATTCATCGGTTACTGAATATTTAGTTGCATTAAGTTTTGGATGTTGCTTCGATGTATTTTTGGTTCTAGTATTATATTATACAATACCGTATTGAAGTTTGCAACGCACGCCACATCACAACGTGAACATCTCTGGTGAACACAACAAATCACCGCAGTGTTGACATTACACAATAAATTATCCCTTATTTGGGGAAAAAATAACAGAAATAGGGATAAATGTGAGCGAGAACTTCCCTGAGGAGAGTTAACCCTTTCAAGCTCCAATACGCGTTTCTGTTCTGTTTCTGGCTACTATTAGACGATTTTATTCAGATTAGGAATGGTATATGGAAGTCAAAGGGTTGATTGAGATAGTATTTACCCTTTTAATACCCACAGATACTTCCTAAGCTGCATAAAATCGTCTAATGATAGCCAAAATAAACTGGTAAAACGCGTCAGAGCTTCAAAGGGTTAAAGAGAGGTATGTCAGGGATATCGCTGAGGACGTCGAGGGACATTTATCTGCAAATGACCTTCAGCCTGCTTACCGAGCAGGTATATAATCTGTGTCAGTGACTGGCAAAATGTCCACTTATATGGCAATAGTTCCAGTTGATTAATTGGCTTGTGCGACTGTTATTATTAAAATCTTTGTTTAGAAGGAATAATGACTACAAGAAGTGACATTGAAGACGGTTGCAAGAGCCAATCAGCTGGAATTATTGACATATAGGGGGCCAATATTTTCCCAGAGTCACTGAAACAGAGTTTAGTCAGTTCGGAAGGCGGATAGTAAATTCTCATCTATTGAAGATGAGTGCAGAACCCGCAGGGATGAAAATTTGAGCATACGTTGTATAGGAACAGTGCTCCCAACATACAGCTTTAATTACTTCTTCCAGTGGACGTCTAACTACCAGTGCCTGATCCACCAATTAATGAAGACCCTCCCTCTCATGCCAAAGTAAGGGAGAGTACACGTGGCTATATAAGCTGAAGGGTGGGAAGGCTAGCTCCTGGTTTATGTGGCATTCTTGAGAACTGCTGAAAGCTGGGGGTGAGTCCATCCCATGGGTTAGGTTAGGCCTACATGCAGTCCTGACTGTATAAATGCTTCTGTAAACTGTATGGTAGCTACCTATACGCCAACTACGGTAGTCAAGATTTTTCACTTGACTGGATAAAGAGGTTGGTCACCCCTATCTGGAAAGGGAAAGGAAACTGACAGGACTGCAATAACTACGTACTGTATGTGGTATCCAAAGTTCGAATCCTGGCCGGTGGATCACATGATTGCTTTCATTAATTTCTTTGGGAGGTGTTTGGTACGTATACGTGTTGGAGTGAAATAAATAAAAATAGATTAGGCTACACTGCTCAATGTGCCAGGTAATGCATATGGCCATATGCGGCCCACAAGAAGCAGCTCCCATTCACACCCAGCCCATATCACCCATGTTGGATTCCCATGTGGGTGATATGGGCTGGGTGTGAATGAGAGCTGCCTCATGTGGGCCGCATGGCCATATGCAGTTTCTCGCGATCTCATGACCTTGTTAGTTCTTATGTAATTGGGGTTGGGTGTGACAGGGATTTGCCTTGTGTGGGCCGATCGGCTTTTTGCAGACTCCCATTTTTTTATGTTCTTATATGTTCTTATGTCTTCGCCCATATTCTACTGGTGCGAAACCGAGATCATGATAGTCTATAACAAGGTATATACAGTTCACCTTCCTTGGTCTATAAGAGCAGAGACCTGGTCAATCTGGATTTACACCCAAGAAGTCAACAATTGACTGCATGATTATGGCGCTCCGGGTGCTTGTGGAACACCGATTTTAGTTTAAAAAAGGGCTGTTTGCAATTTCTGTTGATCACAAGAAGGCATTTGACTCAGACCTGCACCGACAGGCACAACTTTGGGAGCTGCTACAGCTACGTGAGATTTCCACAGGTATTGTAAATTGACTTGGTGCCTGGATTCTGTACAGGAACAGAGAATGCTGGCAATTATCCTCCTTCCCTTTGAATTCAGGTGTTAGACAGGGGTACGTGCATGTGTTCTAGCACCTATATATACACTTTTCAACACTTCTATATGGACATGGTTACTGCATGTGTTGGACTGTCGGGCAGAGTACGTATATGCATGCAGGCCTACCTGCATGATCCCAGATCACAGATCACAGATCTTTATCTTGCAGATGATGCAGTGATCCCAGCGGAGACATATTAAATGTTCTCAGAATATGGCCCTTAACCCTCTCACGACCATATGACGCAGAGGTTGCCAGATTAGCAATAAGAAATAGAGTTCTCTCACTCTTATAATTACCTCTCCAGAATTAGTTTTCTGCCCACAGCTAACTCAAAGACAACTGCAGAGGTTAAAGTAACTTAACTAAAGGTTTCTAAATAACCCTGATGGTAACAAAGGCTTTAAAGTATCCCTAACAGGCTCAAAATTGCGTCAAGAACGTGAGAGGGTTAATTGACCACTTGCGAGTTTCAGCCTATAAGGAAGTTGGAGCCGTAAACATCGATATATTAATTAAACAGAAATGCAATAATTAGGAGTGTGTTGAATTGGGTTGTATGTGTTTATATATGTACTGCAACCGTATTTCAGCTGGTAATTCTGCTAAATATCGATGTCTACGGCTCCAACTTCCTCAAAGCCTGAAACTCGCAAGTGGTCAATTAATTAACGCGCTCCACGATCAGGAGTCGGAGCCCTTACGCTTATAGGTCTCTAAGACCAAAGTTCAAACATTTGGTGACATATTCTACATGAACAAAAATACATTAAAATTGAGTTTCATAATTCATGGACCAAAATGACGGTCAAAGAAAAGGTTGATAGGATCTCTAGAAGGTGTGACAAATAGAGAAATTTTCAAAGCATCTAAGGAAATTCTGCACACTTGGTTGGCAACGCTGCACGTGTACGTAACTTCACATGATAACACAAGACTTGAACAATGAACGACAGGCTGGCAACGTAGGCTATAGGCGGGAGTGGTCGTTGTGACATCTTGTGTAAACACTAAACAGACCATCATATTTGCCAAGAAGTTGATGGAATATAGTAGGATCACTATGTTTTGATGAGTGGTATGTAACAGAGCCTCATATTTATGCCCTAACGTAAGACTTGGGCTAGGCTAAGTGGATATTTTAAGAGGAAGACAAATTTTCCTACCCAGGCTAGCCTAGGTCTATTAGGTAATTAATAGCCTATTCATCATCTAACCTTAAAACCCAACTTTGTTAACAATGCTAACATAATTCACTCTGATCTAGCCTAAGCTAGATTAGGTTAGCCTAGGCCTAGGTGAGAAATTGAGAACGAGCAAGTCAGTCCAATAGGGAAGGATGTAGTATCCGGGCGAATGGTCATGTTTACATCGATCGTGCGCTCGTGGTCATGTTCCTGTCTATTTTGATGGCTATTTTGGGTTTAGGCTAGGCTAATGTTATTTTAATAGTCCTAGGCCTATACCACAAATTTTGTTGATATATTTGAAGATAAATAATGAATCTAGCCTAGGCTATAGGCCTATGCTCTAGGCTAAAGATCATAAGAAAATTTGGGAAAAACTAAATAAGATGGTCACCAATTTTCCCATGGATTTTTTTATTTTTCCCTGTTAGTTTTCATCAATATATAGCGTTTGGAAATAATTACAACCCTCGGCGAAACCGTTTTCCCCATTATACAACGATCTTAAGACACGCCGCCCCATAGTGGGGAGGGCTATGAAGTACAGGGAAAATGAGGGGTTAAATGCGTAAAATGGCGATTAAAACTTATTTTAGCAAAACTTGGCTTGGGTTTTAAGGTATTTCTGAGGCCTAAAACCCAATATTTCGAAAATCCGAGCCAAGTTTTGGCCAAAGCTGGTTCGGATTTTGAGAGTTTGTAGACAACAAAATGACAGTAACCTCATTTAGAAATTTGGCTCAGGTTTCCCGAAATTGCAAAGCCATAAAACCCGAATATTGGAAAACCCGAGCCAAGTTTTGGCAAAACTTGGCTCGGATTTTGCGAATTTTAAGAGTAAACAAATTACAGTAACCTAATTTAGAATTTTGGCTCATGTTTCCCTAAATTGCAAACCCCAAAAAGCATAATCTTGGAAAACCCGAGCCAATTTTTGGCAAAACTTGGATCGTATTTTGAGAATCGAAAAAGACTAACTAAATGTCGGAAATCGGCTCATGATTTCCCTAATTGCAAAGCCACATAACCAGATTTATTGAAAACGTAGCACTTATTTAAATCATAAATATCCAGTAACATAGACCTAGTACATTGGATACAAGCCTAATCCACACCTAACGCCTACAATGTGTCCGTAGTAGGCTACCTAGTTGTTGTTGTTGTTCCCCAAGCTGCCTGGCCAAACAGCCCCAAGGCCCCGAGCAAGGCCAAGGCCATAACCGAGCGCCCCCACAGAACCCTCCCCGCCGACCACAATAAAGCCTGGGTGACCGAAGCCATTCCATGGCGGGGAGCTGAGGAGGGTGCGGAAACGCCCGGGAAACCAAAGCCCCACCCAGGGCCCTGTGCCCCTCAGCAATTAGGAAGAGAAAGTTGAGGGGCAAAGGAAAAATGTGACGCTTTGGCTTCCAATCTTGGTAGATTGGGAGGTCAATCCACGGAAAAGACGCCGTCACTTGAGATCTAGGAAATACATAAGTAAAAGGAACAGTCGGAGTAAGCTATGGGTATGGCAGAGATCGCTCAGTTCTCACTCTGATAGACCAGCCCATCACCATATGACTAGAACCCAATCCTCTCAGCATCAGCTAGGAAAGGCCCTAGAAAGCCACCTTTGGCGGGGGGATAGCTCCCCTATTTCAACCCCTTTCGGGGTTGGGCACCCGCCCAACGTGGGATACAACATGGCGGTTGGGCCGGCGCCCATTTAGTAGCCTACCGGTATTCGGCTGAATCTGTAAATACGAATGCGAGTCACTTCGAGCGGATGCACAATCTAACCTAATTAACCTAACCTAACCTAACCTTCGCTCGAAGTGTCCAGATACCGTAAATACTACCGCAACTACGAATCTTGTTTCTGAGACCTAGTATATTAACCTAACCAAACAACCCAACCTATCGACAGAGATGGGCAGGTGGAGTGGACTAAAAAGATGGTGGACAGACTTCGGGAGACAGGTGAAAATGGCGTGTGTACGAATCGGTGCCGTCTATAGGAAGGTATTGACAACCATGTTACGACAAAATTCCATTTTAGTACCATATATTTTTATTAGGTTTTGCCGAGGCTTAAAACACATTTTCATATTATGTTTAGAGCATATAAAATCCATATTTGTTTTCAAATATTGCAAAATAATTGGTGACCAACTTATTTAGTTATACTAAAATTTGTTTTAACCCTCGGCAAAACCTAATAAAAAAGTATGGTACTAGGCCTAAAATGTTTTTTTCGTAACAAGGTTGTTAATATGGTACTTTCAGTCATCGATAGCTCGATCATATGAAAATGTGTTAAATCTTCGGAAAAACCTAATATAAAAGTAGGCTATGGTAGCCTACTAAAATTTAATTTTCGTAACAAGGTTGTCAATACGGTACTTTCCCGTTATCAATATCAAGGAAAAAAAATAAAAAATATATATAACCTTGATAATCGTGGGTGGATAAATGGTAACATTGACCGATATTTTGAAATATAGTTTGATGTCTTTGGAAATGATACAATGCTATTTACACTGGCAGTCAGTACAAATGGGTAATAATGTCTGGTAATAAACTTTGGTCTAATGCTATTGAGTCTCGGAGCGAGGGCTTGAGAGAAATGGCGCTATATAAGTAACCTGAACATTATTTATTATTATTTAATTGTAATTGCAGGTTTGTGAGCAGCGTAGAGTGGTGCAGGAAGGAATGTGACTGGGAGTGAGAGAGAGAGATCATGCCTGTTAGCACCAGCCCGATGAAGCCGTGTCCCATGCTACAATCCCGGGCCATCTCTGTGTTGGCCAAGTCACTCCAGAGAGCCTTCTTTGTTCTGGGCACCAAGAACAACAACTCCCCATTACTCGAGGACTTGCTGAAACAGTACAACTCACACCAGGCACTGAAGGACCTCAGTCAGAAAGATGAAAATTACTTAATTCAGCAAATTCGGGGTTACATCAGCCCAAGGCTCCCGGTCAAGTTTAGACAACAGCTGTTTGATGACATTCTGAATGCTCTTACAACCCCAGAGTTTGATCCAGATAACTTAATGACCACTATTGAGTATGAGTTTAAGCTTGATGATAATGTAGCCAAGAGCAGTGATATGAATCATATAATGGAGGCATTCTTTAAATGTCTTCTCATGGGATACGTGTCCATGTTAGATCTTAGTACTCTTTACAAAGCTGAAACTCACTGGCTTGTAAGAGCACTCAGGCACAATGCAACCGTACATCAAGACAAAAATGCTAGTGAGTGGAAATTTTGTTCTTATGAAGTAATCTGGCATGAAATGGGGAGGGAGTACAGAGAAGGATGTATACAAGCAGCTCTAGCCGCAGCTCCTCTCTTCAAGCACTTGTCTGCCATCAATATTGATAATGTGGCAACTGGTGATCTCATTTGGGCAATAGGGAAATATTGCCCACTGTTACTGGAGTTAAGTTTGTTGTTGAATACAAGAGATAGTAGTGAGTATGACTTGTGCTTTGAAGATGAACTAATAATGAGTCTGTCAGCCCTGTACGGCCACAAAATGACAACGCCAACATCATTTCCTGGTAAAACATTTGGCTGCCCCAAACTACAGAAAATTGTTCTTCCTATAGTTGAGTCAAGGGAGAAGTTATGGTGGATTGAGACGAGGTTTCTTTTATATTTATCGCATCTCAAAGTGATAATAAATGGAAATACTACTGTATCCATTGAAGGCTTACTGACATCATCCAAGTACAGTGGAAAACCTTTGTCTCTTACGCACATCGAAGATACAGGAACTGTGGAAACCATTGAAGACTTGTTGCAGCTATACAATAAGAATATCCAATCCATCCTCCCCAATGTGACCAGTGCAAAGGTGGTGCATACCAAACAGCGCAAGGGCCTTCAGTATCTCTCTAGTTTCCCAAAGCTAAAGAATCTTGAAGTCATCAGTGAGAAAGGGGGAGAGCTGGAGTTTGCTTGCAACTTCACTCGTGTGACTCATCTCAAGACTAACACTGACTGGGATCAGAAGAAGCTGGCGGCATTCTCTCAGCGTGCATCCAGACTGGAAGTTTTTGTCATGACCCATGGTTCGCTCACGAGACACAAAAACTCCAAAAACTTGATGTCCTTCCATGCTCTCAGAATTCTGAAACTGTGTGAAATGGACAATTTTGATAATGAAGTTTTCATCAACATTGTGAAGAGCACCAAATGCCTGACACACTTGATCTTCGAGACCAAGCCAAGGTATCGTCGTAACCAGTGTGTCCTGCCGATAACTGACGGTTTGGTTGCCAGTCTGCTGCCATCACTTAAGAAGCTTCAGGTCTTCCATGTTGGTGTCATGATCCCTGAGTTCTCTACAGCAAGAGTCAAATTTGCCCTGACCATGAAGAGTGTGAAAGGCTTTGTGCAAGGCTGTCCAGACCTGAAATACCTTGGCAACTTATTCAACTGGGATGTCCCAATGCAAGAGATTCAAAATATGAGGACGCAAATCGAGCAACAGAGCTCATGTTTGTATGTCAATTCTGCATATCCTGAGTTCTGTAACGTATATATGTAGGATGAGGTCGCTTGGGTGCTCTACACAATAAGCATGAATACTTGATTTGATCCTTTGAGTATGGTGACTAGTTTTTAAATTTTACTCTGTTTAACACTTAACAATTTTAATCAGTTTCAAAAAGAGATCTCTTAGTCAATACCTAAAGTACGTAGCTAATTTCTTCAGGGCCATGATACCTGATTTGTCTGTAATCATACTATCATTACACAGTTTTAATTTGCTTTAAAAAGGCATCCCATAGTCAAAGGGTTAATAAATTAAAATGTAAAACTTGCAAACCAAACAAATCAAAACTGGGACAAGGACAATATAAAGTCAAATTAAATTATCAAAATCGCTATGTGGAAACAATGCTTACTAAAATGAAAATTATTAAATAAAAGAACACAATCCACCACATAGGGTGTACATTACTACATGAGCAAGTTAATCTGTTTCCCAAGCAAACTAATCGCACATATAACAACGCACTATCGTCAAAGACAAATTTCGGGATGGCTGTAGATTCCGGGCGTACGGTCGTCATGTTTACATAAGGCGATCGCCGCGGTTAACTTCGCGTCTATTTTTATGGCTATTTTTTCGGTTATTTGCCCCCTGCTGGCAATATATATGATGATGACAATATGTCATGGGGGGGGGGGGTGAGCGGGGGCAAAGCCCCCTTTCAACATATTATTGTATCCAATGGCATTCAAAATAGACGGGAATATGATTGCAAGCGTCCGCCGCCGCCGTCATGTTTACATTTGTCAATCGCCGTGGTTAAGTTCGCGTCTATTTTGACGGCGATTTTTTTCTTCAGTTATTTGCCCCCTGCTGGCAATATATATGAGGCGTATAGAAACAAGGGCGAAATGACAATTTTTGCGAAATTCCGGTTATGGCAGTTTCCGGGAGCTGAATACAAGAACGTATACAAGAATACCTGCAAGAACGATATCAGGAAGTTTAGCTTCCCCTATAGATGTATTGACAAAAGGAATGGGCTGGAGGAGGAGGTGGTAGGGGCAAGGAACATCCATATTTTCAAGATTTTTTTTGATAAAAAGTAGATTGAGAGACGGGACAACACGAGCTTAGCTCAACTCCTGTAAACTACAATTAGGTAAATACAATTAGGTAAATACAATTAGGTAAATACAGTACTTGTCTCAACAGTGACGCCAAAATATTTTTCCCCAAATTCAAGTCTGTGTTTCGATGGGAATAAGGGCGAGCTTGCAGTTATTCGTTGTCACAAGTTGGTACAAGTATTCAGTTCCAGAAAACTGCCATAACCGGATATCGCAAAAGTGGTCATTTCGCCCTTGTTGTTGTTGTTGTTCCCCAAGCTGCCTGGCCGAACAGCCCCAAGGCCCCGAGCAAGGCCAAGGCCATAACCAAGCGCCCCAACAGAACCCTCCCTGCCGACCACAATAAAGCCTGGGTGACCGAAGCCACTCCATGGCGGGGAGCTGAGGAGGGTGCGGAAACACCCAGGAAACCAAAGCCCAACCCAGGGCCCTGTGCCCCTCAGCAATTATGAAGAGAAAGTTGAGGGGCAAAGGAAAAATGTGACGCTTTAGCTTCCAATCTTGGTAGATTGGGAGGTCAATCCACGGAAGAGATGCCGTCATTTGAGATCTAGAAAATATATAAGTAAAAGGAACAGTCAGAGTAAGCTATGGGTATGACAGAGATTGCTCAGCTCTCACTGATAGACCAGCCCATCACCACTTTCGCCCTTGTTCCTCTATACGCCTCATATGATGATGAAAAATTTCATGGGGGGGGTGAGGGGGGGGGCAAAGCTCCCCCTCAACATATTATTGTACATATCCAAAGGCAGTCAAAATAGACGGGAACATGATGGCAAGCGTCCGACGCTGCTCCGCGTATTGTAAACAAGGCTGGCGGTACGCCCGATCTCTACATTCTACCCCAAATTTCTTATCAGTTATATATTAATATATTATTTCTTTTGTCTAGAAAGAAAGACATTGGGTGTCGTACTATATTCAGTGTATTATTTGTTTAGGTTATACGGCACTTAAGCTTTTTATAACTGTTTTATACTTCTCCGGCTGAATGCAAAAAATGCCAATCAAGACTAGCCGATAATAACCTTATCTAAATGCTTTCTATTTTATTCTTATTATTATTTTTTTATTGGTAAAATGGAAAATGTCCTCTTTCATTGGTTGCCTTCAGGCTACTATAGTTCGTTCATTTTAGGTTGGCCAGAAATCGTAACCCCTAACCTCTCATAACTCAAAAAGAAGTAGAGTAATCGAGCTAATATTTCTACCAAATAGGAAGACTTGGCTAGGGAATATGTGTATAAATTGACAGCTCATTTGCTCTAGCCTTTTTTTAGTTACAGAGGTTAGAGGTTACTATTTCTGCCCAACCTAGAATGAACGGACTACAGGTATAGTAGAGCAGATGATCAATTAGCCCTATGTTTTTCTCCTATTTTATTTTATTTATTTTTTTCTCATTTTTTTCCCACCATAGTACTCTATTTTTTCGCTCGACAGGAACATATAAAATTACTTAGCGCGAGAAATTGGTCGATGTAAGGCCTCTCGCACTAGAAATTTGCACTACTGTAATTGAATAATAGATTCTAGGGAGAAAAATTAATTTGGTCAATGGGTCCTCTCAATTATGTATGTATGTATATACTGTATATACTCTAGCACTTACCCCCATTTTCCTTTTTTTTATTTTTATGGGGTGGCCTACTAGAGATAAAGCCTCGATTATACCTCCAGTACTGTATATGATTATACTCATTCACACCCAAGCATGCCAAGAACAAATAAGTGATAAATTTGACCTGTACCGTCTGTTTGAATGCCTCAGCCACAAAAATCTGCCGGTTGTCTGGCTGGCCGCATATACGTCACGAGTCAGGCGCCTT
The DNA here is from genome assembly GCA_032716605.1 of Paralithodes platypus. Taxonomy (NCBI): domain Eukaryota; kingdom Metazoa; phylum Arthropoda; class Malacostraca; order Decapoda; family Lithodidae; genus Paralithodes; species Paralithodes platypus. The sequence continues at coordinate 23,030,026 of CM064563.1, forward strand.
TTACGAATTTTGGTTGCGCTAATAGAGAACTCCCCGGATTTACACTACATTGACACTAGAATCGCTTTAGCAGAACGATATCGTGTTGATCAAAAAGTATTATTTATTATACTGTATTCTGTTACTCGCACAAATTGAGCACGATTTATGCGGGACTGAACTGTACATATCGTTAGACATGGACAAAGTCGAGAAATATAAATGAAAACATTTTCATTTATATTTCTGGACATTGGCCCTTCTTGCACTTGGCATGATAATTGTGGATTGCTCTATATAAACTGTAATAAAGGCTTACAGTACTAACAAAATAAGTCAATTGTTATGTGTATCCAATCTTCAAACTTTTGTTGCGGTATTTACATAATATTTGGATTAGCATTCTTAAAAATTATCATTCACAAACGCCTTATAGTAATATACCAGTACAGTAATTAAGTATGAATATAATAGTAGCAATAATAAAACACAACTTATGCTTTCTTATCTAAATCCATCATCAAGAAATTGTTTTTATAAAATTTGAGTCCTGTGTTGTTGTTGTTGTTGTTGTTGTTGTTCTTCTTCTGACCGAACAGCCCGAAGGTCCCAAGCAAGGCCATAACGGAGCACCCCCACAGAACCCTCCCTGCTTCACCACTAAAATTGCCCAGGTGACCGAAGCCGCTCCCAGGCGAGGAGCTGAGGAGGGTGCGGAAATGCCTGGGACACCGAAGCCCCACCCAAGGCCCTGTGCCCCTTTACAATTATGAAGGGAAAGTTGATGGGCAAAGGAATCAGTTTAAAGGTGTGGAAATTTATATTCCATTTTTTTTTTTTTTCTATGTGATTGAGGGAGGCAAAAGGCATAACTGCCTATAGCGAGTGCCTCCCCCATAGTTGAAAGAGGGACAGGGCCAAAATCAAGGGACGTTCGAGCCAAAATGCCTCGAGCCTTCTCTGAGTTACAAGAGGTTAGAGGTTACAAATTCACAACTCGTTATAATGATTAGACCATAGGTGTCGCTCAGGCCTCCTTTAAAATTTGATACTTTACCCTTTATACAGTGTCATATTTTCCATTATATGTTGACTAACATGACAGATGTATTCAGCTTAAGAACTTGTAGGAATTAAGGTTTATAAACTAATTAAATTAGGGTACCCCTTTGACTTGTATAGATACTTCCTAAACATCTATGGGAACTTTGATTTTTTTTTTTAATAAACAAGGGTTCCCTTTGATTGGATTAAATATGCATAAAACTGGCCAAATATGTTTTTAATGTAATTTTTAAAGTTTTTATCCAATTATACCCTCAATTTCCCATGTATTTCAAGCACTGTCCACTTCATAGATGTTAAAATTATATATGGTGCATTGTTATATGTGCGATCAGTTTACGTGGGAAACAAATTGACTTGCTCATGTAGTTGTGTACACCATATGTGGTGGATTGTGTTCTTTTATTTAAAAATTTTTTTTTATTAAGAACAGTTAATTCTAGGGATAAATATGGTTAACTGAAATTTGTTGGATAAATGATTGGTAAAAGTGGCGTCTCATGGACGTTTTGGGGCTGTTTTTCTAGCCTACCGATTGTGACTACAGTCTCCCTCGATTTACGATTGGGTTATGTTCCTGAAAACCCAATCTTAAGTAGAAAATTGTATAGCGAACCGTAAAATAAATGGGGTAAATGGGGATGCGTTCTTGGACCAGCCAAAACACAAACAGAAACCCCTAAAAACCTATAATAATATCATAAATCGGGGCACCGGATAGTGAGGGAGACCTGTATTCACTTTTCACCATATTTTCTGTACATTGCCTTAAATTACCTGATTTATTTACTGTATGGTCATAATTGACCACTTGCGAGTTTCATGCTATGTGGAAGTTGGAGCTGTAGACATCGATATTAATTAAGCAGAATTACCAGCTAGAATATGGTTTTACTGCATTTATAAATACATAAAACCAAATTCTTTGTACTTCTATCTATCAGAAATCTAAATTATTATTGTTTTTCTATTCTATGTCAATGTTTACGGCTGCAAGTACCTTATAGCCTGAAACTCACAAGTGGTCAATCAACTCTAGGTACTATAGGTAGCGCCAATGAATTTGACAACAATCTTGATCCCTGACGTCTCTGTAACCCAAAAAGGCCTAGAGCAAACTGGCTGTAAACATCCATACCTATTTCCTGGTGGACTCTTCCCAAATGATAGAAAGGTTAGCCCGATTGCTTTCATGCATTTTGAGTTATAAGAAGTTAAGGGGTCAAGTTCGCTGGCGCTAATCTTAATATTACCCGGCTAAGTAGCAGCATCGGTAGACCGTCTGACTGGGAATCAACCCCACAGAGGTGTTAAGGGTTTGAGTCCCCCCTGTAGGCTTAATAATGGAGTGCATTAATTGGTCTGTATGACTGTCTTTGATTTGTTAATTCAAGAATCACAAGGCAAGATCAGATATTGGCTAGTATAAATGCTGAAAAATAGCTGTGTGATGCCATCCATACAGTACTGTATTTCACTTTTACCTATTGTATCATTGGAGGTATAGGCAATTGGCATATAGGCCTACGGTAGGTCTGAGATGAATTAATGATATTGTGACAAATTTGCTTCTCGTCTTTCCATGAACCATCCATTTGAATTGGTACCGAACCCAAATGAGACCATACAATGTTTTATTATATCCCAGATGTTTCAGAACTTTTCTTGAAAGGTTCACAGATTGAAATTGATGTATGCTTAATTTGGCTCATGACTGTACTTGTCACTTAGATGTTAAAGAACAGCAAAATATAGGATGCTTTTATTTATTAGGGTTTTTGGCAATGGATATCCTTTCAGAACTCATGGAAAAGTGTTAAATATTATAACACTTATAGTCCGTTATTTTAAAGCTGGTGAGAAATTGACTCATCCTGATCTTTATAGCTCGACTATTGGCTACTATGCTTTTATAGCCAAATGCTGTATGTTGTTGTTGTTGTTCCCCAAGCTGCCTGGCCGAACAGCCCCAAGGCCCCGAGCAATTCCAAGGCCATAACCGAGTGCCCCCACAGAACCCTCCCCGCCGACCACAATAAAGCCTGGGTGACCAAAGCCACTCCATGGCGGGGAGCTGAGGAGGGTGCGGAAACGCCCGGGAAACCAAAGCCCCACCCAGGGCCCTGTGCCCCTCAGCAATTATGAAGAGAAAGTTGAGGGGCAAGGGAAAAATGTGACGCTTTGGCTTCCAATCTTGGTAGATTGGGAGGTCAATCCACGGAAGAGACGCCGTCACTTGAGATCTAGAAAATATATAAGTTAAAGGAACAGTCAGAGTAAGCTATGGGTATGGCAGAGATTGCTCAGCTCTCACTCTGATAGACCAGCCCATCACCAGGCTGTATGTTGTTAATTATGAATACTTGACAAACAGAATCATAGCACATTTTGTTTTTTCTTTAATTATTGAGAAATTAGCTGCTACTGGAGTCAACTATTTGCCAAGTTGAAACAAAACTGAGTACAGTACTGTATAACTAACCTAACCTAGCCGTTCAAATTGTACTCTTATCTTGCCCAAAATATATCAGATTTGCTTAGTTATGTTTATTGCTGAATTATTGTCAATTGTAAACACTTAGTTTAAATAAGATAGAAGCATAATAGCTTGCTATTTTTCCATTAATTATAGAGAAATATTCTGCTTACATAGTAAACTTTTCGCCAGATTATAAAATGTATAGGTCTAACCTGGCGAAAAATAGGACTATACTGTCAGTAGCTTATGATGATGCTTGTTATCTTAGCTATAAATACTGTAAATAGGACTATACTGTCAGTAGCTTATGATGATGCTTGTTATCTTAGCTATAAATACTGTAAATAGGACTATACTGTCAGTAGCTTATGATGATGCTTGTTATCTTAGCTATAAATACTGTAAACACAAACTCTTATAGCTTTTATTCATCTTCCTGTGGTGACGAGTTGAATATACTTTTTGTTTCTAGTACTTCAAAACTTGCTCAATGAAACATAAGGGAGGTCTGGTGAGGATTAAAGTCACATAAGAGTTTCAGAGATCTATCTATCTATCTATCTATTGCCGGACGCCTTACTCCCCTTACGAGGGTGGCCATACACAGAATGCCCCCAAGCGGACCTATTCCCTGTGAGAGGGACAACCCGAGCCAGTTTAGTAAAGGACTTACAGGATTGACCACTCAATTTAGGATCCGTCCGACTCCGAGGCTCTCTGTTGTGTATCTTGTTAGCACTATTTTTCTACAGTGGTGTTCGGCTAATCCATCCACTAACCTGCCTTACCCTTAAGTAAGCAGTACGGATTTGTATCAGGTTTACTCCCCTAGACAGGTTGCCAACCAAGGCTGACGAGTCCCATCCACCCGGATTTGTATAAGGTTGTCTCCCCTAGATGAGTTGCCGACCAAGGCTAATGAGTCCCATCCACCCAAGATATCTATCCTTAACTGTGGCCAGAGTCGTTTGGCCCTAGAAATGAGTTTGCTTGGGAAACAGATTAACTTGCTCATGTAGTAATGTACACCCTCTGTGGTTAAACTATCCTTCTACTCTAAACTTTCCCTCCTACTAACGTTTCTGAGCCAGTACCGATACAAAGGTCAGCCCTGTGGATCTGCACGGTCTGCGGGCGGGTTCAAAAGAAGAAGAAGAAGAAGGTTGATTGTGTTCTTTTATTTATAAATTATTATTTTACGTAAACGTTGTTTCCACAGCGATTTTTATTAGTTGTTTAGTCTTTTTATTGTGTTAGTATAAGTTTTGGTTTGTTTATTTTGCAAGTTTTACATTATAAAGACTAGTTGAAGATCCTCTCATCCCTGCTTGTTTCGTTAAGGCAAGGGCTTCATCAGTCATGTCCGCAGGGGACACACATTGTTGCCAATGATGAAGTAGGGTACAGGGGTGCCTCCCTTGCAAATGGGCTCTGGTGGTGGCAGGCTTAGTGTCTTCTCGTCCAAAGCCTACTTGAGGGTGCATGGTTTCTGTGAAGATATCACCCCCTCAGCACCAACATCCATGTAACGGAAGTGGTATGGTAGTCAGCATCCACAAGGGCAAGGAGCACGATGGAGTAGAACCCTTTGTTGTAGTACTGTACTTGGATCCGGCGTTGTGGGACACTGTATGGCAACATGCTTCCCATCAATGGCTCCCAGTGATGGAAGTTCCTCCATACACTGTACATTATTTATTTTTTCTCTTCCTTCAGCTTTTTATATATTTCCCTGTGTTTTTCCCATTACTTTTGGTCTACCTTTACTTCTTTTGGTATCTTCTTCTCATGTTTATACATCTTTATTAACTGTACCTTTTGTCTTTTCCATGCGTAGCAATATGCAAGCATAAAAATTGCTTCCATCACTACCACACCAGTCTCACATACACAAGAACATAACCATCACCACAACAGAGCTCCAGCATGCCTTTCTCAGCCGGAATGGCCCCCAAGCCGCCAACCTCCACCCCGAGATGGCTACCAGCACCAGCAGCCCACAGGAAAACACAATCCAATCGAACCCTTCTCACCCTTAACACCATCAACCAAAAGACTGCAGCAGAAGTGGAAACTACTACAGCTGACCATGAAGAGGTATCAAAATAACCCCCCTTGTTTGGTCAATAAACTGTGAGGCTTGATGCTCATCAGCTAGGTCCGAGACTAGCAACGCCTTTACCTGTGAGGCTCGATGCTCACCAGCTAGGTCTGAGACTAGCAACCCTTTTACCCGTGAGAATCGATGCTCACTAACCAGCCACTTTTCTAGCCTGTGTTTAAAGGTGTCAAAACTAACACCACTTTCGATCTTGAGGATCCCTTGAGGAAGATCTCTCACCAGCCATCATCCTCCCGGAATTAAGCTTAGAGCTCGTATTGTCCGATCATTGGGTAAGGCTGAGACCTTTTTACACACCACATACCCGGGCAGCGATGTCACAACTCCTTGAATTACGTTCAGTAGGCGTAACTATTTACAATAGTCAAGAGTTAAGACCCTCCAACACAATGGTATCCGAGAAAGGGAGCCTGGCTGTCATCATCTCCCAAAACACAGAAACATCAAGGAGGTGAAAACAGATGTGTTCAAGAGGGAACTGGACAAATTCCTCTCGGGCTATGCTGCAGCCCAGCGACGTCCAACTCGATAACGTCCCAGCTGAGTACAAACGGCGAAATGAAGGGTGGCGGTGACGCCGTGGCTTTGCCTCAGAGGGGGAGGGAGCAACACCCTCTTCAGGCAGAAGCGCTTCAAGGTAAATTGAGGCTATCGTGTGAAAGGAGACAAGCCCAAATTGTCCTCACCCGCCCACCTGGCCAAGGTTCGAACCTTAAGTTCTCTAGGGATGCTGTTGAAGAGTCCGGTCCTGTTGTGTTGGAAGTTGTGGTGAACTATAGTGTCTTCATTCACTGTGTGGAGGCTTGAGCGCTTCTGACCTAACATAGGCGTCCTCTTCTTGGATTTGTATTTTCAACCAAGCCCACATCTAGTAGATTTGTCTGATTTAGTACACAGGGTTGCACTATTTAATTTGCCAGGTGCTGCTCGAAGTTAGGGTTTTGGGCCGATTACAAGAGAAACAATTAGAAGGGTTTATTAGGCTGGTAAATGCAGCAGCTGTGACCATGTGTGGTGGTGCCTCTCTCTCTCTTGGTAGATATTATTGAGGGCTGAGGAGGTATTTATTGTTCTTGGCCGGTACCGGCACTATAGGCGGTATATTTTGGAAGGTATGGGGGTTGTTGAGCAGGTTGAATTAAGAGGCTGTAAATGTTTCGAGGTGAAACCGTGAAAGTGGATCGTCGATTTTAGTTGTTTGAGTTTCTCGTTTTCTATCAGGAGTGAACATAGAGTACGAGGCTGGAGGGATCACTATATTGTCGTGGATGATGAATTGATGATGGTGAATCGTAGCAGTGGTTTATGAAACTCTGGGGCTGGTAATTCTTTGTTAGGCCGCATATCATTCATATTGATGCTATCCTCTTTTGCTACTTTGCCCTAACTTGCCCGTGGCGGCATATTCTTTTGATTCTTGTTTGGGAGGGAACTGCAAGTCGCTGGTGAAAAGAAGCATCGTTGATATAAATATTTATATTTATATTATTGATACATGTATTCGTATAATAATACATATATTAAATCTATAATCTGTGTTATTGTAAATATATAAATTGGAAATATTATATTAAATTCCCTAAATTTTTTACAATAAATGGGGATAGGCCTATGTATATATTTGTGTATACAATTACCTTAGCACTATGAAAATAACTTAGAGATGTTAATGCGTATAATAAAACATAACGGAATATATTTCCCCCAAATAGGTGAAACTGAAACGGAACTGCGAGAGTCCGGCTGAACTGCAGCAGAAGACGAGGCGGCCATGTTAGGCGTTCGGAATATTGGGAAATATTGGGCTCGGTTGCCGGTTCAGGCCGAATTGCAGGTTAGTAAGTGTGTTTTAAGAGTTATAAGAATAAGGAACACTAACTGTCAGGTCTATAATGACAGGATGACTGTCAGTAGAGCGTGACTGATGTTGGGATGGTTCTGTTGCCGTGTGTGAGAATCAGCTGATCACCTCGGCTTACCTGCTAATTGCACAAAAGGTGACCGGTTTTACCGTTGAATGGTTAATCAGCCAGTTAAGCGTCAAGTATCATAGTCAAACAGTACCGTACGATTCATTTGGGGTGACTAACCCTAATAATAATAGCCAAACTTAGTAAATTTAACCTAGCCTAATTAGGCTAGGCCTACCAAGATCTAAATTAGGATTAGGCCTAGACTACCTGGGACATGCAAATGTTATAAATTAGTTTAGGGAAGGCCTAGCTTAGGTGGTAAAATTACCGTATTAGGCTAATGTCACTCGTTTTGGTGAACTTTTATTAGGCTAGGCTTAGGCCCTAGCCTTAAGCCTAGGCTAGGCTTCTGTCGCGAGAACTTCACATTTATCAGCGAGGGTGTGGCAGGCAGCCCCCACTAATAGGCCTAGGCTAATAGGCTACGGTAATTGTATTTTTTTAATTTTAATAGGGCCTACCACGAATTTTCCGAGTGTCTTTTATAAACAAAATTGGTCATTTGCATCAATAGCCTATATAGTGTTTGTAATTAACCTAAGAAGTGCGCATGGGGGGTATGAGACACCACACTCCTGTCTGACTTATTGGAGCTGTTCCCATCACTAACATCGTTATTTTACCATAAATAGTATTTAATACTTATCCATATGCACCTATTATAGGTTGATTATAAAGGTATTAACCTGTTACAACAATAAAACAAGTGGAAACAGCGTTTGGATGGTCAAAATTGGCGATACAGGCCGGGAGTTACCTTACATAATGTATGGCTGAGGCAACCTCCCTGCCCTCTACCCCTCCCCTTGTCTGGAGAGACACTGTTCCGCAATAGTCTCTCTCTCGCTCTTTACCACGCTTGGTAACAGTGATGACAACGCCCTGCTACCAACTCGCTAATGTTAGCACGAAAATAAACCACAGAATAAGGGAATAACAGGGAAAATAGGTGATAACTGAAGGAGGGGAGGAAAGTGGGGTGGAGGAGTGATACTTGGCATGGCCCAGGGGCAAAAAAACCCTTACTCTTAAGAGTCTTCCCGCAGTCCGCCGGGGGAACTCTTAAGAGTCTCCCCGCAGTTCCCGGGTTAATTAGAAATCTCGGGAAAACCTATTTTCCCCATTAGGCCTATCGATCGATGTTGAGACACGCTCCCCGATAGTGATTTGAAATTGAAAAGACATTAGCCTAACCTAACAACCTTACCTAACCTAACCTAATCAGCGCTCTGCAGACCCCCAAAAAAAAAAAAAAAAAAAAAAAAAAAAAAAAAAAAAAAACGTTTTGGTAAGATGAAACCTAGTATTATGGGTGGGGGCTGCCGCCCCCATACCCCCGCTGGTTGAGTACTAATCCCTTAATAAAAAAATTGGCTGTCGATTATACGAAGGTGAAAGAAAAGTCGATGAAGTCTATGGTGTTTACTCTGCAATCTTCAGTTTGATTGTACATTGATAACGGGAAAGTACCGTATTGACAACCTTGTTACGAAAATTAAATTTTAGTACCATACTTTTATATTAGGTTTTTCCGAGGGTTTAACACATTTTCATATGATCTTTAGAGCTATCGATGACTGAAAGTACCGTATTGACAACCTTGTTACGAAAAAGACATTTTAGTACCATACTTTTTTATTAGGTTTTGCCGAGGGTTAAAACAAATTTTCTTATGTTCTTTAGAGCATATAGATTCAATATTTATCTTCAAATATATCAACAAAATTTGTGGTATTAAAATAACATTAAACCGAATACTCTTGCATACACCTTAATTCACACACGCACTCACATGCACGCATATATACACCCACGCGCATAAACACTACATTTTCACACACACACACACACTGTCTCTCTCTCTCTCTCTCACACACATACACAAACCCACACACATACACAAACCCACACACACTCTCTCTCATAAACGCTTGCCACGCATTCGTGTACGTATAATAAGAAACATAACAGTTAAATTATATATGATGTAAATGTTTGCTTACCGTAATTTTAAACAGACACACAAACACAGCTAACAAGTGACCAACACTATCAAGCTTCATATACAGTAAATTCTCACCTTGCAACTCGGGCTTGCATAGTTATACATACCGGTATATATATATATATGTTTACATTTCACTTCATAAACACATTATATTATCTTAATCTTCACACAATACCATCCATTTTTTTAAATGTATCTTCCGATTCGGTTTAATGTTATTTTATTACCACAAATTTTGTTGCTATATCTGAAGATTAATAATGAATCTAGGCATTATTCTCTAAAGAGTATAAGAAAATTTGTTTTAACCCTCGGCGAAACCTAATAAAAAAGTATGGTACTAAAATTTATTTTTCTTAACAAGGTTGTCAATACGGTACTTCCAGTCATAGATAGCTCTAAAGATCATATGAAGATGTGTTAACCCCTCGGAAAAACCTAATATAAAAGTATGGTACTAAAATTTAATTTTCGTAACAAGGTTGTCAATACGGTACTTCCAGTCATCGATAGCTCTAAAGATCATATGAAAATGTGTTAAACCCTCGGGAAAAAACTAATATAAAAGTATGGTACTAAAATTTAATTTTCGTAACAAGGTTGTCAATACGGTACTTTCCCGTTATCAATGTACAATCAAAGCTGAAGCTTGCAGAGTAAACACCGTAGACTTCATCGACTTTTCTTTCACCTTCGTATTATCGACAGCCAATTTATTTATTTTTTATTTACTAAGGGATTAGTACTCAACCAGTGGGGGTGTGGGGGCAGCAGCCCCCACCCATAATACTAGGTTAGGTTAGGTTAGGCTAATATCTTTTCAACTCACTATCGGGGGACGTGTCTCAACATGGATCGATAGGCCTAATGGGGAAAATAGGTTTTCCCGAGATTTCTAATTAATTACAAACACTATATATTGATGTAAATGAACAATTATTTTTATAAAAAAAAACACTCGGAAAATTTGTGGTATTAAAATAACATTTTCCCGGTAATTTTTATCGGAGTGGGTATTTGCACCCGACCATGCAAATAACACTACGGTATTTGCAGTTTTTCACCCGATCGTCGTCTTATTAGATTTTAGGGCAAATTAGGGGGGCATTGGGCAAAGCCCCCCTCAACCTATTATTGTATCTCACGGCAGTCAATTTAGGCGGGAACATGATCACGAGCGACCTTTAGTGTAAACAAGGCAGGCGGTACATCGTACACCCGAATACTACATCCTTCCCAAAATTTGTGATAGTTTCGGAAATAGCCTATAGGCCTAAGTACCTTTTTCGGAAAATGTAACCGAAACTACCAGGTAATTGTTTAGTGTATGGCCTCCTCCTAAAGAAAATGGATTTTTGAGCACAGACTGAACCAAATGTTCACTACTGTATTTACATAGCTGGTCATTAACCTAACCTAACCTAACCTAAGGTAACCTGGGCATCCTGGGGGCTGCCCCCCCCAGACCCCCGCTGGTCTTGGGTTGAAAAGTGATAAAAAACACATATCTCTAACCTCATTATTCAAAGTTTTGTATTTGGTTTAATATACACTTCCCAGGTCATTTAAACAGTTCTATTGCTTCTATATATCATATAATACACCATAGAAACATTTTTAATAACTAGAAAAAGAGGACTTCGATTAAACAATTACGAACTACCACTAATTTTCTCATGGTTTTTCTTATGGGTTTTAGGTAGTTTTAATCATTATAAACGAGGCTAGTTGAAATTAGTTACAATCCCCGGAAAACTTTATTTCTCCCATTATCCAACGATCTTAAAACTCAGATGTAAGTCATTTTCAGAGTATATAGGCCTATACAATTTGTTTTGCCTTTGGATACAGGGGGGGGGGGGGGGGGGGGCGGCTTTACCCCCCCTCATGTTATGCTTCATTGCTATATACTTTTTATCCACCGGAATTTTTTTTTGTCTTGGCTTTATTTTTTATTTTTAGCATTAACCTAACCTAATAGCCCCCAAATACATTTAGATTAGGTTAGGTTAGGTTTTTTGGTTAGGTTAATGCTAAAAAAAAAAAAAAATAAAGCCAAGAAAGAAAAAAAAATCCGGTGGATAAAAAGTATATAGCAATGAAGCATAACATGATAGGAACCCAAAACTACCCTTAGAAATAAGATCCCACCTGTCTGGGTTGTCTTCAATTTTTACCCAAATTTTAATATGATCTTTGCAACATCCTTATTATATAATAGCCTTCAAATATTGAGAAATAATTAGTGGTAGTTTCGGTTATAAGTACAGTACCCCTTTGGTACTTATTACCGAAACTACCACTAATTATTTATCAATATTTGAAGGTTATTATAGAACAAGGATGTTGCAAAGATCATATTAAAATGTGTTTCAACCTCCGGAGAAACATTTTATGTGCACTGTAAAAACAAATAGCTCTCCCTATTGACGGCAGTGAAACTCTAATTAAGCCCCTTACTGTTAAAATAGATGCTGATTTCAATAGATCATGGGGGGGGGGGGGGGGGGGCAAAGCCCCCCTTAACCCATCCTGTATCCAAAGGCAAAACAAATTGTATATTTACTCTGAAAATGACTTAGCCTAGATCTGAGTGTTTTAAGATCTTTGGATAATGGGAGAAATAACATTTGCCGGGGATTGTTACTAATTATAACTACTGTATAATGATCAAAACTACCTAAAACCAAAAAGAAAAACTATGGGATAATTAGTGGTAGTTTCGGTTATATATTCCGCCCCCTGCTGTCTACATAAATGATGATTTCAATAAATCCTGTGGGGTGAAGGGGAGCTTCCCCCCTCAACTTATTCTGTATCCCACGGCAAATGGTTATAGCCAAATTCAGCTTATTTTTCGTCTTATATCCTCATTAACCCCTCATTTTCCCTGATACTCATAGCCCTCCCCGGACCCCACTAGTGGGGGGGCGTATTTTTAGACTTGGATAATGGGTAAATACCCATTTCAGCTCTTCTTCCTTATATGAGAACACTGTGTCTGAAAGAAAAACGAAAAACAAAAAAATATAGGCTAGTTGCTGAAATCACTGTCGGTCCAAAAAGTAACCTTTACCATATTTTCATGTGATTTGTGTGTTTTGGTTCTGTATTTCTTGGGGTAAGTTGGAAAAATGCTTCATTTTAGAGATAGGCCTAGGCCCTACGCTACATCCAATTCCCTAAACTCTATGACACAGCCAGCAGTAGTGGAGAGGGCTGTGAAGATCAGGCCTGATCAGGGAAAATGTGGGGTAAAAAAGTGATAATAAGTTATATTGGACAAGGTTCTCATTATGCTCCACAGTTGGGAATCTTGGAATCTCAATCTTTTGTCACATAGACCTACCGGTATAGTATGGTAAGGGTTGTGTTAGCAGGCGTATCGTGCTTTTGTTTACATAAGTTGTACGCTCGCAGTTACTTTCGCGTCTAATTTGACTGCTATTGTTTTACCCAAAAGCGGTCAAAGAAGCGGTCTTAGAAGCGAACAGATTGGTCGTGACCCGGAGCATGCAATTTTTCTGCAAAAGGTTGCTTGAAAGATACCATTCTAATTTCCGGTGGTCCTCAATACTATAATAAAAAACAATGAAAACCAGAAATATTTTTTAAAAAGTAATAACAATAGCTGTGGAGCATAAAAGTCACCTTAACCTAGTTATAGAGTACCGTACTGTATTCTATAAAACTTGCATTTTCATACTGTATTCCCATCTGCACCTGGAAAAATGGTCAATATATAAGTTTCAACTCAATTTGTCATGTAGTAGAATGTATTCCTTTATATATTTTATATTTTATCATTGTTTAGTTATTTATATTTTTTTTATTTAAAATGTTTCAGATTATTTCATAATCGATTAGCCTAGCCTAGCATTGCCCATATTATGCCTAACCATATAAATTATTGTTGAATACTAATAAGTATTTATCCTTCTTCTCTTTCCAGGTCCTACGATCATCAGTCAGATGTAAGTATTAAGCTGGCATTACAGAACACAAGCATGTTTATCGGCGAAATGTAGGAGAGTCTGGGATCTGTTACTATAGGTAACTCCAACGAACTTGACAATAATCTTGATCCCTGACCTCTTTGTAACTCAAAAGGGCCTAGAGCAAACTGGCTGTAAATATCCACGCCTATTTCCTGGCGGACTCTTCCCAAATTATAGAAACGTCTGCCCGATTGCTTTCATCAATTTCGAGTTACAAGAAGTTAAGGGGTCAAAATTATTGTCAAGTTCGCTGGCGCTACCTTTAGTTATTATATTATTTCTACGGATTTGTGTTGTTTATTCCTATATTTAGTAGGACCGTACAAGAATTTTAGCTCTAAGATGCCGGTACATACTACAGCCACAATGAAAATTGTCAGATACTATAGTCTATTCGCTGTATGTAGGCGAGAAATCATGACTTCTATCCTCTGTAATTCAAAAATGGCTAGAGCAAATTGGCTGTAAATTTCAACATCTATTCTTTGACTGACTCATCCTAAATGGTAGAAATATTAGCTCGATTAATCTAGTCTTTTTTGAGTTACAGAGGATAGAGTTCATTATTTCTCGCCTACTTACAGCGAATAGACTATAGACACAATTTTAGTATGTGTTTGGCTCCGGTACTTTGGGATTAATTCAGAAATCATCTTGGAATTAGTTATATAGACTTATAGTACCGGTACTAAATAGTTGTATACTTTTTGTTAATGTTACTGTATGATTATGTATATGATACCAAAAATAATAAATCTTGACTTGCAGGTAGCTCATCGTCACGGAAACTGCACTTGGTAGCTGCTCCTACGCCGTTCTCCCTGTGAGTAGCTCGTTTGTTGTTTATATGAAATCATGGAATAAATTGCATACATATTAATAATTTACTATAGCTATATTTTGGGAGCTTCCTAATTGATAAATATTTATGTGGAATTTCTGCTAAGAGGATTTGAATTGGGTTTAATTACTGATTCAGCATTACAGAATCAGTATCAATAGTCTTTTGCTCATGCCCTGTGTGCAGTATTGCACCATATCTTCTAAATTGTACCATCTCGACATACCGTACTTAAGTGTTAATAATTTGCTCTTGTTTTCAGGTCAAACTGTCGATATGAAACGAAGATCAAGGACTTTCGACAGTTGCACAGTTCTTCCTCTTTATGTGAGTTATGGATGTAGTTCATACTTGACAGTTGTAAGCTATAAGAGTTATAAGCCCATTTGAAGCGTCTGTATATATCTATTAAAATGTAAAACTTGCAAACTAAACAAACCAAAATTGGGACAAGGACAATATAAAGTCAAATTAAATTATCAAAATCGCTATGTGGAAACAACGTTTACTAAAATGAAAATTATTAAATAAAAGAACACAATCCACCACATAGGGTGTACATCACTACATGAGCAAGTTAATCTGTTTCCCAAGCAAACTCAAGCTAGACAATATATTTATTTTGTTTTTATTATTTATTTGGATTTGGTTTTCCTCACGATTGTCACACTAGGCTACACTGTACAGTACTGTACTTTTGAATTTGGTTGTACAGTAATCCATGCCATGTGTAACTGCCATACCTGCTTACTAAGACCAGCTTGCCCTGCTTTTATTCTTAGATGGTGAAGTGAAGTTCGTGGAGGTGCCACCTTTTGCCGAGTCCATCACCGAGGGAGACATTCGATGGATCAAAGCCGTGGGGGACACTGTGGGAGAGGATGAACCCGTGGCTGAGGTGGAGACCGACAAGGTGAGCTAATATTAAGCCGTCTTTCTTACCTCGGAGATTGGGTGCCCATGGCTTCCGGACTTGGGCCATGGAAGTACTCGGACAATATAGATTGGATGATGGGCATGTACAGTCACGCTACCTAATTTAGGCCCACCCCGATCCAAGCCCAGTGTTGAGGGAGGCAGTAGCCACGGCTCTTATACGAATGATCGTGGGATGTCGAGGGGGATGGTAGGGAGGAGTGGAGGGGAGGATAGTTAACGTGTTCGTATAAGAGCCGTAGCTACTGCCTCCCTCAACACTGGGCTTGGCTCGGGGTGGGTCTAAATTAGGGAGAGTTACTGTACAGTACTTTGAAATTGTATGGTTGAACTATCAACCTTTGGGGCAATTATATGATATGGGCCTCTTCGGAGAAGCGCTCCTCAAATTTTATATTTTATCATTGCTTTTGGGTGCATACAGTTCACAATAAAGCATAGTAGATTATGCCATTGGTGTAGCCAGCATAAATGATTAATTAGTCTGTACTTATGGTCATCCTTTCACCACAGTCATCCTATTCTTGCAGAAATATCGTAAACGTCTTGTCTTTCTTGGACACAGGATCTTAATTGAAGGTTGTAGGGGCCTCCGTGGTGTAATGCAGTCAGTGTATTAACTCGAACAGCGTTGCGGTTTATAGCAAGCAGTGATATCGCTGGTCATTTTCACATTTATTTATTTTTATATTATTCCATATACTGTACATAATCTAAAATTATATTATTCCATATACAGTCCTCCCTCAGGTAGCGCGGGTATATCGTACTGGGACCGCGCCGTGCTACGCAAACACGCGCTACACAAAGCAAAGAACTTATGGGATTAATTCTATTGGTTCTGGCCACTTCCCCAAAGTCCCCTTTTTTACCCATTTACCACCCGATTTATCTATTTATTTGTCAGTATTATTACGTTGGCAACATACCTTCATACTAGGGGGCAATAATATATCCAATTAAGACCATTGGTATTATGAAATGCCATTTATTTGACACGAAACCAATGCTGCTCAGCTGTAGTACAACAATAACAAACCACATGTCGTCTGCGTGAGAGGCAGGCGGTGGCAGCTTGGCTAAACTTGCCAACAATCTACCGCCTTCATTAGAGTTATAGTTTAATGTATTTTTCTTTGGCTTTTACTATTATAAATATTATTTGGTAAAATGAAATTCAATTCCATAGAGTAAATTATAATAACATTTTATTGCATACAGAAATAACTCGGGTTTAGACATAGCCACACAAGAACAACACACACACACACACACAAGAACAACACACACACAAACTGACTCAACAATAACACACGGAAAATCAGCTGACGAATCTTCATTAGAGTTATAGTTTAATGTATTTTTCTTTGGCTTTTACTATTATAAATATTATTTGGTAAAATTAAATTCAATTCCATAGAGTAAATTATAATAAAATTTTATTGCATACAGAAATAACTCGGGTTTAGACATAGCCACACGAGAACAACACACACACACACACACACACACAAACTGACTCAACAATAACACACGGAAAATCAGCTGACGAATCTCGGTGTTTCAAATTAACTTGCATTGAAAGTATATTAGTAGTATAAGGCCATCCATGGTTTTGGAGGTTTATAAATGTGTCTTATACACTCCGGTATATACGGGTCTGACGAGTCTGCCGTCACAGGCCGACAGATGCCGAGAGATGCCGACCAGCCGCCACCCGCCACAAGTGCTACATAAACAAAGCGTGTTAGATGCTGACTCGGCACATTTGGGGTACCCGTGTTAGAGCAAAACCGCACTGTCCAAAGCCGCGCTACCCGAGGGAGGACTGTACTGTACATAATCTAAAATCATGGAAAAGGGAAAACAAAATTACTCACCGGACCCTGGACAGTGGAGATATGGGGACCCGTAGTTTGCGCGCAAGGCCCTGGAGTAAGCTGTGCTTTGGAAAGTATTAATATTTTATCTTAAATCGGCAGTAAAACAAATAATCTGATTATCGGATTGGATTGGATCGGATCAGATCGGATCAGACTTGTCAATCTGACCGAGTGCAAGACCAACACATATGTACTGTATTGCATTTGGTTGACTGTAGATCTGGCCATGCCTATAATAATAGTTTTGAATTTTGGTTTATAGTTCAGAATGATACTGGTATTATGTTGTCATGATTCTGTGGTGATGAATAATAACCTAATTTTTGCTGTTTTTTTTTTTTTTTTTTTTTAGACCTCCATGCCAGTGAACTCCCCATGTGCTGGTGTGATCACAGAACTGCTGGTTGAGGATGGAGCCACAGTGACCCCCGGTACGCATGTCTGTAAGGTGGAGGCTGGAGCTGTGGGGGCAGCTCCAGCCAAGACAGAGGAAGCACCTGTTGCAGTTGCTGCCGTAGCTGCTGTTGCTGCCACAGCTGCTGCTGCTGTGGCTGCTACACCAGCTGCACCACCACCACCTGCCTCAGCTGCACCAATACCTCAGACAGCTCCACCTCCAGCACCACCACCAAGAGCACCAATGGCATCCATCCCTGTGGCGGCAATCAAACACTCTTCATTTATTCACCAGGCAGAAGTCAAGGTTATCACAAGTCATTTACTTACACCAGTAAACTTTACAACGTTGTCAATCTTAATTAATATTGTTCTAATTACCAGATACAGTACATGTTTAAAACAAAAATAAAATAAAAAAATAAAAATTGTCTACAAATAATTTGACCACTCAGATAAAAGCAAAAGCTTAAACTTATTTATAAAGAGAGTGTGGGAGATTTTATTTATCTGGTTTTACCACAAGAATATGTTAGTGTAATTTTCTCTTACCAACTATTCTGTATCTGTAACCAGATATTTTGCTTTGCTGTTTGTTCCTGCACTTTATTCATGAGTGGCCCCCCCCCCCCCCCTCCCCTCACCAACACAAAATAGGAAAAGGGAGGATTGGGCCTGAGTATATAGATAGATAGACTTCATTTACAATCATCTCTTACTTTCAAACAGTGTTGATATATCTGTACAGAACTAGTCCTTGAGTATATAATTTCCAATACAATACCAGTATGGGTTCTGGTACCTTAATTTTAATTAATTCTTTAGTATTTAAATTCCATACCTTATTTCCATTCAGAGCTGTCGTCATTATACTCCCATAGATATTTATGTTGTTATGTGTGCGATTAGTTTGCTTGGGAAACAGATTAACTTGCTCATGTAGTGATGTAGGGGCATGGGGCTAGGAATCCTCCTCCCCTTGTAAAGTTCACCTACTAGACAGACAGAGTAAGGGGCGAGGGTGCGCGAAAGTGGTCCTGGATCCTAAGAACTGGAACTTAAAATTTTGTTTCTGTTCGGGCTCTGTCTTGAGTCGGCCACCCCAACTATGGGGTATGTGCCCGAGTATAAAAATTACATACATACATGTAGTGATGTACATCCTATCATGGATTGTGTTGTTTTATTTCTACATTTTATTTTGCTAAAGCGTTTATTCCACATAGCGCTTTTGATAAGTTCTTTTGTCTTTATACTGTTTTCATCCCAGTTTTGGTTTGTTTATTTTACAAGTTTTACATTATAATTACTCTTCATTAACGTGTCCCAATAATAAGGCAATAACTCTCCGACTGCTATCCAGGTACCCCCAGCAGACTACAGCAAGGAGATCACTGGTACTCGGACAGAACAGAGAGTGAAGTTGACCAGAATGAGAACGCGGATCTCTCAACGTCTCAAGGATTCCCAGAACGCCAATGCCATGCTTACCACTTTTAATGAGCTGGATATGAGGTACGTGGGAGTATTCTCCTTTGAATATATTTTATTAGACCTGTTTGAATAAGGTTGAATAACCTTATGAATTTATTTCATCTGGGGGAAATCCCCAACTGTAATTAATTCTACAGCACTAAGCGACGAAGCGGTCTGTATGTATGTATGTATGTATGTACAGTATAAGCAAAGAAGGCTATATAGCACTGCAAAATGTTGTAGCATAGCCGAGATTCAAACTCACGTGGCTAGTCGTAACATAGTGCGGAGAGCCTTAGCCCGCTAGACCATGACAACTCCTAGACCTGTTTGAAATATTGGGGTGATGGTCTGAGCTGGGTATCAGGTGTCCGGATATTTACCTCAGACTTGTGGAGTTTGTAGGAAGGAGAGAGGTAAATTTCTGAACTGAAAACAAAGTCCGAAAAAGAGAGATAGCGTTTAGACAGAACTCCTAGTCAGGAAGTGTTGGTTCCTGATTTCTGGAGTATGAAAGAGAGGAGTTTTACTGTATGTTACTTGCTTTGTTTAATGACCCACATTAGTCCTGCGGTTAACACTGCTGTAGGGAGTACAGTACATCCAAGATTTCATATCTTAGTCTGTGTGTACCCCAAAACAAGTTTTCGAGGGCAGAGTCACTGCTCTGAAAGACTGATCTTGCCATTCATTTTCTTTTGATTCGATCCATGTGCAGTACCAGTGTAGGTTAAATCAGTCATCATCAGCTCTGTGTCACTCCCTTGTTCAACTCAAAACTATCAGTAAGTTTATCATTCACCTTCACATTTCCCAAACTTGACTACTTCCTTTAACGTGACGATAGTGCGTTGTTATATGTGCGATTAGTTTGCTTGGGAAACAGATTAACTTGCTCATGTAGTAATGTACACCCTATGTGGTGGATTGTGTTCTTTTATTTAATAATTTTCATTTTAGTAAGCGTTGTTTCCACATAGCGATTTTGATAATTTAATTTGACTTTATATTGTCCTTGTCCCAATTTTGGTTTGTTTAGTTTGCAAGTTTTACATTTTAAATTGTACATACAGTATATTACCGTATTATTTTGATTTAGTGTGCACAATGTACTATGATGTAATTTAATAAATACTCTTTCTCTCAGCAACATCATGGAGCTGAGGAAGAGTATCGGCGAACAGTTTTTGAAGAAGCACGGCATCAAGTTGGGTTTCATGTCAGCGTTTGTGAAGGCCTCGGCATACGCTCTGACTATGCAACCCACCTGCAATGCAGTCATTGATGGTGGCGAGATCGTTTATAGGGACTATGTTGATATTTCTGTTGCTGTTGCTACGCCCAAGGTATGTTCTAAGTGTTATTGTGTAATTACCAAAATATATGATAATATTATTATGGGAATTGGAGGCAAGGAATGTTCCTCCCCTTGTAGACTTCACCTATTAGACAAGGCAGAGAAAGGGGCAAGGAAACGCGAAAGTGGTCCCGGACCCTTAGAATTGGAACTTTAAATATTGTTTCTATTCGGTCTCTGTCTCGAGTCGGCTATGGGGTATGTGCCTGAGTATATACATACATGACATGAACTTAGTGTGTGAAGGGAATATTTGTTTACACTCCATGATCAGAGCTACGATCCTCTATACCCCAGGGATAGGGAAATAGTTATGGAATGAATGACTATAATTGTACAATCTGATGATGGAGAGAATCACTCAGACTGTATATGCTGTAGATACATAAATACTGTGTTGGTGGTGTAATGGTTTAGATTCTTATGTCCTGGGTGTGGTGTCCCGAGTTCGAATCCCGGGAGGACCATATGCTTTCATTAGTTTATTCAAGTACATTGGGGTTTGTAATTGATGATTAATGTTAAGAACGGGGTGTTACTTGTATATATGAGGTATTCACATAGCGATTTTGATTAGTTCTTTTGCATTTATCTTGTGTCGTCCCAGTTTTGGTTTGTTTATTTTGCAAGTTTTACATTATAATTGATAAGTGTTTGTTTCTCTCAGGGTCTGGTGGTGCCAGTACTAAGGAATGTTGAGGGTATGAACTACCTTGATGTAGAGCACGGTATCATGGAGCTGGGAGAGAAGGCCCGCACCGGAGCCCTGGCGGTGGAGGACATGGACGGTGGCACCTTCACTATCAGTAATGGTGGAGTCTTTGGTTCACTCTTTGGTACACCCATCATCAACATGCCACAGTCGGCCATCCTCGGCATGCACGGCATATTCGATCGCCCCGTCGCCAGAAATGGACAGGTGAGTTTATTACTGAAGTGTTCAGAAACTTCAGAGCATGCAGAGTGTAAACAGTAATACTAGATCACTTTTTTTTCTAAGATGTCGTATGGAATACTTAACTCACAAGTCAGGTGACAAATGTACGCCAAAACATTATTCAATATGGTCTGGCGGCTGCTTGGGGGCATTTTGTGTATGGCCACTTTCATAAAGAGGAGTAAGGCGTCCGGCAATAGATAGTATGCTGTAAAAGTGATCCTAACTGCCCGGGATTAGTTTCGGGTAACCTGACAAAGGTTCCAAGTCTTATCTACCTATGATCCTTCCTGTTTCATGGACTCCTACAACCAGCAGGATCTATGTTGGTTATTGTTATATTTTCTGTGGCACCGATGCTCCTATACTCCAGATGGATACCTTCTACAGTTCCAATTTAATTTTGCTAAAGTATTATTTAGATAAGTTCTTTTGTCTTTATATTGCATCGTCCCTGTTTTGGTTTGTTTATTTTGCAAGTTTTACATTGTAAGTGGGTATTGGGCCTGAGTATATACTGTGCATACATACATTATAATAACATGTACTGTATTCTGTTCCAGGTGGTGATAAAACCCATGATGTTCATCGCCCTAACCTACGACCACCGACTCATTGACGGTCGAGAGGCGGTGACCTTCCTGCGTAAGATCAAGCAGGCGGTGGAGGACCCCAGGATCATGCTGTGTGGACTGTAATTTATATATAATCCCTCACAACTGTTGATGGCCAGATGAACACTATACTCATTTTTTTTCCAGCTGATGGTAATTTGAGATCTCTCCATCCTGATTACTGGGCTATTATTGTAATTTTGTAACGAAATATGTTAATTATGAAAACTTTGCAATAATAAGACGCCCAGACGTAGCAGTATCATATTTTTCCTGTACGATTCGAGAAATTATAATGTAAAACTTGCAAAATAAACAAACCAAAACGCACACGAACACAGTAAAGAGACAAAACAACGAATCAAAATCGCTATGTGGAAACAACGCTTAAGTAAAATAATTATTTATAAATAAAATCACATGCTAAGGGATTCAATTTACCATTAGCTGGAAAACAATAGACTATACAGTAATTGAGGCCAAGCATAACAGTATATTTATTTGGCTAATTCTTTATTTAATTTATGAGTTATGGAGCATCCTGCATATAATTAGGGAACAATAAAACATAGCTGATAAATGTTTTATTTGTTTTCAATAAAACCAGAGTAACCTCAAAGGAACAAATAGATCTTTGGTTCAAATATGTATTTTATTATAATGTAAAACTTGCAAAATAAACAAACCAAAACTTATACGAACACAGTAAAAAGACAAAACAACTAATCAAAATCGCTATGTGGAAACAACGCTTAAGTAAAATAATAATTTATAAATAAAAGAACACAATCCACCACATAGGGTGTACATTACTACATGAGCAAGTTAATCTGGTTATATTAGATATGACTAAAACTACCGTACTGTACCTTTAAGTCTGGTGCATAAGTTGACTTGCATGGCTTAACCTAAGTTTGTCATCTAATAAAAAAAGAAAGACAAACGGAAAACGGGTAGGTGCTAGAGTATATACTGTACATACATACATACATACATACAATAACTATGATTTAAGCTATGCATGGCATATGAGTCCAACTTTACAGTACGGTCGCGGTTAATAAGTGTTGTCAGATATTTCACAAAGTTTCGGACACTGACTATACTCTAAGGGATAAGCACTTTTCCCAGTAACTAAAAAGGTACCAATAACACTTGTTGAGCGAAAACCACTGGAATCTATGACAACACTTACTACCCCCGATTGTACAATATACACTATCTACTTACATGCTAAGCTTGCTACCATAAAGCATTTACTGTATTACATTATCATCCAAGATACTGGATAATAAATGCACTCACCACACAGGAAGGGTTATCAACCACCAGTATCTTTTACATTTTGAGCTTGCTAATATAATGTCTTGATAGCGTAATGCATAAATACGCGGAATTTCGGTGTGAGTATCCTAGGTTCGAGTCCTTGGAGTGCCACATGTATTTGTTGATTTCATTAATTGAGTTGAGAAGTAAAGTTGGTTGGTGAAAAAATATGAATATAGCCCTGTTGTATAAGTCGATCCCTAGTTTGGGAAATAATGCATTTAAATGATCTAAAGAAGTCTACTTATGAACCAGAATTTAGGGAACCCTGTCAAGTTGTTAAAATGCTGTCACAAGGTTCAGCTAGTGATTGAGGTTTACAAGTGAAAGTAATGGAGGGCAACTATAATCTGTTCATCTTAACCGAGCGAGAAATTTCATCCCTTGGCAGCCGATTTCATAACAATTGCTGAATAAGAAAACAGGTACAGTACTGTACAGTACTATTAATTAAAATATAAAACTTGAAAACTAACTCAAAAGTTACTGTTCAAATTAATATAACAAACTCGTTAGAATTAAAAACTATCGAAAAGACAACACACTAAACAAAATAAGGTGGAAAACTGCTTGTATCAATTTCATTAATTTAAAATAAGTGAACCATGCAAAGTACAACCTCAGTTGTATGTCCTATTAATATTCCTTCATAAATAACAATATATTCCATGATCAAACTCAAGTCACAACTCGGTAATCAATATGTAGGCTTGAAAATTAATGCCTCCTGGTTGTTGTTGTCGTCCTTTTCCATATATCGTATCATTCGTTTTTTTTATATCTTGTTCACTTCTTGGTGAAATCTGATTAATCCCGTCCCAACCTGATTTGCTCCTCCCTGCTCATCTTTGTTTTCTTTAATCTATGACCCAATGCTCTTTATTGCCGAATCCTTGGGTTTTGTTAAGGCCAGCCCCATGAGAGTTACATATTGTAACTCAGTGGTCTGGTTAAACTATTCATAAAAAAAAAAAAAAAAAATTGTCGTTCCCTAAGCTGCCTGGCCGAACAGCCCCTATTGCTGCTTGGTTTAGATGAACAGAGTACAGTCATAATATCAATATACAACATTAGCTTGGCCTTCCATCACAGTCACTTGCACACAGGTTAAGGCGGTGTTACGTGAGCAATTTTTATGTCAATTTTCGATGAGCAAGTTTTTTCTCGTACTAGTTTTTGGTACTTTGACGTTGGAATCGACAACCTGACTGCATATATATTATCTTAAGAGACTGAAATACTACACAATTTAATTTAAGAAGCTGCCAGACTACAATTGCCGGAAAAAACGCTCGTGTGACACCGGCTTTAGACTGGCCGTAAACATCGATATTAAACAGAAATGCAATTATAATGTAGATTTCTGATGATGAAAAAGTATACTGAATTTAATTCTGTGTGCTTATAAATGCACTACAACCTTATGTTCGTTGGTAATTCTGCTAAATATCGATGTCTACAGATCCAACTTCCTTATAGCTTGAAACTCGCAAGTGGTCATTTAGGTCTATCCTAGTTTTGCTTGGAATGTCTTGGTTTGCTTTATTGAAAATTCAGGATTGCCGTACATAATTATTGCGTTGAAATTTTAAGGTTGCCGTAGTTATTTATCACGGAATTATTATGGGGCTCTTTGCTTTTAAAGAAAGTTTTATTTAATTTTTACTGTAGCTTGAGAGATAGTTATGCACAATACTGGGAACTTGGGAAATATGCAACTTGCTATTTTTATTAACCCTCTCACATCCTGACGCGATTTTTGAGCCTATTAGGGATACTTTAAAGCCTTTGTTACCGTCAGGGGTATCTATAAACCTTTAGTTTGTTTACTTCAACCTCTGCAGTTGTCTTTGAGTTAGCTGTGGGTAGAAAACTAATTTTGGAGAGGTAATTATAACAGTGAGAGTAATCTATTTCTTATTGCTAATCTGGCAACCTCTGCGTCCTATGGTCGTGAGAGGGTTAATGGACCTTACTAAGAAAGGTTTTGGAAATATACTACTCGCTATTATTTTTTAATGGAATCTTCTTGGAATTGAGCTTTAACCTGAAAAGAGACTTGGATAACTTGATCTTTATTTTTGTATATCTCCTGAGCTGAAAAATCCTTTATAACCTAATATCACATCAGTAATGTCAGGAAGAATATGATAGTAACATTTCTTGTACGTGTTGTACATACTTGTATAATATATTGTCCTTTATTGTTATTATTGAAGTAGACGGAATGGTTGTTTTTATTCTCCTGTGTTACTTTAATTAATTAAAATGTAAAACTTACAAACTAAAAAGCCAAAACTGGGTCAAAGATAATATAAAGGCAAAATAACTGATAAAAATCGCTATGTGGAAACAACACTTACTAAAATAAAATTTATGAAATAAAAGACTAAATATAAAACTTGAAAACAAACTCAAAAGTTACTGTTCAAATTCTTATGTCTTACCATGCATTGTTCCCTTTTTAATTATTTTTTGCTTGTCTTATCTATCCCATAATATTTAGAAGTAATGTTGGATAAGTGAATTCTTATTTTAGAAGAAATAATATTGGCAAGAGGCAGGTGTATACAATGGATATACTACTCGGTAAGCTCTAATGTGATCCTGGTGTAGATAAATTGAAGCACTGCCATCAATAACGAATGCCTGGAGATGTTTTTGCCATGGCCACCTCATAGTCAACCCATGGAGGGTTTCTCAGGAGTGAGCAAGGGTTGGAGATGATGATGATGAACTGGGCATAGGCTGAACTAAAGTCAATCAATATCCCATCTTAAACCTGCTCCAAAGGGATTCCTTGGACGCTAACTTTAGAAGAGTAAAACCTTACGAAGCTCCTCACCTAGTGCTATTCTCTGCTACCTGTGCTTGGGTTGTCGCAAAAAGTATAAGTCTTGGTCTTTGGACCGAGGCTGGAGGTTTTCTGTCCCTCACCTTCATGGAGCCGGGTATTGAGATGTTTCTGTATTTGCCCATTGACTTTGGCCAGCTTCTTGGAATCTGCTGGGTTCCCACTGTTTTGGTGGTGCAATGGTTTAGATGCTTATGTACTGTATATGGTCCCCCCTGATACTACTCTCCTTGACGCGGTTGGGGGGCTTCGGGGCCGGCGACTGGAGCTTGATGGGGGATGGTTGTGGTAATTACCCTTCCTATCTCCCCTCGAGCTTTCGTCCTCAGCTTGACTAATTTTGAGTAGTTTTTCATTCCTCATTCTATGTTTTTCCCCTTCTATTCTTATTCTGTCCCATTTGGCTGTCCTCAGGCAGCCTATATCTCATGTCTCCCTGGCCTGGCTAGGTAGTAGACTCCTGACCTGATTTGTCTCTTCGGTTGCTGATGTGACGGACTGACTTGATTCCCTTCGGTAATGCATGTTTTGCTTCTCGGTGTGATTTTTTCTACCTTCGACCTGATCTTTCATTCTTCGCCCTGATCACTTCTTGGTTGGTGTTGCGGTGTAGCAGTTCTTGCCTCATCCTTCGGCCCTGCCCTATAAGAGCTCATGTGGTCCGGCTGAACTGGTGAAATAGCGAGAAATGTCTGCGTGTCTTCACCTTCCTCGATTTGTTCCCCTACTGCCCTTCCCGATCTGTCTTGACTCGTTTAGTTATATATCTTGATTGAATCCTTCGGGCCAGCCCTATGAGAGTTCTTTTGTAGAGTTCAGTGGTCTGGTTAAACTAATATTAAAAAAAAAAAAAAATGGTATCCCGGGAGGACCATTTGCTTTCATTAATTTATTCAAGTGCATTGGGGTTTGTAATGGAGGATTAATGTTAAGAACCCTGTCGCGCACCAGGACGCGAATTCTTCCTTACAGAGATACTGTACTTTAAAACCCTTATGGCCATCAGGGGTGTTTAGAAACCTTTACTTTAATTACTTCAACCTCTGCAGTTGTCTTTGAGCGAGTTGTGGGCAGAACATTAATTTTGGAGGTAATTATGAGAGGCTTACAAAGAGAATATGTGAGTCAGTTAGAAGGGCAGGAAGACCCCCATTGAGATGGAGAGACTGTAAGACAAGCTTTGGATGATAGAGGAATTACTATAATTCAGGCAAGGGAAGTGGTAGTAAACAGGAATGAATGGAGAATGCTTGTGAATAGAGGAGTGAACACTTGGTCATTTGGGGGAAGGGGTCGGGTGCAAGTTGGACTAGATAATAGTCCATCAGGCACCTGGCCCGGGGAGACGATTAATATGAAGGGTGCGCCTGAAGTGTGGTGGGCGGGCTTGTGGCTATGGCTCCGCTGCATGTCTGCCTGCCGAGATCGGAACCTCTCCGAGTGGTCGGGGGAGTGCTGGAGGGACCTTGGTGACCCTGGTCTCTGGGTCTTCTGGGTAAATCATAATCCATTAGAACTTTTCATGTTAAGAGAAGCTAAGGTCTACTTTATCCCTTTTCCCAAAATGTACCCCTCTGAGTAGATCGCCACTATATAGTGGTTGATCTGTACAATTGCTGGGGGTGATCCATATATTATACTTTGCATCACCTAAATGTGTACTGAGAATGTAATAAAGCCTATACCCAAGTAAAGTAAATCAAGAATATGGAGCATTATAACTTATCAACCCCTTTACTTAAAAATCTCATATATATATATATATATATATATATATATATATATATATATATATATATATATATACCCCCCTGATACTACTCTCCTTGACGCGGTTGGGGGGCTTCGGGGCCGGCGACTGGAGCTTGATGGGGGATGGTTGTGGTACTTACCCTTCCTATCTCCCCTCGAGCTTTCGTCCTCAGCTTGACTAATTTTGAGTAGTTTTTCATTCCTCATTCTATGTTTTTCCCCTTCTATTCTTATTCTGTCCCATTTGGCTGTCCTCAAGCAGCCTATATCTCATGTCTCCCTGGCCTAGCTAGGTAGCAGACTCCTGACCTGATTTGTCTCTTCGGTTGCTGATGTGGCCGGACTGACTTGATTCCCTTTGGTAATGCATGTTTTGCTTCTCAGTGTGATTTTTTCTACCTTCGACCTGATCTTTCATTCTTCGCCCTGATCACTTCTTGGTTGGTGTTGCGGTGTAGCAGTTCTTGCCTCATCCTTCGGCCCTGCCCTATAAGAGCTCTGATGTGGAGCTCATGTGGTCCGGCTGAACTGGTGAAATGGCGAGAAATGTCTGCGTGTCTTCACCTTCCTCGATTTGTTCCCCTACTGCCCTTCCCGATCTATCTTGACTCGTTTAGTTATATATCTTGATCGAATCCTTCGGGCCAGCCCTATGAGAGTTCTTTTGTAGAGCTCAGTGGTCTGGTTAAACTAATATTTAAAAAAAAAAAAAAAAAAAAAAAAAAAAATATATATATATATATCTCTGGAAAAAATGGGGTGAACAGCACAACTCTTGTTGGCAATATGGAATATACCCTATTATATAAAGGGTACAGTATGAAATGCTCATGTACGACAAGCCCCCTAGTACACTATCTGTTTACACTGGGGTGGAATGGACTCTTCAGCCTTGGGTCAGTAACCCATCTACAGGACAACCTTATAAAATCCGAATGGATGCGACTCATCAGCCGTGTTTGGCAACCTGTTTAGGGGAGAAAACCTTATACAAACCTTTTTAACTGCTGCTTTGTAGGTTAAGCTCTTTTGGGCAAAGGCTAGGCCGACAGCCAACAACTGTGGTTGGAGGATTGCTAGAGCAGGCACTCCTCGTAAACAAAGCTTAAAAATTCTGCCTAATGGCGGCTTGCTGGCGTGGAGGAACCTACCTCGGACCCAGCTCTGGCCCCTTGCGGGTACACCGTGATCAGGAGGGCCTAGAGGGTACAGGGCACAGTGTTCACAGACTGGCACTTTGCGCCTAGTAGCGCAATGGCCCGAACCCGGAGGTACCGCACCGGGAGGCAGCCCTCTCACTAGACGGTTATTATCGGGCCAGCCAGAGTGCCGTGTGTGCACATGATTTGCGTCCCTGCGGTTGGTTCTAGTGGGCTACCCCTAGGTCCCACTCCTAAAAAGAACTTTGGATAGTCTCTGGGTGACACCCACCCAAGGTAGCCTGAAGCTGGATACCTGGGAACAGTGACCTCCAATGCTGGCAATCTAAACCGAACATTCATTTAGACTTAATCTCTGGTTGGTGACTTACGTCTTCAGATGTCATTGTAGACACATGCTTTTATTATTGAATATCATAACACAAATGGTTCTGTGGGTGCAAGGATTGTGTGGATAAGAATGAAAGTAGGAATACAAACGTGGGTGGTTGTGTGTGTGTGTATACTCCAACAGAGGATAAACCTGTAGGAGAGAAAGGAGTTCTGGGTGAATGTTGAGGCGTGCCTGGATAAGTTTGGTAAGAGCGAAAGAATATTTCTGATTGGGGGTGTGAATGGGAAGGTGGGTGAGGAAAGTTGATGGGAAGGTGGGGTATATCGTCAGAGGTAAATGGGGATGGTAGGGCACTTCTGGACGTATGTGTGGAGAGGAGACTGGATAGCTAACACCTTCTTTCGATACAGAATGATACACAGGTACACATGGAACACTTGAGTGGAGGAGGGAGAACAGGACAGTGGAACGAAATGCACTGATTGGTTATATGTATAGATGAACGACTGAAGAATTATGTGCTGGATGCTAGGGTGTATAGGGGTTTGAGGGGGGAGGGGGTTTCTGACCATTATGTAGTAGTAGCTAAAATTAGGACACAGAAGAAGTGGGTGAGGAGAGCTAGAGGGAGGCGAGAGGAAGGTGGAATGGCGAAGAGGGTGGAGAGGTTACAGGAGAACGAGATCAGGGAAGAGTTCAAGAGAGCGGTAGAGAGAAGACTAGGTAGGTTAATTTGACCTGGAGGGTATGGAGGAAGTGGAAGAGGTGAGCAAAGTGTTTAAGGAAGAGATATGTGCAGCATGTGAGGAGGTATGTGGAGTAAGGAGAAGCGGGAGGGGAGTGAAGGGTACACCATGGTGGACAGAAGAGGTAAAAATAGCTGTTGAAGACCAGAAGAAAGCGTATAGAGAGTGGTTGGGTAGTAGAGGGAACAAAGATTTGGAGAGACAGAAAAAAAATTAGGTACTTGGAGAAAAAGAGAGTGGTGAAGGAAAGTAAGAGAAGAGCAGATGAGGAATTTGGAAGGAATCTAACTGTAAAATGGTGGGAGTGTAAAAAACTCTTCTGGAAAGAGGTCAAGAAAGTTAGGGAGGGTAGTAAGGGTGTGAAAGATTAGAATGGGCGAGTGTTAGCCAAGAAGCAAGAGAGAGTCGAGAGATGGAGGAAGTAGGCCTACTTCAACGAATTGTTAAACGTAAGAAATGAAACACCAGCAAACATAGTTGGATGGGGTATGGGAGATATATGAAGAGAAAGAGGTGGGGATCAGAAGGTCAGAAGTGTGAAGCCATGAAGATGGGGAAAGCATCAGGAATAGGTGGGGAAATGCTGAGGTATGGTGGTGAAATAGTGATCGAATGGGTATGGAAAATGTGTAAACTAGCATGGGAGAAGGGAAGTGCACCTGATGACTGGAAGACAGGCATAATAGTCCCCCTGTATATGGGGAAAGAAGAGTGTGTGGTAACCCAGGGGATATGCCTGCTAAGCGTAGTAGAGATCGAAGGTGTACTGTAGGGTAGTGATCGAGAGAGTGAGAGCGAGAATGAAGAAATGGGTGTGTGACGAGCAGGACGGGTTTAGGAAGGGAAGAGGATGTGTAGATCAGATTTTTGCCCTGAAATGTGTAATGGAGAAATATCTGGAGAAGCGACAAAAGTTGTATGCTGCCTTTATGGACTTGGAGAAGTCCTATGACAGAGTTGATAGAGAAGGTATGTGGAAAGTACTTAGAATATACGGAGTAGATGGCAAGTTGCTGAAAGCAGTGAAGAGCATGTATGAGGGTACAAAGGCGTCGGTGCGTGTGGAGAATGAACAGAGCGAGTTCTTTTATATGAATGTTGGGTTAAAGCAAGGGTGTGTGATGTCCCAATGGTTGTTCAATATATATATGGATGGAGTCATGAAAGAAATACAAGGAAGAGCAGTGGATGTTGGTGTATCGCTGATTAGGGAAGGAAACGAGTGGAAGTTGCCTGTACTGCTGTTTGCCGATGAAACGGTTCTGTTGAGCGATTGTGAATGGGAGTTGCAGGGTCTGGTAAATGTGTTTGGAACAGTATGTGAAAAACAGAATCTGAAGGTAAATGCAGGGAAGAGGAAGGTTATGATCTTTGAAAGGGGTGCGGCCACAGAGGGTGAGGTGAGGTTGAACGATTAGGCTATGGAGAATGTCAACTCATTCAAGTATTTGGGCAGTGTGTTTAGTAAAGATGGGAGTATGGATGAAGAAGTGCGGGAGAGGGTGCAACAGGGGAAGAGGGTTGTAGGAATGCTGATAGCAGTAACAAGAAATAGGGTGGTCAGCATGGAAGTAAAGAACTCAAGATAGACACAAACTATAAACATAAACAACACAATTTATTGGTTCGTAGTAGCAGAGGGAGAATAGGCTTACACAGGTCCCTGGGGATTCGGGTGCCGCAGATGACCATCGGATAGACGGAGAGGTGGCGGGCTGGCATAGGAAAAGGTAACGTGACTGATCCCAGCGGATAAACAGGACGGGTAGCCTTGGGTGATTCCAGTTCAGGTTAGCAGTGTCCTAGTCCGTGTGGAGTTTCTTGGTCAACTTGGGATGCCCTGGTCATGTGCATGGTGTGGGAAATTCATGTAGGTTGTGGTTAGACAGGCAGGAAGCTCTTCTCTATTCAGCTTCAGGAACAAAGGCCGATTATGGCGACTTCAGAAACGTGGGTGAGGGTTATAAAGGCAGGGAGTTCGTCTCTATGCAGCTTCAGGAACAAGAGGGGATCATAGTGACTTCAAGAACGTTGGAGAGAGGGGGGGGGGGGTAGAGTGGCAGGGAGCTCATCTTTAATTAGCTTCAGGAACAAGGGAGGATTACGGTGACTTGAACGTGAGGGGGTTAGAGAGGCAGGGAGCTCGTCTCTATTCAGCTTTAGGGGCAAGGAGGATTATTGTGGCTTCCAGAACAAAAGGTGCTGCTACTTCAGAAACAAGGGATATAATTAGAGAGGCAGGGAGGCTGTCACTCATCTTTAGGAACAAGGGGAGATGGTGCTGCTATTTCAGTTGCAAGGGATTTTGTTAGAGAGGCAGGGAGCTCGTCTCTGATCTTGTTCAGGAACATGGTTTGGGGGGGGGGGGGGGGGGGGGTGCCACTTCAGGAACTGGTCACTTCAGGGACACAAGGGGGCAAACTGCTATCCCAGGAACAATGGGATTAGTTAAGAGAGGCAAGGAGCTTGTCTTTAGTTTTTTTCAGGAACAAGGAATGTTGCTGCTTCAGGAACTGGTAACTTCGTTGGTATAGTCTTCTCTCCAGGCTCTGATTTGTATTGCCTCGCTCTGGATCGAGTAGTCTTCTTCTTGGACCGAGCTGGGCTAATCAGCGACCTGGGCAGTGCTTCCAACTTGCCTTTGATCCTAATCAATTAGCAAGCTTTCGTGGTCTGGAGGTCCTGGCCTAGAAGGCCAGTGATTCCGCTAGAGTTGGAGAGCGTGTCAGGCGGTGCATCCTCAGCAGGGTTGGAGGATGTCTCAGTTGGTCGTGGGGCTCCAGCCCCGTGACATTTGCTATCGAAAAATGTACACATTTATCTCGAAGGAGGGTCTTGTTTTTTTTATTATTATTTTAAAGTTTGATAGAGGTCTAGCAAATTAAACTAAAATATAAATAAATGAATAAACCAACAAAATAAAAACTACCCCCCTTAACTCCTTCAGACATATATGACGCAGAGGTTGCCAGATTAGCAATAAGAAATAGAGTTCTCTCACTCTTATAAATACCTCTCCAAAATTAGTTTTCTGCCCACATCTAACTCAAAGACAACTGCAGAGGTTGAAGTAACTAAAATAAAGGTTTGTAAAAAACCCTGATGGTAATAAAGGCTTTAAAGTATCCCTAATAGGCTCAAAATTGCGTCATATGTCGGAGAGGGTTAATAACCCTCTGAAGATTATGACGTATTTTGACAGTTTACTCTGGCCTTGACTCTGGCTATCCTTAGACAATTATACACAACTTTTGAAGGATCTCTGGACAATAAAAGGGTTAAGACTATCTTAATTAACACTCTGACTTTGATATAGCCTTCCTAATCTGAATAAATCCGTCTACTAATAGCCAGAATATAGGCTACTGTCAAAACGCGTCATGATCCTCAATGGGTTAAGGGAGCCCACCTCTTTTTTTTTTTATCTTTCTCTCCCTCTCTCTTTGGCTTGTATCCATTCGGCCCCATTCAGCCTAGCTATTAAATGTGTCTTAGGTCTACTCAGATAATATTCTAAATGTTTTCTTCATATGTTCCTATATTAAATGTTCGCATATATTGACGCATATGTCCAAATGTCTTCTGAACCAAAGAGCAATTGTGAAAAACTACGAAAACCTTCATATTGAGAAATGAGACATAAGTGATGATAAATAGGCCTACCTACAGAATGAATGACAATGTGCACCGGAAATTACGAAGGCCACATTAGTCAATATAGAAAGGTAGGCTATATTAAGCAAGCAAAGATAACATGTATATCTATATCTAATTTATCTATTTATCATCTATCAATCTATCTATCTATAAATTAATGAGACCATACTATGATCCACCCGGGATTCGAACCTGGGTTACCACATAGGCTACAGATCTTAAACACTCAAACCATTACACCATCAAGACAGTAAAGGTTAAGTACACATGACTACGACTGTATATCCATTTATCGAATACTGGATATCAATGTAGTCATGTACTCAAACCCAACTGCACACTGAATAGCCTATAATGTCTTAAGTGAAAGTAAAGCACATTTTGTGGGGCACAGATCTTGCTATGAAACGTAGGCCTACTACCTGAATCTTTAGGAATAATCTCATTTATTGGGTGGGCTTGTGTTTTCAGCTCTGCTGCATGTCTGCCTGCCGAGATCGGAACCTCTCCGGGTGGTCGGTGGCCGAGGGAGTGCTGGAGGGACCTTGGTGACCCTGGTCTCTGGGTCTTCTCCTGGATGACCTAGATGCGTGTGAATTTATATTTTGTTTTTGCGTATTCATTGTTTTTCTGTTGTGTTGTCCCTATTATGGCTCTGTCTTGAGTCCCCCCCCCCCCCCCACAACAAAAAGTGGGGATTGGGCCTGAGTATATAGAATACAATATAATAGAACTCCCAACACCTCCCAATGAAATTAATGACAACACAATTATGAGCTACCCGGGATTCGAACCTAGGATACCACATACAGATCTCAAACACACACACACACACCCTATATATATATATATATATATATATATATATATATATATATATATATGTGTGTGTGTGTACCTAACACATAATAAAAGCCGGCATTACCAAAGTTGTAGGATAAGCATGGGTAAGCCAATATCTAAGATTTAGTAGGCTACTAGCTGACTAATCGATCTTTGTTACGGACTTACGGTAGCTAACACTGGTTATGTGACAGATGTTTATGAAGTATGAGTGTATATTTTTGCATTGAGTAAAGTCTGTGATGATGTAGGCAAGTCTTAAGATGACCAGCTCAGGTGCAACAAAGGGTGCTGCCCTCTAGAGAGTCTACCTGGAATAACAAGACTGGAACGCTGCCTTGCCGGACGCACGAATACAATTTCCTGGAATACTGTCAAACAATGAAGTTGCAAAAATATTTACCTGCTGTTTATATTTGTTGGGTCAGTCATTATAATGAGCGAAGGAAGATGCATTATAATATTTGTCTGTAGTTGCTATTAAAGCGAGCCCTGGGTAGTAAGAGATGTTTTCATGTTGAAGTGTCAGGTTCCTCTCGGTCTCTCAAAGTTGGAGACCTCAGACTCCTCAGTCGGTGGATAGTTTCCCTGTGAAGACGAGGTGGGGTGTAGGATTCTTCATCGAAGTATCATGCAATAATTAGAAAATGTGCTAATAACTGCGAAATTGAATAGTGCAAGAGGTCCCCATCAGTGACGTGTGTACTAAGAGTGTTTAGTCGTGTGTGACAATGTTTGTGTCCCGTGCGGCGTGTATGCTGATGCTGGTGCCCTGCTTGGCCTGGGCACAGCTCAGCGGAACACCTCAGAATACCAACACGGATAATTGTCAATGTTCCCCGGAGTGTGAGGGCGTGATGAGCAGCAGTGAGTGTCGAGGGCGGCTGGTGGTGAGGGAGGATTGCCCTTGCTGTAAGGTGTGTGCCCGCCAGGAATCTGATCCTTGCCATCACCCGGCCCAACCCTGCGACAAGGAGTTTGGTCTCGTCTGCTCTCCTGAAGGAGTATGTAAAGGTAATTGTCACACTGCTTTAAATCCGATTCACAAGAGTTTTTGTATTAGCCTATATTTTTTCAGCATCCTTTTTCGGTAACTCGATCTGGTCTGGGATCTTCCGGGTTCATGTTTTAGCCTACAAGATTTCAACAGCGCTTTAGTCTAGCCTATAGCCTAGGCCTAGCCTAACTTCAGTTTAGTGGTCGATTTCAGTGCAAAGAGACACTGAAAAATTGCTCGTGTAACGGTGTAACTCGGCCTATGTGTTGACGTATATGGTTGAGTGTGTATAGCCTAGGCTACATGCAGTTGTGGACGTAGGCTATAGGCTATGTTCTTAACCACATTTTGAAGCGACCAGCTTAGCCTATATATAGCCTAACAGTAAACAAAATAATGCAATTAGGCTATCAGTGTAAAATTTATTCTAAATAGCCTATAGTTTAGGCCTAGGCTACTCTTAAATTTATTAGGCTATAAGTTTTAATTGCATAATGAAAATCATACTATAATAGGGTGGTTATAGGCCTAGGCCTAAGAACATAATATTATGTCCACATTGTCCAGGACTGTAGCCTACGTACAACTGTGTGATCTACTATATAGGCATTAGGCCTATAGCCTACGGTATTTTTAATCCCTAGCTATTTTAACAGTCTATTACTTAGCATGTGGGTATTAAAACCCATAAAATCGAGTGCTAAAAGATATAGGCAATTACTGGTTTGGTAACAGAGTTGTAGATATGTGGAATAGGCTACCTAGCGCCATGGGCCTAGTAGGATCAAGAACGAGAGAGAGCTTCAAGATGGAATTTGATAGGCCTAGCCTATGGACGAGGGCACCTCGGTTTTGGCATGAGTGGGATCTGCCTTGTATAGACCAATCGGCTTCTCTCTCTGAGTCTCTCTCTCTCTCTCTGTGTTTACACGATGCTATATCCTAGTCTATTCGCAATTTCGCTGTAGGCTATGTAGGCGAAAAATCATGACCTCTATCCTCTGTAACTCACAAACGACTAGAGTAGGCTAATCGAGATAATATTTCTACCATTTGGGAAGAGTCGGTCAAAGAATAGATGAGGCAATTTACAGCCAATTTGCTCCAGCTCTTTTTGAGTTACAGAGGATAGAGGTCATGATTTCTCGCCTACTTACAGCGAATAGACTAGGCCTATAGTGTTTTGGAATTGTTTGGGCTAGGCTAGGCTAAATGTATGACTTATAGTTCACGAGAGAGAGAGAGAGAAAAATTGACTACTGGACCTAAGTACAAACATAGCCTACAGGTGCGATACAGTACATAGCCTACTCAGTTGAAAGTCGGGAAGTATTAATGCCTCATAATCTATCTACTGAGAGAGAGAAGAGATGGTGAGGTAGGGGATGTGGTGGTGGGAGGGGCGCGGTTAAACAAAGTGGGTGGCCCACTGTAGCCTACAGGTAGGTCTTGGTTTGTTCTCAGGTTTCTTTTTTTGTCTTGCTCTTTTCCTTCTTTATTATAATATAGTGTAATCTCTTGAGGGGAGATTTGTATGTTTTTGTTAATGTATTTCTTTCTTTATTTTTTTGTTAATTGTAAGTTTCTTTAGTTTTGTCACAAAACCTCCATCTAGCTTTAAAAGCACGGTAAATAAATATAATAATAAATAAATAAACAAATAAATAAATAAATAAATAAATAATCAAGACCACCTTTCAAGATGAATTGGTAATTTTTTCGGCAAATAAATGTCCTGACCGAAGTCCAGTTCTTTCTAAATTACAGGCCAGGAAACATGTACAGTAAATGGCACGCCGAACGAAAAATATAAATATTGACAAAGAAATGGGGTGAAAGGGCTTAAACTCGCCAAACTAATGGGCCGAACGTTTTTAAATCTGAAATATAATGGGGCTAAATATGAAGGGGGGGGGGGGGGGACACAAAAAAACATCTCTTAAGAAAGTTAAGAGGGTAGCCTATCACACGAGAACTCTTTCACAAGGTTTTTGTAAGATTTCAGAGATTCAATAATTAAGAGATGTTTGAGAGTCAAATGTCAGGGACTAATTAGGTTTTCAATATTTAGCCTACCAATTACACTTTGAATGTGTAATTATATTGGCAAACTCTAGTTTCATCCAGAAGGTGAAATATATAATTCCTGTCATTCCAGGAGGATGGTATCTTTATTTTCACCAACTCCAATTCATGCCACAATGAAAATTAATGATTTTTAAGTCAATTGTAGTTCATTAATTAATTAAATAAAGAGGTATGGTTATAAACACTTTGATCATATCCTAGAACTATTAATTTGTCAAGGTACCGTAACGAAATTTATGAGATAGTTGCCTAACACTCGATTTAGTTACGGCGGGTAAATATCTCATTAGGCCTAAGCGTGAGAAGCATATAGGCCTAGCCTGTAGATATATGGTATTTATTTCATAATTTCATTTGCTTAAAGTGTTATTGCCACACAGCGATTCGCCGATTTTGATCAGTTGTTTTGCCTTTATGTTGTGTCGTCCCAGTTTTGGGTTGTTTATTTTGCAAGTGTTACATTTTAATTCGATCTGAATTAGCTAACACCAATTTGTCCTTTATTCAATTAGTAAGAGCCATGGAGTACAGTCACATATAGCCTACCATGAGAGTAAACCTCTTTTTAGTGAGTAAGTAAAAGTACGAGATACAACGAAGAATGCCAAAATTATACATACCGTAATATTAGAAATCTTCCATATAAGGAAAGGTTGAATAAATTGGGCTTACATTCGCTAGAAAGACGCAGAGTTAGAGGGGATATGATAAAGGTGTTCAAGTTGTTTAGTGGGATTAATAAATATGTATCGACATGGTATAGAAGGTTCCGGTTCTGCTGCGTGTCGTGCAAGGCAACTAAAAGGGGGGATAGCGTAAATATGGTCTTATAACAAATCGTGTTATGGCACTGTTTTGTTGTAGGCCTACCTGTAGGCCTGATCCGTTACAATGAATGCAATAATGGAAAATTATGCTAAACCATTGTTTGCATAAAATTGCATGTACATAATCGACTATTGTTAGCCAGCGTATAATGATGTTGAGTTAACTTGTGTGTGTGTGTGTGTGTGTGTGTGTGTGTTGGCGTGATGAATGTGTGTGTCAGTGAGTTTCATTTTGTTCTTCATATTCTTAAAATCTACTATTAAATATTGTATACGTTACTTGTTTTCGCCTGAAAAGCCTGTTGGCTTATAAAAAGGCTTGCATGTATTTCATTCTTTAGTCTTGTATATATTTGTGATGTATAATGTACCGGTATTATGGCAATAATAAAGTGTTTAAACTTTAAAGTGTTAAAGTGTTGGCGTGATAAGTGTAGGTGCGTGCGTAACCTTGTCGTGGTGTAAAGTGAAGGCTTGCGTGATGAAAAGTAATTTAAGGTGTACAATGCAGGGTGGTGCTTCAACGGACTATGACTGACTGTCTGACTGTTTCAAGGCAATCACCAATGTACCGTGCACTGTCAATAATACCCCTTATAGTTAACACCAAAATATCATCATCCAATTTCTTATTCAATATTTTGGTGTATCGGATGTATTTTGCCTTTTATTTGCGACATTAGCCTAAAACCCTTAAATGTGATGGCGAGACGTAATTGTTAACTTCACGAAACTGGAATTGAGAGAGAGAGAGAGAGAGAGTCAAATCAGCACCACCATCACTTTCTCTTCATGACTTTCATGGGCCTGTCGGCTTACGGTGAAAGTTGTTGAATTATATAATTTGGCATTTTCATACTCGAAGTTGTTGATGCAAAACTAATGTATATAAATTGACAGACTTAGCTCCTTTTTCATACGGTGCCTTGAATTGTATTTTGTATTGATATTTTTCGTAGATAAATTGACAGTAGCTCCTTTGTCATACCTTGAATTGTATTTTGTATTAATATTTTTCGTATTACCGGTATGGTACCTAATAGAAATTGGAAGATCCGTACCGGGTATTTTTACTGTAATTTGTATTTAGCCTAGTTTGTTCTAGTTCTTACGTCATAGACATTGCATACTGTCTGCAATTACCGGTATTTTGTGTACCGTAGAGATGATAGTCAAGGCTTAAGATAATGTTAAAGTCTTGTTATACCCTGTTCCAAGTTAGTAGTCCAGACATCGTGAACCCTAGCCTCTATAACTCAAAAAGGGCCAGAGCAAATGGGCTGTAAACTTCCACACCCGTTCCCTGGAATGGATGACCCTTCCCACATGGTAGAAATATTAGCTGGATGGTTTTTGTCGTCTGTGAGTTATAGAGGTTAATGTTCAAGAGCTTTGGCCTACTTACTTAAATACATACCGGTAGGTACTGTGTTTTATAGCTTAAGACAGTTGTAACTAGTACCGGGTACCGAAATAAAACTAAAACGCTTTAGATTTTTTTTTTTTTTTTTTTTTTGGACAATCGGTAAAATATGGTTATCAATCATAGCCTACCAGGTAATTTTTGTTATACTTTTAGAATTACTACCTTACAAATTCAATTGTTTGAGGCTAAGCATCATTTGGAAGTACAGGTACCGGCAATAGAAGAATGGAACAGACAATGATCACGTATTATTGTTATCAAGAACAGCTGTACCGTACCATACCTATATCAACTCTTACCAATTACATCGATTTCTCTTTCAACAACCATGGCTTCGCTTTTAGTATAATTGAGTGTGTTTGTTAGCGTGACTGACTTACGTTGTAGCAGTTAGCCTACTCCCACTAGTACAGTACCGGTACTGTATATTCGTCACATGTCAATTAACCCATTCAGTACCGGTGGCGTCCTCTTCAGTACATTCTGGCAAATATTAGACGATTTTATTCTGCGTAGGAAGGATTTTTACCAATTATAAGGCTGCATACTATCTAAATTACGGTAGGTTAATCAATTTTGCTACCATACACCCTTCCTAAACTTCATAACATCGTTTAAGTGTAGCTGAAATAAGATGTAAATACGTCGCCGGTACAGAAAGGGTTAACCTAGCCGACTTGTAAGCATGGTGAAAATCGGTGCCGATATCAATCAAGAGGATAAATAGTTACGGTAATCCTTCTGTTATATTGTATTCTTGCTATATTTAGATGATGTTATGTAGCTTAGGAAGGTTCTGTGGTAGTTAGAAGGGTTGATTGAGATGATGTTATGTAGCTTAGGAAGGTTCTGTGGTAGTTAGAAGGGTTGATTGAGATGATGTTATGTAGCTTAGGAAGGTTCTGTGGTAGTTAGAAGGGTTGATTGAGATGATGTTATGTAGCTTAGGAAGGTTCTGTGGTAGTTAGAAGGGTTGATTGAGATGATGTTATGTAGCTTAGGAAGGTTCTGTGGTAGTTAGAAGGGTTGATTGAGATGATGTTATGTAGCTTAGGAAGGTTCTGTGGTAGTTAGAAGGGTTGATTGAGATGATGTTATGTAGCTAGGAAGGTTCTGTGGTAGTTAGAAGGGTTGATTGAGATGATGTTATGTAGCTTAGGAAGGTTCTGTGGTAGTTAGAAGGGTTGATTGAGATGATGTTATGTAGCTTAGGAAAGTTCTGTGGTAGTTAGAAGGGTTGATTGAGATAGTTTGAAGCCTTATAATTGCTGGAAGCCCTCTTTAAACTGAATATAATCGTCTAATTGTTGCCAGAATATAATGAAAAGGATATCACTGGTACTGTATGGGTTAATAATATACTCTACACCACATTATATAATTATGTTGCTGTGGATATGTCGCTTCGAGTAGAAAATATTTGTCCATAAAAAATGTATACATTCAATACCGGTGTCCATTTATTGGGGGTTCGTGGTGAAGATTTACCCCCTTGGAATATTATGTTTGTGTGGATATGTTGTTTCAAGTGGAAACTATAATTTGTCAATGGAAATGTTATTCATTCAATACCGGCGTCCATTTATTGGGGTGGGGGGTGGGGGGGTTGTGGTGAAGATTTGCCCCCTTGGACCAGGCTGTCAAATCCAATCCAATTTGTTGTTAGTTTAGCCTTTATCATTGTGTAGAACTAGCCTATAATTATGTAAAGATAAAATTGTGATTAAAGTTAGCTTTCTATCGTTGTAAGTGATAACATGGTCCAAACAATACTATTTCTTGTTAATTTGTTTGTATTCCTTCTCATATTCATTTAAGTCTTCAAACAAAATCGTTCCGGTTTGATAAGCTGTTGGTCAGCATAGCCTAGTGAGAGTGAGGTAGTGTTGTGTGGGGGAAGCTCCTCCAGTATCTTGATGGGTATATGTTTTTCGTTCGTTACCAAGACAACCGCTGTGTGTATGGGTGAAGCTAAGAGGGAAAATGCATGCATGTGTTTGTGTGTGTGTATGTATGTATGTATGTGCGTGTGCTTGCATCTAGTGTGCGTGTTTCCGTGTATCCTGTGAGCTATACTCTTCATATAATATCTCTAATCTCGTACCGTTACCGTATATATGCACCAGTGAATCCATGTTAAGAAAGTCTTATAGCCTAAAACTAAGAACTCGCCCTTCTATAGTTTTTTCTTCTCCCAGATGACGGTAAATTGCGATGTCTACGTCTTGTTTACTCGGTTATTACGACGATTTTGAAGCTAAATAGGTTGTTAATATTATTATGCAAACATGGTAGGCCTATTTATGTGATTCGTATTTGTTCATTAAGTAGGCTAGCCAAGGATTCAATTTGCCATCAGCTGGATAAAACAGACCATGGTGTATTATCGCTAACTACACTTGCCCTCCACATAAACCAAGCCAACCCAAAATGAAGCTCATCAATCGTTAATATCAATTTTAGCCCCCCCCCCCATCCCTGGACCGTACGGCAGCAACCTTTTATTGATTTACGTTTATCGATTCATCTTTTTTTCCCTTTTGTGTCGAGGGTGAGGAGGTGATTGGGGTGGTGGTGCGTGGTGGTAGTGTATGGCGGTGATATTGGTGGTGGTGGTGGTGGTAGTGTAAGGTGGTGATATTGGTGGTGGTGGTGGTAGTTTATGGCGGTGATATTGGTGGTGGTGGTGGTAGTGTATGGCGGTGATATTGGTGGGTAGGCTATGGTGGTGGTAGTGGTAGTGTAAGGTGGTGATATTGGTGGTGGTGGTGATATTGGTGGTGGTGGTGGTAGTGTTAGTGTATGGCGGTGATATTGGTGGGTAGGCTATGGTGGTGGTGGTGGTAGTGGTAGTGTAAGGTGGTGATATTGGTGGTGCGTGGTGGTAGTGTATGGCGGTGATATTTGTGGGTAGGCTATGGTGGTGGTGGTGGTAGTGGTAGTGTAAGGTGGTGATATTGGTGGTGGTGGTGGTAGTGTATGGTGGTGGTGGTGGTGGTAGTGTAAGGTGGTGATATTGGTGGTGGTGGTGGTAGTGGTAGTGTAAGGTGGTGATATTGGTGGTGCGTGGTGGTAGTGTATGGCGGTGATATTTGTGGGTAGGCTATGGTGGTGGTGGTGGTAGTGGTAGTGTAAGGTGGTGATATTGGTGGTGGTGGTGGTAGTGTATGGCGGTGATATTTGTGGGTAGGCTATGGTGGTGGTGGTAGTGGTAGTGTAAGGTGGTGATATTGGTGGTGGTGGTGGTAGTGTATGGCGGTGATATTGGTGAGTAGGCTATGGTGGTGGTGGTGGTAGTGGTAGTGTAAGGTGGTGATATTGGTGGTGGTGGTGGTAGTGTATGGTGGTGGTGGTAGTGGTAGTGTAAGGTGGTGATATTGGTGGTGGTGGTGGTAGTGTATGGTGGTGGTGGTGGTAGTGTATGGTGGGGTTATTGGTGGTGGTTATGGTGTTGATTTTGGTGGTGATAGTAGTACAGAACCCCAATGGAAATACACCTAATCGGCCTTATTGGGCTATCCTTAGCTGGTTTAGCATGCACTAGTTTTAAGAACTATTATT
Organism: Paralithodes platypus; assembly: GCA_032716605.1. Taxonomy (NCBI): domain Eukaryota; kingdom Metazoa; phylum Arthropoda; class Malacostraca; order Decapoda; family Lithodidae; genus Paralithodes; species Paralithodes platypus. The sequence continues at coordinate 23,073,661 of CM064563.1, forward strand.
ATACTGGTGGTGGTGGGACTAAAGCTGGTACCGGTATCACACAAGCGCTTTTTCACTCAACATTTATACTCAACACTGGTCTGGCAGCTTATGAGGTCAACATCTATAATATTTATGTTGCCTAAATTCATCTATCATCAGTCTAGTTTCCGATACCAGTGCAAAATATTCCAGAAATGTTGCCAGAATTTTTTTGATCATCGAATGTTGACTATAAAAACTCGTGTGATACCGGCTTAACGGTACCGGTAGTCGTAGCGAAGAAAGTGATGGTGGGGGTAAGGGTATGATGGACATTCAAGATGGTGATGGTGGTACCGGTAGTAGTAGAAGCGGTGATTGTAATGGTGTTAGTGATTCGATGATTGTAGTGGAGATAGTGATTGTAATTGTGGTACCGGTAGTGGTGATGATAGTGATGGTGATGGTGGTAGTGATTCGGTGATGGTATTGATGGTGATAGTGTTTGTAATGGTGCAAATGATTCCATGGTCATTGGTGGTGGTGATTGCAATAGTGATGGTGTTAGTGATTCGGTGATGGTAGTGGTGGTGATAGTGTTGGTAATGGTGCTAATGATTCGATGGTGTTAGTGGTGATAGTGGTAGTACTTGCAGTGATAATACTAGTGGGGGGGGGGGGGGCGGCATTGGGGCTGTAGGGTGTCGATGATAGTGTATTTACAAGGGAGGAACTGTTTACCTGAGTGCATGGAGGGGTGTGAATTATTGAGTGAGGCCAGGGTAAGGTGTGCGTGCTGGTGGTGACGATTGTGCAACCTAATAAATAATGATGAATAATTGTTGTACCTCAGTGAGAGAGAGAGAGAGAGAGAGAGAGAGAGAGAGGAGAGAACACAGAACACAGACCTATTTGAGCGTGAGAGTATGTGTGTGTCTGGGTGTATGAGAGAGATAGAGAGAGAGAGTGGGTAATGGGAGGGGAGTGTAACTGAAGAAAGTGTGTGGTTAGTTAGGTTAAGGGGAGAGGGGTCGTTTTTCTGGTTCCCCCTCTTCCTCATGTTTAGCCTCATTGGGTTGGGTCTGGGGTGGGTTGGGTCTGGGGCTCTCTACCTCTTTTTACAGTCCCGTATGACAATTAATTAAAGTTCACCGAAATACAATTAAGGTTAATCACTGGCGGCAATTAAGTGATATTTACGAGGTTCTTCACCCCCCAGTTCCACCAGCCACTCATAACAAATCTTCCGGCTTCTTAACCCTTTGAAAATTGTGACGCATTCGGACAGTTGGTTCTGGCCATCCTTAGACGATTTGTATACAGTTTAGGAAGGATCTGTGGGGATTATTTGGGTAAAGACTATCTCAACTCTCTGAATTCCATATAGCTTACCTTTCCTAAACTGAATAACATCGTCTAATAATAACCAGAAAACATAAAAGAAATACGTAAGCGGATCTCGAAAATGTAAACAAATAATAATATGGTTAGAACTAGGCCTATATGAACCATTAGTACCGGTACAATAAATGTAAACAAATAATAATATGGTTAGAACTAGGCCTATATGAACCATTAGTACCGGTACAATAAATGTAAACAAATAATAATATGGTTAGAACTAGGCCTATATGAACCATTAGTACCGGTACAATAAATGTAAACAAATAATAGTATGGTTAGAACTAGGCCTATATGAACCATTAGTACCGGTACAATAAATAACCATGATAGCTGTCGTTTTGTGTTAGAGCCAAATTTATCTTGGCTAATTGTGAACAAAAGTTGAATAATAAGAGTAACTATCAGGAGATAATGACTTATACCGGTATTATTCTTTTGCTAACCGGATCGATCATTTTGTAGAACTGGCAATCATAGCGTAATATACAATATAGTATGTTGGTTTTGACATAGGAAACTGCACAACTATATTTTGCTGCGGCCGAACACGTAATCATTAACACTGTGTGTGTGTGTGTGTGTGTGTGTGTGTGTGTGTGTGTGTGTGTGTGTGTGTGTAGACTCCCACGGCCGGGGCTCTGTCAGTTGTCCCGGCTCAGTAATTACCTAAGGGGGGGGGGGGGTCTATTGTCGTAGTAGAGCCTGTTTGGTTGGTGGGGGGGGGGGGGGGGGGGGGGGGGGGGGGGTCGGCTGGATTTAAGCAGGGGGTACACAGGGCATTTAGTAAGGTGTGGAGCAAACTAACTGAATGAGTGTTTTTTTTATATAGCCTACTGTCTATATAATTATATATATATATGTATATATATATATATATATATATATATTATATAATTATATATATATATGTATATATATATATATTTTTTTTTTTTTTTTTTTTTTTTAGGGGGATTGATTTATATACTTATTTTTTTAGTTTCCTCGCTAGACCTGCATAAGATAAAACAAAGCAAAACACCCCCAAGATCCCCGTTCGGGATGAATTTGTACATTTTGTCAATTTTAAGACCTTTCATGCTATTTACTAGTAGGCGTACCGGTAAGTGTCGATTTTTACCTGGCGAGCGAAAGCGAGCCTCCAATTTAGGAGGAACCGCTTCTCGGAGGGTGCACAGACAAACCGAATGAGGGAGTGGACGAAAGGTGTGTAGGCAGCAAAGAGAGACTACTGGGTAAACAAGGAAACACAAATATGGATAGGCAAGGGAACGGTGGACTCTTATTGCAGAAGCGGCAAGTTTTGGCGTTACGACGCTTAAGGGGAGGTGTTTAGTTTCCTCCCTAGACTTCCATCAAGCTTAAAATTACACTCCCTAGACCCCCTTTCAAGATAAATTTGTACATTTTTCGGTAGAAAAATTTCCCGGCCGAAGGCCGGTTCCTCTTAAATTACAGGCTCGCTATCGCTCGCCAGGGAAAAATCGACACCTAAATGGGACAAAAGGTCTTAAAAGTGGCATAAATGGGGTGAAAGTTCTTAAAATCGCCAAACTAATGGGGCGAACGTCTTAAAATATCAAAAGCAATGGGGCTAAACATGAGGGAGAAAGGGTTAAAGAAAAAAATCCCTCAAGTGGAAATGTTCCCTTAATGCCGGTATCACACGAGAGCTTTTATCGCCAACTTTCTATGATCAAAATTTTTCGGGCAATATTCCTGGGATCTTTTTCACTGACTGACTGACGATCGATACATTTAGGTGACAGAATAACTATAGAAGTTAATCTCATAAGCTGCCAGACTAGTATTGAGGACAATTGTCGATGGAAAAGCGCCCGTGTGCAGGGTGTCAAACCAGAGCAATTTTGTTTGAGGACTTGACAACATATGAGGAAGAATACAAGAAGTTTAACACAAATAACAATGTATCACTTCCGAAGACATAATGTGAACTGTAAACATAATTTAATCTTTACATAAACCGGTAGGCCATCATTAATACAAACTAAAATTAATAGACTCTGCTTTCGTGTGACAGCCTGTTCGTGTGATACCGGCTGGGCTGATTTGCAAACGTAGGATCCTGTTTATACCACACGTATTATTTGCATACGGTATATTCAACTTCTAAATACATTTTTATATATTTATGAGTGATGGTACCATATTAAAGTATCTTACGACTCAAAATTAAATATCGGTACAGTCGCGCTAATAATTCATGTCCCAGCTGTCATTACGTTTGGCTTGCTCTGTGCTGTATTAATGTCTTTCAAATGTTGAATAGGGTGGGTAAGTGTAGGAACATGTTTGTATATTTCACTCGATATGAACAAATGAAGCTTAGATAGGGTATTGCTGATACCAATTATTGATCAAAATATAATTGGTGCCGAGTTATCACTTATTAGCGCGACTGTACATGGCCGTTTCAAATTATATAATTTATGCTAATTTCCTTTGCAAATTATACTAACTAACTAACTATAGTCCATTCATTTTAGGCAGGCCAAAATAATGTTGACCACTAACTCTATATATAACTATTTCTACCACAGAGTCAGCCAGGGAATAGGTGTTGACATTTACAGCTCGTTTGCTCTAGCCCTTTTTAGTTACAGAGGTTATGGGTTACCGTACGATTTCTGGCCTACTTAAAATGAAGAGACTTTAATAAACGATCCTACTTTCTCTATTTTGTGATTTAACCCCTTGAAGCTCTGACGCGTTTTAGCAGTTTACTTTGGCTATCATTAGACGATTTTATGCAGCTTAGGAAAGATCTGTGGGTATTACAAAACGGTAAAGACTAGCTCGATCAACCCTCTGACTTCCATATACCCTTCCTAATCTGAAGAAAATCGTCTAATAATTACCAGAAAACAGAAAAGAAATGCGTATTGGAGCTTGAAAGGGTTAAGATGGCTACTTACTAATTACGATTCAGTGCAGGTGGTGGAGGACAGACATCAGCCGTTAATCTGGTTTTCCTTTGGGTGTGTGAATTGGTCTGTAGCCGAGCCCAAGGAAATAATTGTTGGATGATTAGTAAGGTTTATATTAGTTCCCCCTACTGGCCAGGTATAAGCTGTTACCTGGCCATATCGCTCATTAGTCTATAATCTCTGTTTCTCTCTTCTTTCTCTCTCTCTCTCTCTCTCTCTCTCTCTCTCTCTCTCTCTCTCTCTCTCTCTCTCTCTCTCTCTCTCTCTCTCTCTCTCTCTCTCTCTCTCTCTCTCTCTCTCTCTCTCTCTCCTCCTAGACTCTCCATAAACTTTCTTTTCTGGCATACCGGTACTTAAGTCTGCTGTAGGCCTACTTAAAGGGGGGGGGGGTTACTGTAAAGGTAGACTATTGTAATCTTTCCTATACCGGTACGTAAGTAAGTGTGTGTGTGTGTGTGTGTGTATGTATTCACGAAATATCTAAAGAGGGAATGCAGGAAATTTGATGAATTTCATCAGTAAATTCTTCCACACACTCACACTCTCTTTCACCCCCCCCCCCTACACACACACACACACACACACTCTCTCACTCTCTCTCTCTTTCCCACCCTTAAACTCTGCGTAGGTCCCGTGTCACACTCCTCACACTGGAAGAATACGCTAAGCTTAACATTAATCTTTTTACAACGACCCTAATGTCTTTTTGACCCTGGCGTAGGCCTAACTGGTGGAGAATGAGGTGTAGCGGGCATACTTATTGGGTACTGAGAGAGAGAGAGAGAGAGAGAGAGAGATATTGACAGATATACTGGCCACACAGACCTTGCGATCCTAGCGACGTGGTCAGGAATTCTATTAGGAAAAGCAAATCCGATAGTAAGGAAGAGTGGAAGGAAAGAATAGCAAAGAAGAAGAGAGAGAGAGAGCTGAACTAGACAGGTCGATTGATTGTAGAGTAAGATAAAATGTAGGGATATTGATGGACTTGCCTAGGCCTAACGAAGAGAAATTTGTGATAGAAAACTGATAAGACATCCAGAAAAAGGGGTAGGCTAGAGGAAGAACACTATAATAACAAAGGGGTAGGCTAGAGGAAGAACACTATAATAACAAAGGGGTAGGCTAGAGGAAGAACACTATAATAACAAAGGGGTAGGCTAGAGGAAGAACACTATAATAACAAAGGGGTAGGCTAGAGGAAGAACACTATAATAACAAAGGGGTAGGCTAGAGGAAGAACACTATAATAACAAAGGGGTAGGCTAGAGGAAGAACACTATAATAACAAAGGGGTAGGCTAGAGGAAGAACACTATAATAACAAAGGGGTAGGCTAGAGGAAGAACACTATAATAACAAAGATTATTATTATTCTCTCTCTCTCACACACACTCTCATACTCACTCTCACACACTCCCTATCTCTCACTCACTATCACTCTCACTCTCTCTCACACACACACTCATACTCACTCTCACACGCACTGTCTCACTCATCTCTCACACACACACACACACACACACACTCCCTATCTCTCTCACTCACTCACTATCACTCTCTCTCTCACACACACACTCTCTCTCTCTCTCTCTCTCTCTCATTATAAATCTGTCCTCACTCCTGGTCATCACGGTGGAGGATAATTGGAGGTGTGTTGTTAAACCAGGTGTAGCGTCTGTTGTGGCTGCAGTATCCGGTGGTGCTTTGTTAAGGGAGAGATACGCGCTTTTTAATGACCCCCCTTTCCCTCATGTTTAGCCCTACTACTTTTGAGGTTTTAAGACGTGCGCGCTCTCTCTCTCTCTCTCTCTCTCTCTCTCTCTCTCATATTATAAATCTGTCGTACTCACTCCTGGTCATCACAGAGAAGATAATTGGAGGTGTGTTGTTAAACCAGGTGTAGCGTCTATTGTGGCTGCAGTATCCGGTGGTGTTTTGTTAAGAGGGAGATACTCGCTTTGTCTGGACCCCCTTCTCCCTCAGGTTTAGACCCACTAGTTTTGCGATTTTAAGACGTTCGCTTCATTTGTTTGGCGATTTTAAAACCTTTAGCTCCATCAACGCAACTACTATGCTAGTCGACTCCTAATATACTAAAATTGGAATATTGCCTAATATAATATTATGTTTGTTTGTATTTCAACCATTAATATCAACATCACCATATTTCCTCACCAGCCGTCTGGTAAAAAAATTCCCGGCTTTCCTCCTAAATTACAGGCTCACTATCGCTTGCCAGGACAAAATTGAAACCTAAATGGCACGAAAGGTCTTAATATTGACAAAGAAATGGGCTAAAGTCTTAACATGTGAAAATAATGTGGCTAAACATGAAGGAGACGGAGGTTCAGAAAAAACTCTTACCTGCAACCTAACCACCATTATTAAAAAACAAAAAACAACAAAATAAAATCCCCCCCCCCACACCACACCATACCACCACGCCCTTTATCACAACCCACCACCACCGCGAAAACTAATGTGGCTAAACGTGAAGGAGGAGGTCAGAAAAAAACTCTTACCTGCAACCTAACCACCATTATTAAAAAAAAAAAAAAAAAAAAAAAAAAAAACACACACACACACACACCACATTATACCACCACGCCCTTTATCACAACCCACCACCACCTTCTGTTACACCACAACACTGTACTAACACTATACCTCCCTTACACAACACTCACCACCTCACCACTATTTAAAAGGGGAAACAAATATATATATATATATACCGGTATATAAAATAAAATCCTCAACATACACTTTCGGTAACCCACATTTAATGGTGTCCACGCAACCTTCGAAGACGCATTGTTAGGATACCGGTACCGGGTAGTTTATATTTCTTTCATTCATAGAGATCCTCCCTAAACTGCATAAAATCGTCCAATATTAGCCAGATTATAAAGAAGTAATGCATCATAAACTGAAGGGGTTAATGGATTTTTTATTTGATTGTATTATTATTTTGTTTTTATTTATTTTGTATTCTATTTTATTAATTATTATTATTATTATTATTATTATTATTATTATTATTATTAGTTTTGGTTTCAACTGGCAGATAGACAGGTCATGGTAAAGGTATGTTGCAATGGATAAACGTATTTCAGGTCGATTTTGTGTCACGCTTGGTTAACACAAGTGTGTTGGGTTCGATAACATCTGCCTTAATGGCATTCTTGCAACCAGTTAATGGTCATTCGGTTAGGTTGGTATCCTCTACAGAGAATGCCTTCACGTAGTTCTATGAGTGTTTGGAATAGGATTTGTTTTATGTTGGGAAAGAGGTATCCTGACCCACTCACTCCAGGTATATTTGGGAGAGTCGGGCACCGTAACCACTCGGCCATGAGCGGATATAAGGAAAGCAACCTTTGTTCTTATTTGAAGAACCAGGTTATAGTCTCATGGAGGACTATGCCTTCGAACACGTGGTGAGTTTTCTAGACTTCAACCATGACTATTATACACTTCATCCCCGCCATAATAGTACCAGGACGATTAAAATCGCATCACTTAGCCGAGTTGGCGGGGGGAGAAGTGTTAAATAGTCACAACGGTTCAAGTCCAATCGTTACAAAAAATTTATGAATGGAGGATGCCTTTAGGCATATGGACCTTTTTGTATTTGTCTTTGTTTTTCCTTCCTCTATTTATTGTCTTTAAAAATAACAATAAGAAGAAGCTAAGTTGGATTCTGACATCTTGAAATGTTAGATGAGCAATGTGTGTAGCCAAACTTAGGATGCCACACCCTCTCTGCTATGGACGCCAACTATTTTTGTCCGGTAAACCTCCTCCCAGGCCACCTATCTGTCTAAATCTTGGGAGGCAGTACCGCGACCTCAACCACCACCTCCTCCACCGCAATTTACGGGGGGAGGTTTCCATTTCTCCGGGCGAGTGGAGCATTGCTGGGGTGACCGCACGACAGGGTTGCCAAATCAAGTTCGATAGATAGTAAATAAATGTCGACAATCGCTAGAAGAATAGCACATTTTCTATAATATCGCTTCAAAATGGCTCAAATCTACAGAATATCGTTATCAGTCTTTCCCTCTTCCTATGACTTAAATTGCTTCAAACTCCGTGTGTCCAGGCATTTTGGCTCGAACGTCCCTTGATTTTGGCTCTGTCACTCTTTCAACTATGGGGGAGGCACTCGCTATAGGCAGTTCTGCCTTTTGCCTCCCTCAATCACAGAAACAAAAAATCATGTTGCTAGTTTTAAACAATTGCCTTTAGATCGAAGTAAGTATATCTACATCTAGCGGGAAAGTATAACTAAATTGACAACACTGCCGCACGACTTGCCTCCATGCTTCACTGATCCCCTAATATAAGCCTTGGATCACACACTTAACACACCACCAACTAAGTGTTTTCGAGATATTTAGAGACTCAGGGTGTCAAACGAAAGCCGAGTCCTTTCTTTATTGTCTTTCTGTCTTTATCTATCCATCTATCTACTCAGACCCAATCCCCAATTTTTCCCTTTTTTAGGGGGGGGGGGGACTCAAGACACAGGGACAACACAACAGAAAACAATGGAAACACAAAAACAAAATACAAATTCACACACATCTAGGTCATCCAGGAGACGACCCAGAGACCAAGGTCTTTCTTTATATCACTATTGAATGTCGGAGCGAGGGCTAGAGAGAATAGGCGCTATATAAGTAACCTGAACATTATTATTATTATTATTATTATTATTATTATTATTATTATTATTATTATTATTATTATTATTATTATTATTATTATTATTATTATTATTGTATATGTAAATAGACAATTATGGTTTATAGTTCACTTTATGTTCCTGTGGTCAATGTTGGACGAGGCAGCAAAGGTCTGGTGTTCGTGGTATATACCGTATCGATGGACAAGAAGTTCACCTTTGTTTTTATGTTGCCTACCTCCTGCTGTGGTCTGTATAAAGCCGGTATCACATGAGAGCTTTTATAGTCAACATTCGATGATCAACATTTTTCTGGCAACATTTGTGTGGACTATTTGGCAACGGTATTGGAAACTAGACTGATGATAGATGAATTTAGGTGACCGAAATAGTGTAAATGTTGACCACATAAGCTGCCAGACCAGTGAACAACAGAATAGATAAACAAATCTTCACTTTACTCCGATTTCTCCCTGGACATACACCACTAATCGAATTGGTCCCCCTTGACAATAAGTCCCAAGAGCACCAGTGTCTACTATGGCGGGTTTCACTTAAGGGAGCCCACCTCGCTTGTTTTCTCTTTCTCTCCCTCTCTCTTTGGTTTGTATCCATTCGGCCCCATTCAGCCTACTGTTTTAAGACTTCACCCCCATCCAGGTGTCAATATTTTCCTGGCGAGCGTTAGCGAGCCACCATACACATATTTTTGTTTTGACAGCAATCTAAATTTGTAAATTTGTCGATAGAAAAATGTCTCCGGATTTCTCCACACAATGCTGGCTCACTCGCTTGCCAGGAAGAAATCGACACCTGGATGGGGATAAATGTCTTAAAACAGTTGGCTGAATGGGGCAGAATGGATACAAGCCAGGGAAAGAGAAAAAGAGATGAAGATAAACAAAAAAGCCGGTGACCCCCCTTAAATGTCAGTCAGGTTTCTCCTAGTGCCCCCAGGTCCTTCCTAGACTAGCAGTGGCCGAAGAACACTGATTGTTGTACAGAACGATAGAAGAGTGATAGAGATGCACCATAGCGGCGTATAGAAAGAGATTGTAGGGATTTAGTAATGATAATATTATATCCTTTTTATTGTTAGATATGTACATAGAAATCAAATGAGGTCATTTTGCAACGAATTCTTGATGATGCCTTCGTTGTTGAGCCGAATGATACGAAGTCAACCATGAGACTGAATATACAGTATATTACAAACGTCTAATACAAATGACTACGGTACCTACGAATCTTCGTATTAATAAATGTTATTAGTGTTGAGGTGAGGTATCATCATATCCTGTATCAGATTCCTCACGTTCGATCATATTTCGTGAACGGCTCTTCCACTCTCACTTTCACTTGGCCTTCACGTTCATTTCCTGAGCTTCCTTTTCTTTGCATTCCTGGTTTTAGTCAGAGTTATTTCCTTAGTTCCCCCTTGCTGAGTTTTATTTTCATTTGTGTTTTCTTTGCCTGAGTTTGGTTTTCATGTTTATTTTTATTTTCTGTGTTGTTTAAAAAAAAATCTGAGTTTTATTTGCCTTTTGTTTATTTCTATTAATTTGAATCACCGCCCTGAATCTTGCTCTGCTTTTGTTTTGTTTATAATATATACTTGTTTTGTTTTAGTTGTTTGCCATTCATAGTGTTTTAACCCCTCTCTCTCTCTCTCTCTCTCTCTCTCTCTCTCTCTCTCTCTCTCTCTCTCTCTCTCTCTCTCTCTCTCTCTCTCTCTCTCTCTCTCTCTCTCTCTCTCTCTCTCTCTCTCTCTCTCTCTCTCTCTCTCTCTCTCTCTCTCTCTCTCTCTCTCTCTCTCTCTCTCTCTCTCTCTCTCTCTCTCTCTCTCTCTCTCTCACACACAACTATAGGTTCTCCTATGTAAGTTGTTAAGATCGCGTGTTGTGTGTGGCAGGAGGGGATAATATCTCAATAATCCACCATGATATATCACAATAATCTAGCGTAGCCTAGTCAGCCATATATTATGTTGTAACCAATCTGTAGGAGTCACTGCATGATAGATATGCTACAATCCTTTTTGAATGACACGGGGGTTAATCTTAAACCTCTTAACGTTCAGGACGTTGACGTAATTTTCATCATATTCAGGTTACCATTAGACGATTTTCTTTAGCTTATCGTCGCCCGCTAGGATTCCGAGGGGTAAATACGACGTCAATATACCCTCTGAATAACATAGGTGCTTCTTAACGTGTAAAATATCGTGTAGTTTTAGCCAGAATATATGGGTTGAAGTGAAAGCAATATATTCACTTGATAAATGATTAATATCGATAACACTCACTTTATGAACTATATATTAAGTGAGGTTTTTAGTGTGTTAACTAGATTAATATCGATAACACTCACTTTATGAACTATATATTAAGGGGAGGTTTTTAGTGTGTTAACTAGATTAATATCGATAACACTCACTTTATGAACTATATATTAAGGGGAGGTTTTTAGTAGTGTGTTAACTAGTTAATATCGATAACACTCACTTTAGGGGGAGGTTTTTAGTGTGTTAACTAGATAATATCGATAACACTCACTTTATGAACTATATATTAAGGGGGAGGTTTTAGTGTGTTAACTAGATTAATATCGATAACACTCACTTTATGAACTATATATTAAGGGGAGGTTTTTAGTGTGTTAACTAGATTAATATCGATAACACTCACTTTATGAACTATATATTAAGGGGAGGTTTTTAGTGTGTTAACTAGATTAATATCGATAACACTCACTTTATGAACTATATATTAAGGGGAGGTTTTTAGTGTGTTAACTAGATTAATATCGATAACACTCACTTTATGAACTATATATTAAGGGGAGGTTTTTAGTGTGTTAACTAGATTAATATCGATAACACTCACTTTATGAACTATATATTAAGGGGAGGTTTTTAGTGTGTTAACTAGATTAATATCGATAACACTCACTTTATGAACTATATATTAAGGGGAGGTTTTTAGTGTGTTAACTAGATTAATATCGATAACACTCACTTTATGAACTATATATTAAGGGGAGGTTTTTAGTGTGTTAACTAGATTAATATCGATAACACTCACTTTATGAACTATATATTAAGGGGGGAGGTTTTTAGTGTGTTAACTAGATTAATATCGATAACACTCACTTTATGAACTATATATTAAGGGGAGGTTTTTAGTGTGTTAACTAGATTAATATCGATAACACTCACTTTATGAACTATATATTAAGGGGAGGTTTTTAGTGTGTTAACTAGATTAATATCGATAACACTCACTTTATGAACTATATATTAAGGGGGGAGGTTTTAGTGTGTTAACTAGATTAATATCGATAACACTCACTTTATGAACTATATATTAAGGGGGAGGTTTTTAGTGTGTTAACTAGATTAATATCGATAACACTCACTTTATGAAACTATATATTAAGGGGAGGTTTTTAGTGTGTTAACTAGATAAATATCGATAACACTCACTTTATGAACTATATATTAAGGGGAGGATTTTAGTGTGTTAACTAGATTAATATCGATAACACTCACTTTATGAACTATATATTAAGGGGAGGTTTTAGTGTGTTAACTAGATTAATATCGATAACACTCCACTTTATGATCTATATATTAAGGGGAGTTTTTTAGTGTGTTAACTAGATTAATATCGATAACACTCACTTTATGAACTATATATTAAGGGGAGGTTTTTAGTGTGTTAACTAGATTAATATCGATAACACTCACTTTATGAACTATATATTAAGGGGAGGTTTTTAGTGTGTTAACTAGATTAATATCGATAACACTCACTTTATGAACTATATATTAAGGGGAGGTTTTTAGTGTGTTAACTAGATTAATATCGATAACACTCACTTTATGAACTATATATTAAGGGGAGGTTTTTAGTGTGTTAACTAGATTAATATCGATAACACTCACTTTATGAACTATATATTAAGGGGAGGTTTTTAGTGTGTTAACTAGATTAATATCGATAACACTCACTTTATGAACTATATATTAAGGGGAGGTTTTTAGTGTGTTAACTAGATTAATATCGATAACACTCACTTTATGAACTATTTATTAAGGGGAGGTTTTTAGTGTGTTAACTAGATTAATATCGATAACACTCACTTTATGAACTATATATTAAGGGGAGGTTTTTAGTGTGTTAACTAGATTAATATCGATAACACTCACTTTATGAACTATATATTAAGTGAGGTTTTTAGTGTGTTAACTAGATTAATATCGATAACACTCACTTTATGAACTATATATTAAGGGGAGGTTTTTAGTGTGTTAACTAGATTAATATCGATAACACTCACTTTATGAACTATATATTAAGGGGAGGTTTTTAGTGTGTTAACTAGATTTCCATCAAGCTTGAAATTACACCCCCTTGATCCCCTTTCAAGATAAATTTGTACATTTTTCGGTAGAAAAAAGTCCCGGCCGAAGGCCGCTTCCTCTTAAATTACAGGCTCGCTATCGCTCACCAAGAAAAAATAGACACGTATATGGCACGAAAGGTCATAAATGGGGCGAAAGTTCTTAAAATCGTCAAACTAATGGGGCTAACGTCTTAAAATATAAAAAGCAATGGGGCTAAACATGAGAAAGAAAGGAGTAAATAAAAAAATCCCTCAAGTGGATATCTCCCCTTAATGTCCATGAGTACATAATATCTAATGCTGTCAAGGAAAGTTGGTACTAGCATAATATATTAATATTATAAATTAACATACACGTTAGAGTTAACAGTATTTATTAACCCTTTCATTACCGGTGCTGCCCTTCTAACTATATTCTGGCTACTGTTAGACGAGTGTATTCAGTTTCAAAAGGGCCTCAAACAATTAACCGGTTTCGAACTGTCTCACTTAACCCTTTTTACTACCACAGATCCTTCTTAAACTGCACAACATCCTCTACATATACTTCAGCTTGAATACAATTAAAGAGACGTCGCCGGTACAGAAGTGGTTAACACTATAAATTAACAAACAAAGGTAACTATAACCCCCCCAACGTGCTAAATATTCTGATCATGTCCACCAGGTGTAGGGCATTGACTCTCCCCCCCCCCCTCCCTTCCGCCTCTCCCTCCATTATTCACTCTAATACACTGTGGGCCATTTTTGTACGCGGTGGTCCCTTTATTACGCGTTAACCCCTTCAGCACGATGGCGTATTTTTAACTTTGGTGCTGGCTTAAATTTGACGATTTTGTGCAGTTTGAGAGAGAGAGAGAGAGAGAGAGAGAGAGAGAGAGAGAGAGAGAGAGAGAGAGAGAGAGAGAGAGAGAGACCTGTAATGATAAGAGGAAGACGAAGTGGCAGATTGTGTCAATGAAAAGAGAGAGAGAGAGAGGGAGAGGGGGAAGGGAGAGAGAGCGCTAACTCAAGGTAAACTGAAGTATAGAAATCAATGCTGGGAAGTTGATTGAGTGAAGTGTCGTGTTGATTGATGCAATATATGGCTAACGGCAAAACAAGGATTGTGATGGACAGCAGACATGGGGTAATATAGTCCGTTCATTCTAGGTTGGGCAGAAATCGTAACACCTAACGTCTCATAACTCAAAAAAGACTAGAGTAAACGAGCTAATAGTTCTACCACATAGGAAGACTTGGCTAGGGAATAGGTCTGGAAATGTACAGTTAATTTGCTCCAGCCCTTTTTGAGTTACAGAGGTTAGAGATTACGATTTCTGCCCAGCTTAGAATGAACGGACTATCGTAATATGTATTAGTAATAGATAATTACAGGGTTTGTAAGTAATAGCAATAGTATTAGTAATAGATAATTACAGGGTTTGTAAGTAATAGCAATAGTATTAGTAATAGATAATTACAGGATTTGTAAGTAATAGCAATAGTATTAGTAATAGATAATTACAGGGTTTGTTAGTAATAGCAATAGTATTAGTAATAGATAATTACAGGATTTGTAAGTAATAGCAATAGTATTAGTAATAGATAATTACAGGGTTTGTAAGTAATAGCAATAGTATTAGTAATAGATAATTACAGGGTTTGTAAGTAATAGCAATAGTATTAGTAATAGATAAAAGCAAATGCTGTAATAGTGATAGTAATAGCAATAGTATTAGTAATAGATAAAAGCAAATGCTGTAATAGTGATAGTAATAGCAATAGTAATAGTAATAGATAAAAGCAAATGCTGTAATAGTGATAGTAATAGCAATAGTAATAGTAATAGATAAAAGCAAATGCTGTAATAGTGTTAGTAATAGCAATAGTATTATTAATAGATAAAAGCAAATGCTGTAATAGTGTTAGTAATAGCAATAGTATTAGTAATAGATAAAAGCAAATGCTGTAATAGTGACAGTAATAGCAATAGTATTAGTAATAGATAATTACAGGGTTTGTAAGTAATAGCAATATTATTAGTAATAGATAATTACAGGGTTTGTTAGTAATAGCAATAGTATTATTAATAGATAAAAGCAAATGCTGTAATAGTGATAGTAATAGCAATAGTATTAGTAATAGATAAAAGCAAATGCTGTAATAGTGACAGTAATAGCAATAGTATTAGTAATAGATAAAAGCAAATGCTGTAGTAGTGATAGTAATTTAGTAATAATGTAATGGATGAATGGGAAATAAAAGAGTAAATAGATAGATAGATAGATAGATAGAAAATAATCAATGTTGAATATAACAACACATCGGTGATACGACAGACCCTTGAGTAACGCAGGAGTTGATATATAGACTTTATTAAGGGGGATTTTCTGGACTCCCATCTCCTTCATGTTTAGCCCCATTAGTTTTTTAAATTTAAGACATTCGCCTCATTTGTTTGGCGATTTTTAACCCCTTTCATGTCCTTTAGGTGCCGATTTTTTCCTGGCGATCGATAGCTAGCCTGCAATTAATTTGTACATTTTTCTACTGAAAAAAAATGCACAGGTGGAATCGCGGCTGAGTTGATCCGCGGCCGTAATTGTCCGCGGCCCAATTGACCTAAGGGCCCCCCCCCCCCACACACACACACACACAATTGCGTGCTGCTCCCCTTGCTTAATGATACAATCTGAAAATCGATCCCGTAAGTTGTAATCTTCCCCGAATCTGTCCAAACTGAGGGATCCAGACCTTATGAAGCGAGCGGATCTCTACTACTACTACTACTACTACTACTACTACTACTACTACTACTATTATTATTGTTAGTAGTAGTAGTAGTAGTAGTAGTAGTATTGTTGTTATTATTATGTATTTATTTATTTATTTATTTATTTTTATTTTTTGCTGTTCTTTTGTTTCCATACATATTATTACCGGTACCTTTTTTATAATTTTCTATTTTTTATGCTCTCCTATATCGTTCTTTCTTCTTGTGGGCTCTTTTGTTTTGCCTTCATCCATCATATATTTAGACTGTTGTTTTATGCTTCCTTATTTCGTCTTTTCTATTTGGGTTTAGTGGGTTTTTTTCATGTTGAGAGAGAGAGAGAGAGAGTTTATGAATGACAGGGTGCTAGTGATTTATATGGCATTATGGTGCTGTTGTACATTATGAAGATGGCTGTATGTGTGCGGGCCTGTGTGTGTGTGTGTGTGTGTGTGTGTGTGTGTGTGTGTGTGTGTGTGTGTGTGTGTGTGTGTATGTTGGACGGGCACAGTCACGGTAAAAAGTATTGGCCTACCTCCATAAATTCAAGTTAGGTTATCTTTCTAGCAAAAGAGAAAACACTTCCTTTAAGATATGTTTATTTTGGACCCCTTTCTCCCTCATGTGTTGATAGTACCGGTACCGTACATACAGTACAATGGGGTAAAGGCATTCCGTGAAAAGTGATTTACTTTATTGTGATCAATTTTTGTTTATATCTATATATTTATATCTATTTACTGGAATCATTGAGTGTCTTGTGCAATCAGGTAAATAGTTGTATGATCATGTTATTGTTAGTTGATAATTTTATGCAATACTGGTATTCTGGGTTCCCACCATTTTACAAAATATTGATTTGGTTGCATCACAGTGTCCAGCATTACACGTGTGGTGTGTCATATTGGCTATCATTGTTTGTGGTTGCTGTTGTGTTTGTTGTTGTTGTGATGGTGGTTGCTGTATTTGTTGTGTTGTTGCTGTTTTTATTGTTGTGTTGGTTGTGGTTGCTGTTGTTGTTGTTTGTTGCTGTTGTGGTTGTTGTTGAAGTTTGTATGTTGTTGTTGAGCATGACTAGTTGGCTAACACTCGGAGCTGCTTATAAAAGTGAAAGTGTGCAGCAGTCTACTGGTTAGTGTATCATATGACTCGACTTATTCTACCTCTTGTCTGACCTGCACCTATCTGTTTCCATCACCTGACTGCTGGGTCTCGGGAACGATAGTAATGCATTCGTCTGATTGTGCCCACAGTTGATTAACACATTGAGTACCAGGGACGTACTTTTTATCATAGTCTGGCAACTTTTAGAAAATTTCATTCAGCTTAGGAAGGCTCTGTAGCAATAATAAGGCTTCAATATACAGTATATCGACCAACCCTTTTAGCTACCACAGATCCTTCCTAAGCTGCATAATATCGTCAACATATAGCTAGAACAAAATGTAGCACACATCGCTGGTACTCAAAGGGTTAACCCCTTGAGGATTATAACCCGTTTTGACAGTTTATTCTGGGAACCTTTAGACTATTCTATGCAGATGAGGAAGGGATTTTGGGAGTCAGAGGGATCATTGAGATAGTTTTTACCCCTTGACTGCTGGAGGGTCATCCAAAAATGAATGAAATCGCATAATGGTAGCCAAAGCGCGTCATAATCCTCAAAGGGTTAAGATATGAATACCCCCAAGACCTCCCTTCGAGATAATTTTTTTTATTTTTCGGTGAACCAGATTATTCGAGGGAGCAGCTCTCACCCCTGCGAAGCATGGGTGATCAAGCACCGTCTTGAGATGGTTGGCCAAGGGTTTCTTGAAGGCTTCAGTTGACACATTCACAAGTCTCTCACGTTCTCTAGCATTGTGTTGAGACTGAAACACCTATACTCCGTTTCTTATCAGCTGACGATAAATTAAATCCCTTGCAGCCAATTTCTCGACACTTAATAGAAACATATGAAACTACTCTGTCTCTGCATCATAATAAGACCAAGTATATATAATTAGAACCATACTTCACTACAAAATCTCCAAAATAACTGAGAAACCTTGATGGGAACTTTGCAATTTACCGTCAGTAGAAAATATGCAGAGTATAGTGTGGGCTATGGATAATAATAATATATACAGGTATTTACAGTGTTTCAGGGAAGTAGGTTACCTTTTGCGTCATTCTCGTGTTGAAATGAAGTTTGTGTATGTAAGTGGGACTCTTCTCAGTCAAGGACGTCGCATATATTATTCATGAAGGTTTTTGTATCTAGCTTTTGTATTTTATGCATATACAGTACAGCCTTATCTCTCCTTCACTGTAAAACATATCTGTATTTTTACATGTTTGTCTCTGTATTTATCAACAGAAAATTCACAGTAAACTTAAAATACAGATAATAGCCTATCTGGATTTTATATTACAGGCATCGACTGTAAAACCATGGTATTAAATAACTAAAGGAATATTGACTATATACCATATTTGTTCTTTATGAACTGTAGCAGCCTATACACTGATATAAATTAAGTTAACTAACTCAATTTTTACCCTTGCAATGTATCTAGAAAACGAGGCAATAATATATCACTAGAGTTGCCGGATACTTCTATTACCTTCATTTATATATGACACTTTTCAAGCATCTTTTTCAGGTTATATTTCATGAACCTTCTTCTTTATAAATCATTGGAATTAATTTTGACAAAATAAAGGTGTTGTGGTATCAATAAACTATATGTGTGGCGATATATACGAGCTGTGAGTCATGACTTTTTGGCGGGAAATTGCCTTGAGTAAATGAGTACGTAGGCCTTGCTTCTGCACAGCCAGGCTGTATTTTTGTGTCTTAGTTTTGCTCATTTCCAGCTCCACACACATAATCCATACCTCAATTATTACCACAACCTTATTAACCGTGATGGGCTGTGGAAATGCTCAGTATTATCGCCAGGAAATATGTAACATGGAAAATAAGCAGTGTGATTTGCTGTATCTCTTGCTGTGGAATGTCGTAACTGGTAAGAAACTTTTAGTTGTTGAGCCTTTGTTGCCAATATTTTATGCACATTTACATTTGTTTTAAGATATAGGCTAATACCGGGAATACTAGAGCTCTTTCTTAAACTGAGTAAACACGTCTAGCTTTAACAAAAGTAGCCTAGTAGTTAGTACACAAAATACCAACCGTATGTGTATGCGTTTCTCGAAAAGTTTTGCTTAGCCTATAAATATACTCTTGCCCAGAGTTTCATTTCATCAGCTGAATACAATTGTTTAATGTTTGGTAGAAAACTAAGCGATGTACCCTACTATACTATGATTAAATATCTATCTATCTAATTGCCAGACGTAATCCCTGAGAGGGGGTGGGCGTGAATGAATCGCCTTCATATGCTTCCATATGCCGAGGCAACTCACTCGATTATCTATCTTGTAGGTCTAGGCCTATATCGTTTTTGTTTTATGCTAGGCTAAAAAAGTAGTAGTAACGTACAGTACAGAACCTTGTGTTTATTTTCCATCAGGTACCGGTATATAGCCGATGCAAACAACCCTATAGACATTTAATTGGATATTGAATGAATGACAGTCCAAGTTAGTTTCTGACAATGTATACAATTGAACATGTCTATAATGTGTAACCAAATACTTTCAAGGTTGCTGCCTAGCTGGGTATTAAGCAATGTTTACGTTACGTAACAGGCTACCATAATCAGAAATTTGTTCTGCTATATTTGTAGCCTAGTCTTTGCATGACACAAGGTAAGGTTGCGTTATATAGGCTATTGTATCAAACAACTCACGGTGTTCAACGTAGCCTAACCTAACCGAGGGTACCTTACCTTTTAATACTACCTTTTGATGTTTTCGCCACTCTTCTAGCGGCACCAAGGAGCGCGACGCCCCTTGTTATGGGTGGTGATTTGGTGCAGTAGACTGTTTGAAGCAACAGCTCGCTCCCTTGCGAGGATGGGCTCGTCTGGCACTTTTTGCAGTTCGACATCGAGGGCTCTCTTGAAGTTGTCTAACGAGACGTCCCTTATGTCTCTTACTCGCCGTGGGAGCTTGTTGAAGAGACGCGGGCCTCTGTGTGATAACCAGCCCTCTCGCAGAGAGCCCATAGCACCCCTGTTATTCATCCGGGGGATTTCGCATTCCCAGCTTCTATCACTGAATTTCATGACTATCGGAGTATGTAGGTTGGGTGGGATTGTTATGGATAACGGTTTATATTCAGTATAACCTCGCCAAAGCTAGGTTATAACACACAATGTTGATCAATTATAAATACGAATTATGATTATATGACGTTATTATTTGTGTTGCAGATATATTGTATTTATGTAAGAAATATTGCAGTTGGTAAAGTATACATTAAAGGTCCCGGTAATGCATATTGTACGCTAATTCGGTTTTGCACCATATGCCTACATGGGTAGATGGGCAATTTTCCGTTTCTCATCCATTTTTATGACACCTCAGCTACATACCGGTATTTTGCTTAAAAGTATATATATATATATATATATATATATACCGGTATATATATATTTATATATTTTGTTACCCCACCATTTTCACCCCTATACTTCCCCCTCTATCCCACCT
>CM064563.1:23096929-23106929 GCA_032716605.1 Paralithodes platypus
AACCTCTGTCTTGGCCTTCCTCTCCCGTCATCTACATTTCTCCAGTCTTAACCTCTGTCTTGGCCTTCCTCTCCCGTCATCTACATTTCTCCAGTCTTAACCTCTGTCTTGGCCTTCCTCTCCCGTCATCTACATTTCTCCAGTCTGAAGGGGAGGCTGGCCGTTTGTTTGGTCTATTCATTCATTTATTCATATTTATTTTTTAGTTTCCTCCCAAGACCTCCATCAAGCTTAGAAAAACACCCCCTAGACCCCCCTTAAAGATAAATTTGTACATTTTTCGATAGGCCGGGAAATTGCAGGCACACTATCGCTCGCCAGGAAATAATCGACACCTAAATGGCACGAAAGGTCTTAACATTTGACAACGAAATGGGGCGAAAGGTGTTAAAATCGCCAAACTAATGGGCCGAACGTCTTATAATTTCAAAACTAGTGGGGCTAAACATTAAGAAGAAGGGGGTCCAGAAAAGCGGTCTTCCTCCCCTTAGCCTCTATCGTGGCCTTCCTATCCCCTCTCCCCAAGAATTCCCTCAGAAGGTGAACTACGAGACGACATCTGGGTTATATATTGTGGCGATCAGAAGGGGTCTGATCTGGTACCCCGTACTGCACATTTAATTAGTGTGCTGTATGTGAACGTTTTGCATAACAACTAAACCCCTTTGTCCAGGTTCTTTGTTTACCTAAAATACATACAGATATAAAATGTATGCTATAGGCTATACAGTACATTTATTTTAAGTGTACCAGTTTTATTACAGAGCATGTGTATGGTAGGGTACTCTATTTTACACATAATATACACACAATGTTTACAATGTGCCCTCTCTCTTAGGGGGAGGTATTTAGTTTGTTCCCTAGACCTCCATCAAGCTTAAAATTACACCCCCTTGAGTCCCTTTCAAGATAAATTTGTACATTTTTCGGTAGAAAAATGTCTCGGCCGAAGGCCGGTTCCTCTTAAATTACAGGCTCGCTATCGCTCGCCAGGATAAAATTGACACCTGAATGGCACGAAAGGTCTTAATATGGGGTGAAAGTTCTTAAAATCGCTAAACTAATGGGGCAAACGTTTTATAATATCAAAAGCAATGGGGCTAAACATGAGGGAGAAAGAGGTTCAGAAAAAAATCCTCCAGGTGGAAATCTCCCCTTAACCTTCCTCTTCCTTCTCCCCAAGCTTTCCCTCAGGTGGTAAACTAGAGGGAACACGTCTGGGTTTATTTAGTATGGTGGTCAGAAGCCTTTCATCTTTTACAGGGGTCTGACCTTCCATTCCCTATGTTTATGATGGTGTGTGTTGTTAATGACGCCCACACCCCTTCCCTCAGAGTCATAATATATTGCATCCCCTACCTTGTCTGACCTAAAGTATATACACCTTCCTACCTTGTCAGACCTTCCTACCTTTGTCTGACCTTCCACTTCCCATGTTTGAGATGGTGTGTGTTGTTGCTGCCACCACAACCCCTTCCCTCAGAGTCATAATATATTGCATCCCCTACCTTGTCTGACCCAAGAGTATACACAACCTCCTACCTGTGTCAGACCTTCCTTCCCTCTTCACATCGAACAATTTCCTTTCACGTTCTCTCCTACTTCTTGCATCCTTTCATTCTTGTCATCTTTCACGTATTCCCTCCATAAATTTACCCCACTTACTCTCTCTTTCTCTCCATTTACTCTTTCTTCTTTCAATTGTTTATGCTTTCACTTATTTCCTCTTTCCTTTATTCTCATTTTCTCTATTTCCAAAATATTTCCATCTCGACTTGCATGCACCCTCCACTCTCATTTATCACTTTGTACTTTGCATATTTACTCTATGGATGTATTTTGTGTTAGGTCTGGGGTTAGGCTAGGATTGGGTTGATTAAATTTGCTCTGGATATGATAGTTAAGGGGAGATCTCCACTTGAGGGATTGTTTTCTTGACCCCTTTCTCCCTCATGTTTAGCCCCATTGCTTTTTAGATTATAAAACGTTTGCCCCATTAGTTTAGCAATTTTAAGAACTTTCACCCCATATTAAGACCTTTCGTGCAATTCAGGTGTCGATTTTATGCTGGCGAGTGATAGCGAGCCTGTAATTTAAGAGGATCCGGCCTTCGGCCGGGAAATTTTTCTACCGAAAAAGTACAAATTTATCTTGAAAGGGACTCAAGGGGGTGTAATTTTAAGCTTGATGGAGGTCTAGGGAACAAACTAAATACCTCCCCTTAAGCAAGGTACCTTACCGACGCTGTGAAGCCTTACTTTGGCTAACAAGAGTAGTGTGGATGACATTCTCTGTGGAACCGTATTTTGGCTAACAAGATTGGTGTTCTTCAGTGCATCCCCCCTCCCTTACGGCGAGTGTGAGGCACCCGCCCTTCAACACAATCCCACTCCTATTTTGCCCTGCTCTCTAACCCAAGAATTATCAAATGTTCTCATTCTTTCTTTTATTCAACAAGTGAACTCTGGAACTCTCTCCTGCAATCAATCTTTCTTTTATCCTATGATTTAGACGGCTATAAAATTCGTGTGTCCAGATATTTTTATCCCATCATCCCTTGAATTTGGCTCTCTGTCACCCCTTTGGGTTAGAGGGGAACACTCGTTACAGGAAGCCTTGCCTTTTGCTTCCTTCATACGCATAAAACAAAATTATCTGTGGAACCTTACTGTGGTTAACAAGAGTGGTGTGGATGACATTCTCTGTGGGTGCCTTACTGTGGTTAACAAGAGTGGTGTGGATGACATTCTCTGTGGGGGCCTTACTGTGGTTAACAAGAGTGGTGTGGATGACATTCTCTGTGGGAACCTTACTGTGGTTAACAAGAGTGGTGTGGATGACATTCTCTGTGGGGGCCTTACTGTGGTTAACAAGAGTGGTGTGGATGACATTCTCTGTGGAACCTTACTGTGGTTAACAAGAGTGGTGTGGATGACATTCTCTGTGGGGGCCTTACTGTGGTTAACAAGAGTGGTGTGGATGACATTCTCTGTGGGGGCCTTACTGTGGTTAACAAGAGTGGTGTGGATGACATTCTCTGTGGAACCTTACTGTGGTTAACAAGAGTGGTGTGGATGACATTCTCTGTGGGGGCCTTACTGTGGTTAACAAGAGTGGTGTGGATGACATTCTCTGTGGGAACCTTACTGTGGTTAACAAGAGTGGTGTGGATGACATTCTCTGTGGAACCTTACTGTGGTTAACAAGAGTGGTGTGGATGACATTCTCTGTGGAACCTTACTGTGGTTAACAAGAGTGGTGTGGATGACATTCTCTGTGGAACCTTACTGTGGTTAACAAGAGTGGTGTGGATGACATTCTCTGTGGGTGCCTTACTGTGGTGTGGATGACATTCTCTGTGGGGGCCTTACTTTGGTTAACAAGAGTGGTGTGGATGACATTCTCTGTGGGGGCCTTACTGTGGTTAACAAGAGTGGTGTGGATGACATTCTCTGTGGGGGCCTTACTGTGGTTAACAAGAGTGGTGTGGATGACATTCTCTGTGGAACCTTACTGTGGTTAACAAGAGTGGTGTGGATGACATTCTCTGTGGGGGCCTTACTGTGGTTAACAAGAGTGGTGTGGATGACATTCTCTGTGGAACCTTACTGTGGTTAACAAGAGTGGTGTGGATGACATTCTCTGTGGGGGCCTTACTGTGGTTAACAAGAGTGGTGTGGATGACGTGAGACGTGAGGGCCCTTACTGTGGTTAACAAGAGTGGTGTGGATGACATTCTCTGTGGAACCTTACTGTGGTTAACAAGAGTGGTGTGGATGACATTCTCTGTGGGGGCCTTACTGTGGTTAACAAGAGTGGTGTGGATGACATTCTCTGTGGGGGCCTTACTGTGGTTAACAAGAGTGGTGTGGATGACATTCTCTGTGGGGGCCTTACTGTGGTTAACAAGAGTGGTGTGGATGACATTCTCTGTGGGGGCCTTACTGTGGTTAACAAGAGTGGTGTGGATGACATTCTCTGTGGGTGCCTTACTGTGGTTAACAAGAGTGGTGTGGATGACATTCTCTGTGGAACCTTACTGTGGTTAACAAGAGTGGTGTGGATTACATTCTCTGTGGGTGCCTTACTGTGGTTAACAAGAGTGGTGTGGATGACATTCTCTGTGGGGGCCTTACTGTGGTTAACAAGAGTGGTGTGGATGACATTCTCTGTGGAGGCCTTACTGTGGTTAACAAGAGTGGTGTGGATGACATTCTCTGTGGGGGTCTTACTGTGGTTAACAAGAGTGGTGTGGATGACATTCTCTGTGGGGGCTTTACTGTGGTTAACAAGAGTGGTGTGGATGACATTCTCTGTGGAGGCCTTACTGTGGTTAACAAGAGTGGTGTGGATGACATTCTCTGTGGGGGTCTTACTGTGGTTAACAAGAGTGGTGTGGATGACATTCTCTGTGGAACCTTACTGTGGTTAACAAGAGTGGTGTGGATGACATTCTCTGTGGGGGCTTTACTGTGGTTAACAAGAGTGGTGTGGATGACATTCTCTGTGGGGGCCTTACTGTGGTTAACAAGAGTGGTGTGGATGACATTCTCTGTGGGGGTCTTACTGTGGTTAACAAGAGTGGTGTGGATGACATTCTCTGTGGGGGTCTTACTGTGGTTAACAAGAGTGGTGTGGATGACATTCTCTGTGGGGGCCTTACTGTGGTTAACAAGAGTGGTGTGGATGACATTCTCTGTGGGGGCCTTACTGTGGTTAACAAGAGTGGTGTGGATGACATTCTCTGTGGGGGCCTTACTGTGGTTAACAAGAGTGGTGTGGATGACATTCTCTGTGGGGGCCTTACTGTGGTTAACAAGAGTGGTGTGGATGACATTCTCTGTGAACCTTACTGTGGTTAACAAGAGTGGTGTGGATGACATTCTCTGTGGGGGCCTTACTGTGGTTAACAAGAGTGGTGTGGATGACATTCTCTGTGGGGGTCTTACTGTGGTTAACAAGAGTGGTGTGGATGACATTCTCTGTGGAACCTTACTGTGGTTAACAAGAGTGGTGTGGATGACATTCTCTGTGGAACCTTACTGTGGTTAACAAGAGTGGTGTGGATGACATTCTCTGTGGGGGCCTTACTGTGGTTAACAAGAGTGGTGTGGATGACATTCTCTGTGGGGGTCTTACTGTGGTTAACAAGAGTGGTGTGGATGACATTCTCTGTGGAACCTTACTGTGGTTAACAAGAGTGGTGTGGATGACATTCTCTGTGGGGGTCTTACTGTGGTTAACAAGAGTGGTGTGGATGACATTCTCTGTGGAACCTTACTGTGGTTAACAAGAGTGGTGTGGATGACATTCTCTGTGGGTGCCTTACTGTGGTTAACAAGAGTGGTGTGGATGACATTCTCTGTGGGGGCCTTACTGTGGTTAACAAGAGTGGTGTGGATGACATTCTCTGTGGAACCTTACTGTGGTTAACAAGAGTGGTGTGGATGACATTCTCTGTGGGTGCCTTACTGTGGTTAACAAGAGTGGTGTGGATGACATTCTCTGTGGGGGCCTTACTGTGGTTAACAAGAGTGGTGTGGATGACATTCTCTGTGGGGGCCTTACTGTGGTTAACAAGAGTGGTGTGGATGACATTCTCTGTGGGTGCCTTACTGTGGTTAACAAGAGTGGTGTGGATGACATTCTCTGTGGGGGCCTTACTGTGGTTAACAAGAGTGGTGTGGATGACATTCTCTGTGGGGGCCTTACTGTGGTTAACAAGAGTGGTGTGGATGACATTCTCTGTGGGTGCCTTACTGTGGTTAACAAGAGTGGTGTGGATGACATTCTCTGTGGGGGCCTTACTGTGGTTAACAAGAGTGGTGTGGATGACATTCTCTGTGGGGGCCTTACTGTGGTTAACAAGAGTGGTGTGGATGACATTCTCTGTGGGGGCCTTACTGTGGTTAACAAGAGTGGTGTGGATGACATTCTCTGTGGAGCCTTACTGTGGTTAACAAGAGTGGTGTGGATGACATTCTCTGTGGGGGCCTTACTGTGGTTAACAAGAGTGGTGTGGATGACATTCTCTGTGGGGGCCTTACTGTGGTTTAACAAGAGTGGTGTGGATGACATTCTCTGTGGGGGCCTTACTGTGGTTAACAAGAGTGGTGTGGATGACATTCTCTGTGGGGGCCTTACTGTGGTTAACAAGAGTGGTGTGGATGACATTCTCTGTGGGGGCCTTACTGTGGTTAACAAGAGTGGTGTGGATGACATTCTCTGTGGAGGCCTTACTGTGGTTAACAAGAGTGGTGTGGATGACATTCTCTGTGGGGGCCTTACTGTGGTTAACAAGAGTGGTGTGGATGACATTCTCTGTGGAGGCCTTACTGTGGTTAACAAGAGTGGTGTGGATGACATTCTCTGTGGGGGCCTTACTGTGGTTAACAAGAGTGGTGTGGATGACATTCTCTGTGGAGGCCTTACTGTGGTTAACAAGAGTGGTGTGGATGACATTCTCTGTGGGGGCCTTACTGTGGTTAACAAGAGTGGTGTGGATGACATTCTCTGTGGAGGCCTTACTGTGGTTAACAAGAGTGGTGTGGATGACATTCTCTGTGGGGGCCTTACTGTGGTTAACAAGAGTGGTGTGGATGACATTCTCTGTGGAGGCCTTACTGTGGTTAACAAGAGTGGTGTGGATGACATTCTCTGTGGAGGCCTTACTGTGGTTAACAAGAGTGGTGTGGATGACATTCTCTGTGGGGGCCTTACTGTGGTTAACAAGAGTGGTGTGGATGACATTCTCTGTGGAGGCCTTACTGTGGTTAACAAGAGTGGTGTGGATGACATTCTCTGTGGGGGCCTTACTGTGGTTAACAAGAGTGGTGTGGATGACATTCTCTGTGGGGGCCTTACTGTGGTTAACAAGAGTGGTGTGGATGACATTCTCTGTGGGGGTCTTACTGTGGTTAACAAGAGTGGTGTGGATGACATTCTCTGTGGGGGTCTTACTGTGGTTAACAAGAGTGGTGTGGATGACATTCTCTGTGGGGGCCTTACTTTCCCGTGTCCCCATCAGTAGGTCAATCCTCCACTCCCTCCTCCCCTTCCCTCCACCAGGTCTTCTTTCCCTTAACCTTATAAGATGGAAGTCACACATTCACTTTTCCTTACTATGTTTTTCAGTGTGATCCGGAGCTGAATTTTGCTAGCCATTTACTGAATGTATGGCTTAAGCCGGTATCACACGAGAGCTTTTATAATCAACATTCGATCATCAATATTGTCCTAGCAACATTTCTGGAGTATGTTGCACTGGTTACGGAAACTAGACTGATGGTAGATGAAGTTAGGTAACTGAAATATTTATAAAGTTTACTTCATAAGCTGCCAGACCAGTGTTGAGGGGAAAAAACGCTCGTGTGATACCGGCCTTAGAGAAAGCCAGCCCGCAATTTTTGAGGAAAGGACCAGGCACTTTTCTACCGGAAAATATACAATTTTATCTCAAAAGGGGGTCTTTGGGGTATTTTGTTTAAGCTTGTTGGAGGCCTAGGGAGGAAACTAAAAAACAAATATCATCATAATAATAATAAACTCAAAAATAATAATACATTTATAAATCGATCAATAATTAAACCCTCCCCCCTTAATTCCATATTCATCACTTTCTTCATCTTGTTTACTTTTTTCCCTCCAAGTTATTTGCGAGTCATTCTCTTTAATCTCTAATCCTTTACTTTAATATGAAATCCAGAGAAAGCTTGGATGTTGGCAGCCTCATAGACCCTTGTTGTTGTTGTTGTTGTTGTGTGAGATAGTGAGTGTTTGTCTGTGTGTGGTGTGTGTCAGTGTTTGTGAGTGTTTGTGTGTGTGTGTGTGAGTGTCAATGTTTGTGAGTGTTTGTGAGTGTTAGTGTGTGTGTGTGTGTGTGTGTGTGTGTGTGTGTGTGTGTGTGTGTGTGTGTGTGTGAGAGAGAGAGAGAGAGTACAAAGCACAAAGTACAAAGTAAATCAAGCAACAATCAGGTCTGGTGACCCTTCTAGGCTGCTTGTCCTCCAAAACACTGAGGATCAATTGTCCAAACAGTGGTTTAGAGTGGGTAGGGGAACATTGGAAAGGGAACTACTGCCCTGGAACTAGTGTCCGTGGCAAGAGAGAGACAGAGAGAGAGATGTTAACGATACTTCTCTGTCATACCTTACACTTTTCCTTCATGTCAAAACTGTCACTGATATTTTATTCATAGTACATATATTAACTCTAACGACCATTGAACAACAATTAGTCGATAAATAATTGACCTAGAGACTTGTATAGATAAGATGGCAGGCTTAACACAATCGTTTAGCATCTCTAACGACTCGAGACACAGTTAACGAGACGGGGTAATTAATCAGGAGCGACATTAATTTTTTTTTTTTTTTTTTTTTCTATATTCCAACTTACTCCCTCTCGGGCATAGACTGAGAGCCTGGACATTCACAGCTGTACAATGAGCAGTGAAGCCCGTGAGGTCTTGTTCCAGTCTAGGGAGTGAGACATGTGAAGCACGTAGAGTACAACGAGCACCTGCCATCTTGCCTTCACATGAGGCAAGGTGCTCACTCATGGCCCGAAGTGACCCCATCTCTGAAGACACCTCGTTCCCGTGCTTCACTGTCTCACCCCCTACACTCGGACTCTCACTCTTACACACACACACACAACGCCACCTGTTGAGCAGATAACTCACCAGGCATTGCACCCCTATAGCATATTTTGAATATGGGAATACTCATACAGTGCTATTTAATCAGGGAACAATGAGGGTATTTATTAGCGTTTCGGTGGGCTTTGTGGTAATGCACTGATACTAGGTACAGCACAAATTCCATCCCAATAATATCTTCCCATTGATACATCGGGATTTGAACCCGGGACCTTTGGATTACCAGGCCAGTGGCAAGACCACTCCGCCACAAGGGGGTAGTTATGATGCTATTTGGTTTATATTTCAATGGACATATTCCCAGCTGACGGCACATTGAATCCTATAGTAGGCCTAGCTGATTTTCCGATACTCGATGGAACAATTCGAAAGTTGTTGTTGTTGTTGTTGTTCCCCAAGCTGCCTGGCCGAACAGCCCCAAGGCCCCGAGCAACGCCAAGGCCATAACCGAGCGCCCCCCACAGAACCCTCCCCGCCGACCGCAATAAAGACTGGGTGACCGAAGCCACTCCATGGCGGGGAGCTGAGGAGGGTGCGGAAACGCCCGGGAAACAATTCGAAAGTACTGAGTGTTCGCGTCATATTAAGGGGAGGTTTCTAGTTTGTTTCCTACTCTTCCAGCAATCTTAAGATTTCACCCCCTTGACCCCCTTTCAAGATAAATTTGTACATTTTTCGGTAGAAAAATGTCCCGGCCGAAGGCCGATTACTCTTAAATTACAGGCTCGCTATCGCTCGCCAGGATAAAATCGACACCTAAATGGCACGAAAGGTCTTCAAATTGACAGAATGGGGCGGAAATTCTTAAAAATCACCAAACTAATGGGGCAAACGTCTTAAAATCTCAAAAGCAATGGGACTAGACATGAGGGAGAAAGGGATCTAGAAAAAAGTCCCTCAAGTGGAAACCTCCCCTTAATGCAAAACTCCATCACAAATAACCTATTTCGCTATAAAATTGTATGGGTGTCGCTAATCACACACTGAAGGTAGGTTATAATCATAATTAGCTGAACAATCTCAAGACTTCCAGATCAGGGTTGCCTAGAGAAATGAACGGGGGAAAAACGCTTGCTCGGGGACGCAGTAAAAACACGGGGAACTAGGAACTGGTTAGGGCAGGGGTAAAAACTGACTTGGTGACCGGGGGGGGGGGGGGGGCGGGGGGGGGAAGTGGAATGAAAGGAGGAGGGGGGTGGGGGTGGAAGTGGATGAGAGGAGGAGGAGGTGGTGGAAGTGGATGAGAGGAGGAGGAGGTGGTGGAAGTGGATGAGAGGAGAGGGGGTGGGTTAGAGGCAAGGGGAAGGGAGGGGGAGAGGAAGAGGAGAGGGGTGCAAGCAA
>CM064563.1:23111929-23117949 GCA_032716605.1 Paralithodes platypus
TCTACTTTTCAAGTACTGGTCAACATATATGGATATACTATATATATATATATATATATATATATATATATATATATATATATATATATATATATATATATATATATATATATATATATACAGTACATATTAATGTTAAATTATACTGTAAAGGTTACATATGGCATTGACAGTATATATATTACACCTGACGTTGACTTCAATTCGCTGGGAGATTCTGAAGATAATTGTTGATTGTCAGTATGGTGCGTGGAGGTTGTAAGAGAACGATTAGGTTTAATAGTAGAGCATATATATAGTTTGTATACAGCACCATATTTGTTATAGCTAGCCTATTACTTTGTTTGCTACCCACCCATCAGGATTATTAAGCCAGCATAAGGAAAGTCAAAGTCTGGAGCCTCTTCTCTGGAACTCCAGTCCCTTCCTAGCCTATTAGCCTACCTAGAATATTAAGGGTGTAATTATCTGTTTTTGAACTGAGTGGTTAAGGGGAGGTATTTAGTTTGTTCCCTACGTTTTCATCAAGCTTAAAATTACACCCCCTAGACCCCTTTTCAAGATAAATTTGTACATTTTTCGGTAGAAAAATGTCCCGGCCGGAGGCCGGTTGCTCTTAAATTACAGGCTCGCTATCGCTCGCCAGGAAAAAATCGACACCTTAATGGCACGAAAGGTCTTAAAATTGACATAAATGGGGCTAAATGTCTTAAAATGTCCAAACTACTAGGGCAAACGTCTTAATATCTCAAAAGCAATGGGGCTAAGCATGAGGGAGAAACGGGTCCAACAAAAAAAAATCCCTCAAGTGGATATCTCCCCTTAACTCCCATCCTCAGATGATGTGGCTTACAAAACCTTAAAGAATTATAATGAAAATGCTTCTGATTATCCTAGTGGATTTGTCCGCCTTGGAAGTTGCTACACTATATTCAGTTCTTAACAAAGTCATCCACACTGCTCTTTTTAGGCTACCCTCCGCAGATTTTTCCTCGGATTTTGATATTTACGATGCCTTCAATGTTTTCATCATAGGAGAAGTGAAGACAAAATCAGTTAGATTCTTAGAAGTGAACAAATTATCAGTTAGATTCTTATATATTATACACCCTGCCAGTGATCCCGTTTCACCTTTCTGGAATTGACCCTCTCACCCCGCCCCCCGACCCACCCACCCGCCCCGCAGCAGCTCCACACACACACACCGCCTCACCTCTAAACAACTTTCACTGGCCGCCCACTACTACTCCACACATGATAACAGTTCCAGGGAGCCTAACATCAGCTACCATCTCACTTAAGGGGAGGTATTTAGTTTGTTCCCTAGACCTCCATCAACCTTAAAATTACACCCCCTCGAGTCCCTTTCAAGTTAAATTTGTACATTTTTCGGTAGAAAAATGTCCCGGCTGAAAGCCGGTTCCTCTTAAATTACAGGCTCGCTATCGCTCGCCAGGATAAAATCGACACCTGAATTGCACGAAAGGTCTTAATATGGGGGTGAAAGTTCTTAAAATCGCTAAACTAATGGGGCAAACGTTTTATAATATCAAAAGCAATGGGGCTAAACATGAGGGAGAAAGGGGTCAAGAAAACAATCCCTCAAGTGGAGATCTCCCCTTAACAAGGACTTTATGCAAATAGACTTAGACATACCGGTAGTTTAGTTGCACACACACACACACACACACACACACACACACACACACACACACACACACACACACACATGCTACTACACATTCCATGGAAGGCTGTTCATATCTGTTATTAACCCTTTCAGACTCATATAGACTTAGATATACCGGTAGTTTAGTTTACACACACACACACATGCTACTACACATTCCATGGAAGGCTGTTCATATCTGTGTTTAAGGGGAGGTTTTTACTTAGTTCGCTAGACTTCCATCATGCTTAACATTACAGCCCCTAGATCCCCTTTCAAGATAAATTTGTACATTTTTCGGGAGAAAAATGTACCGGCCGAAGGCCGGTTCCTCTTAAATTACAGGCTCGCTATCGCTCGCCAGGAAAAAATCGACACCTAAATGGCACGAAAAGTCTTAAAATTGTCAGAAATGGGTCGAAAGTTCTTAAAATCGCCAAAACTAATGGGGCGAACGTCTTAAAATATCAAAAGCAATGGGGCTAACCATGAGGGAGAAAGGGGTCAAGAAATAAATCCAAGTGGAAATCTCCCCTTAATAGGTTGGTGTATTATTCTGCGGTGGAAGAAATAGGGAGAAATAGGGAGAAATAGGAAGAAATAGGGAGAAATAGGAGGAAATAGGGAGAAATAGGAAGAAATAGGGAGAAATAGGAGGAAATAGGGAGAAATAGGGAGAAATAGGAGGAAATAGGGAGAAATAGGGAGAAATAGGGAGAAATAGGGAGAAATAGGGAGAAATAGGAAGAAATAGGAAGAAATAGGGAGAAATAGGAAGAAATAGGGAGAAAGCCAAAACTACTAAGACTGGAATGCTATTATACCCTGTTCCAAATACGTAGGCCAAACCGGTTGAACATTAACCCCTATAACTCACAAACGACTATAGGCCTTATCCACCTAATATTTCTACCATTTGGGAAGGGTCAGCCAGGGAATAGGTGTGGAAATGTACAGCCCGTTTACTCTAGCCCTTTTTTTGAGTTACAGAGGTTAGGATTCACGATTTCTAGCCTACCTATTTGGAACAGGATATAGGATTGAAGGTAAGGTGTACAGTCGCGCTAATAAGTGATGTCTCGGCACCAAGTATGTTTTGATCAATAATTGGTATCAGCCATATCTAAGCTTCATTTCTTCTTATCGAGTGAAATATACAAACATGTTCCTACACTTACCCACCCTATTCAACATCTGACGGACATTAATATAGCACAGAGCAAGCTAAACGTAATGACAGCTGTGACTTGACTTATTAGCGCGACCGTACTAGGGAGGGAAATTAGGGGGTCTGACGGGTTTGGGAAGGATAAGGGAGAATATTGTTAATGCTGAAATTGTGGATGGTGGAAGGAGGACGTAAAGGGTTGAACTGGTGGATGATAAAAGAAGTGTGTGTGTGTGTGTGTGTGTGTGTGTGTGTGTGTGTTGTTGTTGTTGTTGTTGTAGATGAGTTTATCTTATACTAGCCCACTGGGCCAGGGCCTTCATACGGCTAGTGGTGTGTGTGTGTGTGTGTGTGTGTGTGTGTGTGTGTGTGTGTGTGTGTGTTACTCAGTTACTCAGTTACTTGTTCGTCAAGGGGAATCCACGCAATGCGAGCCAAGCTCATTATTATCGCGCCTCCTTAACTGGGAATGTATTGCGTGAAATGCATGTTAAGTGTTTTATGTACTGTTGGAATGGCTGTGGATGTGTGTGTAGTCTGTATTTAGCCAATTGGCGAAATCGGACACGAAGGCTTAGGGTGGCTCTGTATGGTACCATTCTCACTATAGACGGTACCGTCTCGCCCGAAGGCTTAGGTAGCCATCAGCTTAGGTGAACCATATGATACCCATCTCGCCTGGTACCATTTTTGCCAACCCCAGATGGGACGTCACAACGTCGTCCACTTATTCCAGGTACCTATTTACAGCTAGGTGAACTGAGGCTAACACATGAAAGGAGACAAGCCCAATTTGTCTCCGCCCGGCCGGGGGATTGAACCCCCGACCCCTCGTGTGTGAGACGAGAGCTCTACCTACTAGGCTACGGGCTGTGTGTGTGTGTGTGTGTGTGTGTGTGTGTGTGTGATATGAGGTATAGAGTGAGAAAGGTAGGTTATAGCGAAAAGAGAAGTGAATATGAGAACAGTGAATAATGGTGGTGATGGTGGAGAGGCTAGTAGTGGTGGTGATAGTGGTAGTAGTGGTGGTGATAGTGATAGTGGTGGTGATGGTGGTGGTACCCAGTAAGAGACTAGCTAACTTGCAGGTCATCTTGGTCAACATGGGAGCAACATCCTGACCCAAGGCTCAATACCCACCCCAACCTCCATCTCTCTCTCTCTCTATCTATACCCCACCCTCTCTCTCTCACTCTCACGCTCTCTCTCTCTCTCTCTTTCACGCTCTCGCTCTCTTTCTCTCTCCCGCGCTATACCCCACCATCTTTGTTTTGTTTCTCTCTCTCTCTCTCACTCTCTCAACAGCTTAGGATGGACCTGGGTGAATGGTTGGAGACATGACAGATGCCTCTAAACTTGGAAAAGTGCAAGGTGGTGCATATCGGCCAACCAAACCCCAAGTCAGGCTATTCGTTAATGGGAATGCCTCTGGAAGTGACTGACTTGCAAAAGGATTTGGGTGTTCTGATTATCAGTGACCTAAAGTTTTCCAAGCAGTGCATCTAAGCAGAGAAGAAAACTCAGAAATGATTGGGCTATATTAAGAGGCAATTTAAGTATAGAAATAAGGAAATAGTCCTCACACTTTACAACGCTCTGATACGGCCTCTCCTGGAGTAGGCCTATGCTGTTCAATTCTGGTCTCCAGCACTCAGGAAAGATATAGAGCGCCTGGAAAGAGTACAAGCTAGGGCTACAAAGCTTATTCCATCCCTCCCTAGACCTCCATCAAGCTTAGAAAAACACCCCCTTCAAGATAAATTTGTAAATTTTTCGGTAGAAAATTTCCCGGCTGAAGGCCGATTCCTCATCAAATTGCAGGCTTGCTATCGCTCGCCAGGAAAAAATCGACACCTAAATGGCATGAAAGGTCTTAAAATTGAAAACGGAATGGGGCGAAAGGTGTTAAAATCGCCAAACTAATGGTCCGAAAGTCTTATAATCTCAAAACTAGTGGGGCTAAACATTAGGGAGAAAGGGGTCCAGAAAAACGGCCCATCTCCCCTTAAGAAACTTAACAATAGGAAAGTGATGTAGGATTATATGGACAGAAAGCTTATTATTTTCTTGACGTTCACTATACTCACATATTATGTTGGGTGTGAAGGAACCTTTGCATAAAATGTTTTCATATGTTTTCAATTATTCATTATATTGGTTTTCTACACTTAGTTTCATTATATTTATGTTTGAATTACAAAAAATACATTATCAGATTTCCCAAAACAGCTTCTGGTGAAGTTACAGCAATTATAGCCACATGCGGGTAAGAGTTCTTATTGGAATGACAAGATAGTTTCGACTATTGATTTCATATATGTAACTATCTTGTCTTATACAG
Organism: Paralithodes platypus; assembly: GCA_032716605.1. Lineage (NCBI taxonomy): Eukaryota > Metazoa > Arthropoda > Malacostraca > Decapoda > Lithodidae > Paralithodes > Paralithodes platypus. Next base: position 23,117,108 of record CM064563.1, read on the forward strand.
ACAAGATAGTTACATATATGAAGTATAAATATGCTTTTCACTTACAAGTAGATGTGGTTTCTTTATTCAAACATTCATGGTATTGTGATTTGTGAATGTCCAACACATTTCACAACATTTGCTATTAGTGTTGTGCAGTGCCTGCTGGTGCCAAGTGGACATGAGAGGGTAGTGGTGGTGGTGGTGGTGGTGGTGGTCATGAGGGTTGTGGTGGTGGTGGTGGTGGTCATGAGGGTGGTGGTGGTGGTCATGAGGGTTGTGGTGGTGGTGGTGGTGGTCATGAGGGTTGTGGTGGTGGTGGTGGTGGTGGTCATGAGGGTTGTGGTGGTGGTGGTGGTGGTCATGAGGGTTGTGGTGGTGGTGGTGGTGGTCATGAGGGTTGTAGTGGTGGTGGTGGTGGTCATGAGGGTTGTGGTGGTGGTGGTGGTCATGAGGGTTGTAGTGGTGGTGGTGGTCATGAGGGTTGTGGTGGTGGTGGTGGTGGTGGTCCATCGATGGGGTTGGTGGTAGGTTGGTGGTGCGTGTTGCATGAGGGGTTGTGGTGGTGGTGGTGTGGTGGTAAGGGGGGTCAATGAGGGTGGTAGTGGTGTGTGTGGTGTGTGGGGGTGGTCATGAGGTTTGTAGTGGTGGGGCGTGTGTATTGTTGGTCATGAGGGTTGTGGTGGTGGTGGTGGTGGTCATGAGGGTTGTAGTGGTGGTGGTGGTCATGAGGGTTGTGGTGGTGGTGGTGGTGGTCATGAGGGTTGTGGTGGTGGTGGTGGTGGTCATGAGGGTTGTGGTGGTGGTGGTGGTGGTCATGAGGGTTGTAGTGGTGGTGGTGGTCATGAGGGTTGTGGGGGTTG
>CM064563.1:23118049-23128049 GCA_032716605.1 Paralithodes platypus
TGTGTGTGTGTGTGTGTGTGTGTGTGTGTGTGTGTGTGTGTGTGTGTGTGTGTGTGTGTGTGTGTGTGTGTGTCATTGGCAGGCTGGCTGGCTCATGTGTATGTATGTATGTATGTATGTATGTATGTATGTATGTATGTATATCACGGTGCACTCTCCCTTCATCAAACCAATATTGTATCATTGATCAGATTACCCCAGGGTTGACCAGATATAATACCGCTCACTGGATCCCTCTTAAGGGGGGTCACCTGTTTTGGTTCTGTCCTGTTCTATCTTTCTCTGGCATGTATCCATTTGGCCCCATTCAGCCTACTGTTTTAAGACGTTTATCCCCATCCAGGTGTCAATTTTTTACTGGTGAGCGGTAGTGAGCCAGCATATTTTTTAATTTTGTTTGACAGCAGGCTAAATTTGTAAATTTTTCGATAGAAAAATGTCTCCGGCGAAGCCGGATTTCTTCATATAATGCTGGCTCGCTATCGCTCGCCAGGAAGAAATCGACACCTAGATGGGGAATCAGTCTTTCCCTCTTCCTATGACTTAAATTGCTTCAAACTCCGTGTGTCCAGGCATTTTGGCTCGAACGTCCCTTGATTTTGGCCCTGTCACTCTTTCAACTATGGGGGAGGCACTCGCTATAGGCAGTTATGCCTTTTGCCTCCCTCAATCACATAGAAAAAAAAAAAAAAAAGTCTTAAAATAGTTGGCTGAATGGGGCCGAATGGATACAAGCCAAAGAAAGAGAGAAAAGGACAGAAACAACAACAATCAGGTCACCTCCCTTAACACCGCTCAGCCTTCCGTATATTGTTGGTGTTCTATATACAGCCTAGTCTTAAACGCCGTGTTGCCAAAGGGGGGGTTGCTGTTTCTTGGTCTATTTACTTATTTATTCATACAATATATATATTTTCCTAGCTAGACCTTTTCTCTCTCTCTCTCTCTCTCTCTCTCTCTCTCTCTCTCTCTCTCTCTCTCTCTCTCTCTCTCTCTCTCTCTCTCTCTCTCTCTCTCTCTCTCTCTCTCTCTCTCTCTCTCTCTCTCTCTCTCTCTCTCATGGGTTACCATGGTTACATATTGAAGAGCCCTACAAACCAAGCCATATATTATTACGGACAAAGTTAAGGGGTAGTGCTTGGTTTTTGGTCTATATATTTATTTATTAATATATTTTGAGTTTCCTCGCTAGACCTCCATCAAGCTTAGAAAAAACACCCCCTTAACCCCCTTTCAAGATAAATGTGTAAATTTTTCGGTAGAAAAATTTCCCGGCCAACGGCCGGTTCCTTCTAAGATTAGAGGCTCTCTTCCGCTCGCTAGGAAAAAATCGACACCTATATGGTACGAAAGGTCTTACTATTAGCGGTGAAGACAAGACGGTTGTAAACAGGTATATTAGCGGTGAAGGCGGTTGTAAACAGGTATATTAGCGGTGAAGGTGGTTGTAAACAGGTATATTAGCGGTGAAGGCGGTTGTAAACAGGTATATTAGCGGTGAAGACGGTTGTAAACAGGTATATTAGCGGTGAAGACAAGACGGTTGTAAACAGGTATATTAGCGGTGAAGGCGGTTGTAAACAGGTATATTAGCGGTGAAGGCGGTTGTAAACAGGTATATTAGCGGTGAAGACGGTTGTAAACAGGTATATTAGCGGTGAAGACAAGACGGTTGTAAACAGGTATATTAGCGGTGAAGGCGGTTGTAAACAGGTATATTAGCGGTGAAGACAAGACGGTTGTAAACAGGTATATTAGCGGTGAAGACGGTTGTAAACAGGTATATTAGCGGTGAAGACGGTTGTAAACAGGTATATTAGCGGTGAAGACGGTTGTAAACGGGTATATTCCGGTGAAGACAAGACGGTTGTAAACAGGTATATTAGCGGTGAAGACGGTTGTAAACAGGTATATTAGCGGTGAAGACGGTTGTAAACAGGTATATTAGCGGTGAAGACAAGACGGTTGTAAACAGGTATATTAGCGGTGAAGGCGGTTGTAAACAGGTATATTAGCGGTGAAGACGGTTGTAACAGGTATAGTAGCGGTGAAGACGGTTGTAAACAGGTATATTAGCGGTGAAGACGGTTGTAAACAGGTATATTAGCGGTGAAGACGGTTGTAAACAGGTATATTAGCGGTGAAGACGGTTGTAAACAGGTATATTAGCGGTGAAGACGGTTGTAAACAGGTATATTAGTGGTGAAGACGGTTGTAAACAGGTATATAGCGGTGAAGACGGTTTTGTAACAGGTATATTAGCGGTGAAGACGGTTGTAAACAGGTATATTAGCGGTGAAGACGGTTGTAAACAGGTATATTAGCGGTGAAGACGGTTGTAAACAGGTATATTAGCGGTGGTGAAGACGGTTGTAAACAGGTATATTAGCGGTGAAGACGGTTGTAAACAGGTATATTAACGGTGAAGATGGTTGTAAACAGGTATATTAGCGGTGAAGACGGTTGTAAACAGGTATATTAGCGGTGAAGACGGTTGTAAACAGGTATATTAGCGGTGAAGACGGTTGTAAACAGGTACATTTCAATTTGATTAATTTTGAACCAACAACCCTAGAAACATGAATTATTTCTTGATAAACTATTTTTTATTAATTTCACCACAACACCAAACACCTCCAATGAAATTAATGAAAGCATATATGTGATCCACCAGGATTCGAACCCGGGTTATCACACAGATTTTTAGACACCTTAACCATTACACCACCAAGACGGTTAAAGGTTTATGCACACGCCTACGACTTATTATCCATTCTCGAATACTGGATATTAATCTTAGCATGTTCATATTCCAACCGCACTATAGTAGCCTAATGTTTAAGGGGAGGTTTTTAGTTTGGTCCGTAGATATCTTTCAAGCTTAAGATTACACCCCCTTGAGCCCCTTTCAAGATAAATTTGTACATTTTTCGGTAGAAAAATTTCCCGGCTGAAAGCCGATTCCTCTTAAATTACAGGCTCGCTATCGCTCGCCAGGATAAAATCGACACCTAAATGGCACGAAAGGTCTTAAAATCGACAGAAATGGGTTGAAAGTTCTTAAAATCGTAAAAATAATGGGGCGAACGTCTTAACATTAGGAAAACAATGGGGCTAAACATGAGGGAGAAAGGAGTCCAGAAAAAAATCCCTCAAGTGGAAATCTCCCCTTAAGTGAGAGGAAAGACACAGGACACGATTTGCGCCCTTGCTGGGATACTTTAAAGCCTTTGTGACCATCAGGGGTGTTTAGAAACCTTTAGTTTAGTTACTTCAACCTCTGCAGTTGTCTTTGAGTTAGCTGTGGGCAGAAAACTAATTTTGGAGAGGTAATTATAAGATTAAGATAACTTTCTGAATGCTAAGCAGCAACCCCTGCTTCATACCCACTCACATTCTCTCTCTCTCTCTCTCTCTCTCTCTCTCTCTCTCTCTCTCTCTCTCTCTCTCTCTCTCTCTCTCTCTCTCTCTCTCTCTCACCGCCTATTGTTCCTCTCTTTCTCTCTCTCTCCCACCCACTCACATTCTCTCTCCCACTCACCGCCCTCTCTCTCTCTCTCTCACCCGCCCACTCACAGTCACACTTGGCTTCACAAACGGGATTTTTCTTTGATTTCTCACCCCCTTCCTTTTGCTCTTAATTGCTTCCTTTCACAAACACATGTACACACGTTATTCCTCTGACACGCCACACACACACACACACACACACAACTCTTTACACAATGCACAATTCCTTACACATACACAATTTCTTAAATATATACAATTCTTTACACACACACACAAATCTTTACACAATGCACAATTCCTTACACATACACAATACCTTACACACACAAACATACAAGTCTCTCTCTCTCTTTTTCTCTCTCTCTCTCCCCCCCCCCCCCCCCTCACCCCCTCGTGCTCTAAAACATTACTTCACTCTCCTCCAATCCCACACTGCCATCTGTCCAACAACCTTCCTCCACATTTATCTTTTATTACGTCCAGCACTGTAGCTCTCTCTCTCTCTATCTCTCTCTCTCTCATCTCTCATCTCTACTAGAATTAAGTCCTGACCACCTCGTTTTGATCGTAAGGTCTGTGTGGCCAGTGTATCTCTGTAAATCTCTCTCTCTCTCCTTCTTCACATTTATCTTTTATTACGTCCAGCAGCAGCACGTAGGTAACAACAACAACAACAACAACAACAACAACAACAACAACAACACCAACAACAACACCCACCATTATATGTGATTAAATGTGTAGCGAGTTAAGGGGATAGGGTTTATTTACTAGTTTATATATATATATATATATATATATATATATATATATATATATATATATATATATATATATACAGTATAGTATTCTTTTAGTTTCCTCCCTAGACCTCCATCAAGCTTAATAGAATATCCTAAACAAAAACTCCGAGATTAATTTGTACATTTTTCGGTAGAAAAATGTTCCGGCCGAAGGCCGGTTCTTTCAAAATGACAGGCTGGAGGTGGCCGACTCGAGACAGAGGGCCCGGGACCACTTTCGCGTTCCCTCGCCCCTTCCTCTGTCTCGTCTAGTAGGTGAATTTTACAAGGGGGGGAGGATTCCTAGCCCCCTGCCCCCAGGAGGAAAAGTAGGACAGTAAAAGCGACAGACAGAAACAGCTAAGGTTGGGTAGAGGATGTCAAACCTCACTCTGTATAGGACCAGCCCCCACCCTGACTATACTTAATGCTCTGGACAAATAATAATGCACGGAAGAAAGACTAAAATGGGTGAATTATCCAAACCATATATATATTGGAAAGAAATGCAAATAAGACACACCAAAGATCATGCAAACAAAAGAAGTGCAAATAAGACACACCAAAGATCATGCAAACAAAAGAAGTGCAAATAGTAAGAAAACAAACAAGCGAAGAAGGAATAGATGAAGGGAATAATGAGGGGGGAGATGGTGGAAGAAGAGGAGAGTGAATGACAGAGGAATGGCAGGAGACGGAGAGAGAGAGAGAGAAGAGGAGGAAGCGACAGTCACTCACACACACACACACGGACGCACACATTCACACATACTCTCTCTCTCTCTATGCACACACACACACACACAGAGAACACACATACACGCACACATATACTCACAGATAAAGCGAGAGAGGAGAGAAAGAAAGAAAGAAAGAAGACAGAGTAGGAGTCTTTTGTATGAGGTGCTGCGTCTAGGTTAATGAAACTGAAGGTGCAACGGGAGAGAGAGAGTGTGTGTGAGTGTGAGAGAGAGAGGGAGGCAGAGAGAGAGGGAGGGAGAGGCAGAGAGAGAGAGAGAGAGAGAGACAGAGGCAGAGAGAGAGAGAGAGAGAGAGAGGCAGAGAGAGAGAGAGACAGAGAGAGAGAGGAGGGAGGGAGAGAGAGAGAGAGAGAGAGACCGATATATATATAAATAGAGATACAGATATATATATATAGAGATAGAGAGAGAGAGAACGTATATATGCTAGGGAGAGAGACAGGGGAAGATATATTGAAAGATAACGAAAGAGAAACGAGCGATAAATAGAGAGATAGGGAGAGACGGAATGATATATATATAATGGTAGAAGTGATAATATAATACAGATGGTGATCAGTGATAGGACAGATACATTTAAGGGGAGGTTTTTAGTTCGTTTCCTACTCCTCCAGCAATCTTAAAATTTCACCCCCTTGAGCCCCTTTCAAGATAAATTTGTACATTTTTCGGTAGAAAAATGTCCCGGCTGAAAGCCGGTTCCTCTTAAATTACAGGCTCGCTATCGCTCGCCAGGATAAAATCGATCCCTAAATGGCACGAAAGGTCTTAAAATTGACATAAATGAGGCAAAAGTTCTTAAAATCGCCAAACTAATGGGGCGAACGTCTTAAAATCTCAAAATCAATGGGGCTAAACATGAGGGAGAAAGGGTTAAAGAAAAAAATCCCTCAAGTGAAGATCTCCCCTTAAAAGATAGGGAGCATAGATAAAGCTTAGTTTTATTTTTCTATTTATTTATTTATTGAAGAGTTTGGTCCCTAAGCCTCTTAAATTTGTACATTTTTCCGGAGAAGAATGGCCCGGCGGCTGTTGTAGGCAGGTTTCCTTTTTAAATTACAGGCTCACTATCGCTCGCTAGGCTATAAATCGACCCCTACTGTAAATGGCGCAAGATATCTAAAGATTGACAAATAAATGGGGCGGAAGGTCTTAACATCGCCAAGCTAATGTGGGCAAGCGTCTTAATATCTCAAAACTATTGGGGCTAAGCATGAGGGAGAAGGATGTTCAGAAGAAAAAATTAAATAAAATGGAGGCATACATGAAGAGAATGTACAGTAGCTAGGAATTTAACCCTTCTAACCCCCTTCAGTATTCCAAGAGGACATTAGACAATTTTATTAACCCTCTCCGACATATGACGCGATTTTGAGCCTATTGGGGATACTTTAAAGCCTTTGTTACCATCAGGGGTATTTAGAAACCTTTAGTTTAGTTACTTCAACCTCTGCAGTTGTCTTTGAGTTAGCTGTGGGCAGAAAACTAATTTTGGAGAGGTAATTATAAGAGTGAGAGAACTCTATTTCTTATTGCTAATCTGGCAACCTCTGCGTCATATGAGTTTGAATTTGTTAAGCGTAGGGAGGAAGTTTTGACATGAAAGGGTTAACGGGGCCCTTATAGAGCTGTAGATCCTTCATAAACAGCATAACATCGTCTACTTATAGCCAACATATAATACAGATAGGAGGCCTCAATTACAAAAAGGTTTAACCCTTTCAATATTATGACGCATTTTGACAGTTTATTCTGGCTTCTATTCGACAATGTTAGACAGTTCAAGTAAGACCCTCTGACATCCATATACCCTTCCTAGTCTGAACACAATCGTATATAAGTAACACCCCGTTCTTTAACATTAATATCAAATACAAACCCCAATGTACTTGAATAATAATAATAATAATAATAATAATAATAATAATAATAGTTTATTTTAGACTCACACAGTACAGAGGGGACCATACCAAGGCCACCTAGAGTACCTCTAGGTGGCCTTGACCATACTGGGGTCCATATATACCTTACAGTAACATAAATATATATAAGCTACTGTACATAGGCTACATAAAATAAAACGAAATTAAATAATACCCAGCTTGCTATCATGTAGCTCACAGCACTGCCTCAACCAAAAACAGTGGTCATCAAACTACTGTTACCAAAACCACTGTCCTAATTGTGTACAGTACCATGCCTCACATCATTTAGCTTCCGGTACAGTACAGTATAGGAATATCGGTACTGTACTGAATAAACTAATGAAATGATAGGAAAGATAACAGAAACAAAATGGGTATCGAATCTTGAAAGAGTTAAAAGTATCACGTGGGGATTTAAAATGGTCACATACGAGTGAGCAAATGAAAAAAACATGCTAGCTTTAAAACTATGTAAAACATTGATAAAAGAAAACGGGCCCCCGGAAATATATTGCCGGATAAACTAAGGTAGATGCAAACGAGAAATATATGTAGAGACACGGACGAGGGTAGTTGCAGAGAGAGAGAGAGTGTGTGTGTGTGTGTGTGTGTGTGTGTGTGTGTGTGTGTGTGTGTGTGTGTGTGTGTGTGTGTGTGTGTGTGTGTGTGTGTGAAGGAAAGAGACTTCTGTCACATGAGCGTGTAGTTACTCCTGTGAGGTTATGACAGAACAATTGTTTTCCAGACGTCCCGGTACAGGTACACTCGGTCAAAAAAGTATCTGCACCCCTACGCTGATTATCTGGTGTGTACAGCTATATCCATCTATACTACTACCGACCTATATTACCGAGCTGTACACACCATATAATCAGCGTGTGGGTGCAGATACTTTCTTGACCGAGTGCACATCCTCATACATTGAGTCTGTAATCAACCTATGTATGTTTGATGAAGTGATGTATATCTGCATCTATTTGTCTTGTCATTTTTCTGCTGACATTTATATTCAGATTAGGAGGGGCGTATTTTCTAACTCCTTTATTATGCATAGGATCTCCTCGATATGTTAACACTGTCACCGTCCTGGGAGTATAGTTCCCAACCATAGCGGAGTGTGTTTTCGTGCCCCGAAAAAACACAGAGTTTTTGTTTTAATGTACTGACATTTGATGCATAAGTTATACATATATTAGTCCCATAATTGATTGCCATTATAATGTTTGTTCTCATAACTAACTACCATTCAATAACTCCCTGTATTTGCCACACTGCTCTCTCTCTCTCTCTCTCTCTCTCTCTCTCTCTCTCTCTCTCTCTCTCTCTCTCTCTCTCTCTCTCTCTCTCTCTCTCTCTCTCTCTCACAACCAATTAACAGGCTGCCAGTAATGCACAATATCCGAGCCAACTCCATTTTTCCTGTGTGTCAAATTTCCGGTTTCTGGGTGCTATTTACTTCTGGGGAGTAAAAGCTTGCATAGATTTACACAGTTGGACAAAATTGGAAATACAATAGGGCAGTAATAATTATCAATGTCTAATCAAATAAAAATTAATTTCCCTATCTCAAATCTACGATGAAATTGTGAATCCCTTACATTATTTTAACCCTCTGATGTTTATGACGCATTTTGATAGTTAGTTTGGCTCGCATTAGACGATGTTATACTGCTTAGGAAGGATCTGTGGGCATCAAAATGAGGAAGTTTATCACAATCTATTTTTGTATTAACTTCACCACAACACCAAACACCTCCAATGAAATTAATGAAAGCACAATTAAGATATTTTTCTGGTTATAGTTGAGATGAATGGTTGCGTCTATTGTGTAACCTGTTGGCCTATCTTTCCTAGTCGTACAAGAGCATCGGTCAACGTTCATGTCTTAGCAATCACTTCTCCATGATGCAATTTCCTGGATTGAATACTTTGTTTATACCTTGAGTCACTTCTCTTTGGAATTCAGTTAGTCAGAGTAGATATCCACAATACAGTACCGGTAGTTCATAACGGAATATCTCGAGAATAAAGGGGGCAATATATTACTTTACCTTAACCTATTATATAAGAGTTCTTTATTATTATTATTATTATTATTATTATTATTATTATTATATAAGTTCTTTATTATTATTATTATTATTATTATTAAATAAGAGTTTATTATTATTATTATTATATAAGTTCTTTATTATTATTATTATATGAGTTCTGTATTATTATTATTATTATTATTATTAGTAATAGTATTATTATTAGCCAGGATACATAAATATATAGTTATTAAATTGAATGTGTTGTTTACCCCCTTCTCCCTCATGTTTACCCCCTTCTCCCTCATGTTTACCCCCTTCTCCCTCATGTTTACCCCCTTCTCCCTCATGTTTAGTCCCATTAGTTTGGAGATTTTAAGACGTTCACCCCATTAGTGTGGCGATTTTAAGAATGGCGACTGTGATTTGTCTGCTGTCTTTAATGATAAACACAAACTGAATATGCTAATATCGTTTCTTGGATAACGTGCGGACTCGTATTTCCGCATCACCGTAATAATATGCAGATATTAGCGTAGCAAACACGAGAAACTGCTTCCGGGGAAATAGTTCCCTTTTTGCTCGATTTTTTTTTCATTTATTCATTTAGTTTTCTATAATCCTCCCTAGACCTCCATCAAATTAAACAAAAACAAAACACATGCATTAGATCCCCCTTCTGGATTAATTTGTACATTTTTAGTTAGAAAAATTTCCCGGCCGATGGCCGGTTCTTACAAAATTACAGGCTTACTATCGTTCGCCAGGAAAACAAAAATCGAAAGGTCTTAATATTGACAAACAAATGGGACGAAAGGTCTTAAAATCGACAAACAAATGGGGCAAACATCTTAAAATCTGAAAACTAATGGGGCTAAACATGAGGAGAAGGGGGTCTAGAAAAACAACCCATCTCCCCTTAAGTTGTGCAAGCAATAACTTCGGATCCTCTTGCGGGAGTTTGTCCGAGGGATAAAACTTAAGCA
>CM064563.1:23130549-23352290 GCA_032716605.1 Paralithodes platypus
AGAAACATTGTAAAAGTGGAAATTATAAGACTTTTGAACTCATTTACGTAAAAGAAAGCTAATAAAAGTGTAAATTATAAGACTATTGGACTCGTTTACGTGAAAGAAAGCTTATAAAACTATAAATCATACGTTTTTGGGACTCATTTACGTGACAGAAAGCTAATGTATGTGTAAATTATAAAACTTTAGGACTTATTTACTTGATAGAAAGCCAATACAAGTGTAAATCATAAGCTGAAAGTCTGGAGTTGCCAAAAAAAAGTTGCTGGAATAGAGAGTCGTGTGATAGAAAAAAAAAAGTTGCTGGAATAGACGCTCGTGTGATATCAGCTTTATCACACAAGAAGCACCACTGAATGTGAAACTCGAAATTCTGAAAGCTGTGACTCGCAAAAATGCATCTAGTCTTTTATATGCGAGTTGGATCGAGTGTGCGAGGTGGCGATATGTGAACGGGTGTGAATCTGAACCTTAGCAGTGGAATATACCAAAAATAAATCAAATATACTAATAAGACATTAGCAAAAAATGTGAAAACTCCGTATTAATAGAAAGATCGATGAACGGCTAAGGGCAATGTAATATGTGAAACTAAACATTTTGGCAGTATTGAAATTCACAAAAAACACATACGCGCACACATTTGATGATTTAGTGAATATATTTGGTAATACGTGGACAGTATACTGAATATATACATATAATTTCGCTTCACAGTCACACAAGGGACTGGGGTTTTCGCAGAGAGGCTCCAGTCCTGACGTTATTCTAGACTTACAGTGTGCTGGCTTAATAATCCAATAGGGTTGATAGCCTCTCAAGTCCTATTTTAACTAGCTTTACAGGCAGCAATGGAGTAACTAAAGATAATTATAGATAATTTTATAGAAATAGATTTGTCTGTATTAGTGCTGAATATATATAATTCTATAAACATGCATATTCAATACCGTAACATATATAAAGCATTATTGTATTTGTCAGAAGACGTACACTATCCACACACAAATAATCCTAGCGAAAGATCATTGGATAATCGTTATAAAATAGACAACACACAAGCAACTGTGACATAAAGAGCGAAAAGGTGCCTTACCTTTGACTAAGCATAAACTAATCAGAAACATATAACTAATTAAACAAAATAATAATAACAAAATATAACAATACATCCAATCATTACTTTATATGCTGATGCAATAGCTAGCAAAGCATAATTAATAATTAATATAGACACGAAAGAACAGATCATGAACGCTTTGCATTTCAGAATATCATTATATAGATACACTGTATATTATACTACAAATACGAAGTATAAATAAAAGATATACAGATAAATATATCACGTAATATTAGTTTTAATAGGCGTAATAGGCTACAACCCAAATATAATACTAAACAGCGCCCCTTCACGTAAGAATATCCAACCTAAAGAACGCTCCTTCACGCAAGACTATCCAACCCAGCTACACAAGAACGTTCCTTCACCCAGCTAAAGAACACCCCTTCGCACAAGAAAATCCAACCCAGCTAAGCAACGCCCCTTCAAACCCAGCTACACAAGATTATCCAACCCAGCTATACAAGAATAGCCAACCCAGCTAAAGCACACCTCTTCACCCAGCTAAAGAACACCCCTTCGCCCAAGATTATCCAACCCAGCTAAACAAGAATATCCAACCCAGCTACACAAGAACGTTCCTTCACCCAGCTAAAGAACACCCCTTCGCACAAGAATACCCAACCCAGCCACACAAGAACGTTCCTTCACCCAGCTAAAGAACACCCCTTCGCACAAGAATACCCAACCCAGCTACACAAGAACGGTCCTTCACCCACACAAGAACGGTCCTTCACCCAGCTAAAGAACACCCCTTCGCACAAGAATACCCAACCCAGCTACACAAGAACGGTCCTTCACCCAGCTAAAGAACACCCCTTCGCACAAGAATACCCAACCCAGCTACACAAGAACGGTCCTTCACCCAGCTAAAGAACACCCCTTCGCACAAGATTATCCAACCCAGCTAAACAACTTGGTCCCTTCACGCAAGATTATCCAACCCAGCTACACAAGAACGCTCCTTCACCCAGCTAAAGAACACCCCTTCGCACAAGATAATCGAACCCAGCTCAGCAACGCCCCTTCAAACGAGACTAAATCATGAGCGACCTAGTTGTAACCAGCACTTACGGCGTGGTGGAGGGTGATGGAGGAGTGAAGGTGGTGGTGGAGGGGGAAAGTGGTGGAGGGTTGGGGCTAGATGAAGACCAGGGGATAGAGAGCTTCCTATCCTTCCTCCCCCCCTACATCCTCTGTAACTCCACCAATTACACCAGTCTCCCCCTCTGTAACAACGACACCAGTTCCTTGGAGGTAAGTGTCTGGAGCCTTTACGTTAACCCCTTGAGAATCTGAGACGCAATTTGTTTCTATAATTTTGGTTATTATTGGACGATGTTATTCAGATTTATTACTAACAACTGTCCCCTACTAACATCTCCTAATCCTGCCACGTACATTAAATTTTGTCCCACGGCTTGGGAAAAATCAACACCTAATTTGGTTGAAGCGTCTTATAATCGCCAAACTAGGAAGGGACTGGAGTTTTCGCAGGGAGGCTCCAGTCCTGACGTTATTCTTGACTTACAGTGTGCTGGCTTAATAATCCAATAGGGTTGACACCTCTGTCCCCGGTCAGTCGACGCCCCTCCCCCCAACCAGCACCACCTTCGTTCATATACTTCCTCACTCCATCCTTCCACCTCTCATTTGGTCTACCTCTCCCTCTCTGTCCCTCCACCTCGCTCTCGTACACCCTCTTAGTCATTCTCTCGCTTTCCATACGTTCCATATGGCCGAACCATCTCAAGTTGTTCCTTGTCACACTTTCCAGCACATCTACCTCCACACCACACCTCCTTCTTACTTCCTCATTAGTCTGTCTATCCCTCCATGTAACTCCGCACGCACTTCTTAGGTAATTCATTTCCACTGCTCTCACTCTTGGTCTGAGTCTCTCAACCAACGTCCATGTTTCGCTTCCGTAAGTCAGTGTCGGGATTACCACACTGTTATGCAAGGACTTCTTCACTTCCATACTGACCACCCTATTTCTTGTTACTGCTTTCAGCGTTCCTACAACCCTCTTCCTCTGTTGTACCCTCTCCCGCACTTCTTCATCCATAGTCCCATCTTTACTCAACACACTGTCCAGATACTTAAAAGAGTTGACGATCTCCATAGCCTGACCGTTCAGCTTCACCTCACACTCTGTGACTTCACCTCTTTCGAAGACCATAACCTTGCTCTTCCCCGCATTTACCTTCAAATTCCGTTTTTCGCACACTGTTCCAAACTCATTTACCAGACCCTGCAACTCCCATTCATTATCACTCATCAGAACTGTATCATCGGCAAACAGCAGTATAGGTAGCTTCCACTCAATTCCCTCCCTTTTCAGCGATACACCAACATCCACTGCTCTTGATAGTATTTCTTTCATGACTCCATCCATATATACAGTAAACAAACAAGGGGACATCACACACCCCTGTTTCAAACCAACATTCAGGTCAAAGAACTCGCTCTGCTCACTCTCCACACGTACTGCCGCCTTTGCACCCTCATACATGCTCTTCACTGCTTTCAGCAACTTGCCATCTACTCCGTATATTCTAAGTACTTTCCACAAACCTTCTCTATCCACTCTGTCATAGGCCTTCTCCAAGTCCATAAAGGCAACATACACCTTTTGTTTTTTCTCCAGATATTTCTCCACTACACAATTCAGGGTAAAAATCTAATCTACACATCCTCTTCCCTTCCTAAAACCTCCCTGCTCGTCGCCTATCCATATCTCCGTTCTCACTCTCTCTCTCAATCACTACCCTAAGACCATGAAAACACTAATTTCTCAAAATCTGGAGGAAAAAACATGAACAATAAGGGTGCGAGCCTATTCCCTATAATAAGGGTGCGAGCCTATTCCCTATAATAAGGGTGCGAGCCTATTCCCTATAATAAGGGTGCGGGCCTATTCCCTATAATAAGGGTGCGAGCCTATTCCCTATAATAAGGGTGCGAGCCTATTCCCTATAATAAGGGTGCGAGCCTATTCCCTATAATAAGGGGCGAGCCTATTCCCTATAATAAGGTGCGAGCCTATTCCCTATAATAAGGGTGCGAGCCTATTCCCTATAATAAGGGTGCGAGCCTATTCCCTATAATAAGGGTGGGAGCCTATTCCCTATAATAAGGGTGCGAGCCTATTCCCTATAATAAGGGTGCGAGCCTATTCCCTATAATAAGGGTGCGAGCCTATTCCCTATAATAAGGGGTGCGAGCCTATTCCCTATAATAAGGGTGCGAGCCTATTCCCTATAATAAGGGTGCGAGCCTATTCCCTATAATAAGGGTGCGAGCCTATTCCCTATAATAAGGGTGCGAGCCTATTCCCTATAATAAGGGTGCGAGCCTATTCCCTATAATAAGGGTGCGAGCCTATTCCCTATAATTATCGTAACCTTTACCGTTAATATTGTTCATCGTAATGTAACGTTACATACCTTAATTAGCTGAAGTACCTGAGTGGGGTTATTAGGATCGAATCGTGCTGAAGCAGAAGTGGAACAGGTAGCACCCAATGTATTGTTTTAAATATCGAGCTTTAATACCAGGCTTCTTGATGTACTCCTGGATATCCCGCCAGTCGCTCAGCGTTCTGGGTATGCAAAGCCGGAGTCACACGAGCCTTTTTTCGAGCAATTTGTACGGGCATTTATGGTCTGGCAGCTTCAAAAATTACACTTTGTCAGAATTCAGCCGCTAAGCATACTCTACCTTCCGTCTAGTTACCGATACCAATGCAAACAAAGTCCTGAAATATAACGAGAAAACTTGCTCGTGGAAAATTGACTGAAAAATCGCTCGTGTGACAGCGGCTTATGTCGGGGTTTTCAGGATCCACAAAGTTGACACTATGATTTATTGACCAGTGGTGATATCCCTCCTCATCGAGTGTATCATAATGCTCTCCAACAGTCACTGTAGATAACACTCCCAGGGCGAATAAACTGTTTTATGGTAGGAAGAAGCGTGTCTCTGTTCCTCCGCTGAGCCTCAACATGATCGTCAAGGCCAACAAAGCGTCTCTTGGACACCCTCTCGATGCCGCCAAAGAGCCACACCTGATACATTTTTTTTTATTTTTTATTTTATTTTTTTTTATTTATTTTTTTTTTTATGTGAATGAGGGAGACAAAAGGCATAACTGCCTGGAGCGAGTGCCTCCCCCAGATTTGAAAGTGACAGGGCCAAAATCAAGGGACGTTCGAGCTAAAATGCCTGGACACACAGAGTTTGAGGCAATTTAAGTCAAAGGAAGAGGGAAAGACTGATTCTGGGAGAGAGTTCCAGAGCTCAGCAGTTGAATAGAAGAAAGTCTGAGAATAGCGTTTCACTCTTAGGTTGGAGAGTTGCACAGAGTAGGGGTGGGATTGTGTTATATTTGCGTCGCACAGTGAGAGTTTCGTCAATCTCCACTGTGTTATATTTGTACCCCCAATAGGCTCTTGACACTCGAACCAGCTCTGTGACCTCGGAGCAAAAACTCCACCAATCAACACTGACACGTTTTGAAATGTCCAAGTTATCAACTGCGTGGTGATGTTTAAAGTCTTTGTCCAACCATTTGTTAAGGGGGGTCACCTGTTTATTTTATCTTTCTCTCCTTGTCTCTCATTATCTGGCTTGTATCCATTCGGCACCATTCAGCCAACTGTTTTATGACATTTGTCCCCATCCAGGTGTCAATTTCTTCCTGGCGAGCGATAGCTAGCCAGCATTGTAAAAAAAAAAAAATATATATATATATATATATATATATATATATATATATATATATATATATATATATAGAAATCCGGAGACATTTTTCCATCGAAAAATTTACAAATTTAGCTTGCTGTCAATACAAAAATATATATATATATGCTGGCGAGCGGTAATATTGACACCTGGATGGGGTTAAACGTCTTAAAACAGTAGGCTGAATAGGGCCGAATTGATACAAGCCAAAGAAAGAGGGAGAGAAAGATAAAAAAAACAAGCGAGGTGACCCCCTTAACATAACCAACCACTTGCCAAGGCTACAAGTGCGTGCCCTTCAAAAATGTGCCCTTATAATGAGCACCAGACCCCCCCCCCACAATGCTGGCGTTTTTTTTTCAGTATAATCCTGTGTAGCGGGTAGACCTGTATTTATCTCAATAATTTGGTAATGTTACAATATATTTTTACATTTGACATTCATAAATAGTCCACTAATATACTAGGTTAGGTTAGGTTTTGGTTAGGGTAGGTTAAATATATTGTTCAATGATTCTTAGTAAATAGGCATCTGAAAAACAGTTCCTCCCGCTACACAGGATCTTGCCCACTTCACTAACTTGGGTAGAACACCGTGTACTTGGGTAGAACACCGTGTACTTGGGTAGAACACCGTGTACTTGGGTAGAACACCGTGTACTTGAAATATTTCCAACTCGCTTCGTCTTTTTTTTTGTAAGTTTTGTCAATAATAGAGTCAGAAGAAAGATAACATCCATCACACACAGATTCCATGGCTCAACTGACGGTAGAAACGATGGTGGTGTGGGTGGTGGCAGAGATGGTGGGTTCAGATGATTGGATGTTAAATGTGACGTAATTCAATATCGCAAGGTGATTGGCTCGTGAAACAAAATAGCGACGAAAAAGGACGGGTGTGGCGCCACTGTAGACTCATTTGCGGTGCGAAAGAGGTTAGGCGAGGTGA
This sequence comes from Paralithodes platypus, assembly GCA_032716605.1. Classification (NCBI taxonomy): domain Eukaryota; kingdom Metazoa; phylum Arthropoda; class Malacostraca; order Decapoda; family Lithodidae; genus Paralithodes; species Paralithodes platypus. Next base: position 23,137,374 of record CM064563.1, read on the forward strand.
AAAAATTGCCACGGAGTCATCTATAGGCAGGATTTTTTTCTAACTAGTTTCATCTATCTCCCTTCTTATACATTTCAGCTATTAACCCCTGCTGTACCGGCGACGTCTTTTGTATTTTATTCTAGCTATATTTAGATGATTTTGCGTAGTTTAAGAAGGATCTGTGATAGTAAGAAAGGTTAATTGAGATAGTTCGAAGCCTGTTCATTGCTAGAAGACCTTTTTAAATTCCACTACATCGTCTAAATATAGCTATAATAATATAACAAAGACGACACCGGTACAGAAGGGGTTAATGACATGTATCGTAAGAAGGTATATCATATTACAGACTAATTAAGCACATATAGATCAATGGGACTACTGTCGGTCCTAAATATAAAATTTTCCTTGTTTTTGAGATGCCTATTTACTAAAAAAAACATTGAACAATATTTGTTAACCTAACCTAGTATATTAGTGGGTTATTTATTAATGTAAAATGTAATATATTGTAACATTACCAAATTATTGAGGTATAGGTACACTCGACCAAAACACAAACTTTACACTGGTGAGCTGTCAATAATCTAGTGTGAACGGAATGAATCGGGTGAAACATACGTCTGTGAGGTATTATCATAAGATATCGACCCACTTCCAGAATGTTTAGAGCGTTAGTGTAAAGATTGTTTTTCGGTCGAGTGTAGGCTACAGGTCTGCCCGCTACACAGGATTATACCAAATTAACATGACCTGGCATTGTTTTGGCTATGTTATCACTTCCAAAGACATTATTTGAACTATAAACCGCAAACTCATCTTTACCTATACAAATAATGGCTTTCGTTTGACCCCCTGCTTCAGACTATATCATCCATTCGTAGACATTACTCATGGCTTTCTAATGTATTCCATCTATCTATCTATCTATAAACCTACTTATTTATCCGTTTATCTCTATACATCTCTTTTACCTTTATCCTCGCCCACTTATAGAACCTGTCTGTCACACACACACACACACACACACACACACACACACACACACACACACACCCACCGTACATATAATAATGATTGTACAGTATCCTCTTTCTCGCCCTTCTCCTCTCGCACCTACAGGAGAACCAAGCCTTCGAGTATGCCCTGATCGTAGCTATCGTTCTCTGTCTGTGCCCGTCTGTCTGTCTCTCTGTCTCTTTCTCTCACATATAACTACTGATATCCCCCTCTCGCACCTACAGGAGAACCAAGCCTTCGAGTACGCCCTGATCGTAGCCATCGTCGTACCCATCATCTTCGGCCTCATCGTGCTGGTCGGGCTGTTCGGCAACACCCTCGTCGTTATCGTCATCATCGCCAACAAGCAGATGAGGTCCACCACGAATTACCTCATTTTTAGGTCAGTTGAGAGAGAGAGAGAGAGTGAGAGAGAGAGAGGGGGGGGGGGGGGGTTGAAGGAGAGAGAGAGAGAGAGAGAGAGAGAGAGAGAGAGAGAGAGAGAGAGAGAGAGAGGAGAGAGAGAGAGAGCGAGAGGAGAGAGCGAGAGCGAGAGAGAGAGAGAGAGAGAGAGAGAGAGAGAGAGAGAGGGGGGGGGGGGGGGGGGGGGGGGGGGGGGGGGGAGTGAGAGGAGAGAGATGGCTGGGGAGGGAGGATTAAAGAAATATGGAGACTACTGTCAATATATGCATGCTTATTTATGCCCACAATGTACGTGTGTAGATATACACACGATACCCTAAGCATTATTCAACCCTAGGATAAACGAAATTGAGTTCATAATTGAGCTGAGAGCAAGAAGGTCCAATCAAAGGCTTAACCCCTTCTGCACCATGATGCCTTTTTACCTTTGATTCTAGCTAAAATTCGATGATTGTATGCAGTTTAAGAAGGACCTATATTACTTTTTACCAGTGTGTGTTGCTGTGGAGGCTTTAACATCAGTGAAAAATGCAATATAACTTAAAAAACTACACCACCATGGAATTAAACCCCAGGAATACTGTAGCGTTGTTTGGGTTACACACCTTGACCCCTAGTACCGTACTGGGGTGTCGGAATAACATTGTACACCCGTCATTCCCCCTCACCCAATAGTCATACCCTTACCCCAAACATGTACCCGGTGTATGTGAACGCTTTGGCTAGTGTCATAATACTGGACTCTGTTATGGAGTTGGAGGCCGTTCACTTTCCCATCGGGGTATTAAGGAGAGATTTCCACTTCAGGGATTTTTTTGTTGACCCCTTTCTCCCTCATGTTTATCCCCATTGCTTTTGATAATATAAAACGTTCGCCCCGTTAGTTTGGCGATTTAAAAATCTTTCACTCCATTTTAAGACCTTTCGTGCCATTCAGGTGACGATTTTTTCCTGGCGAGCGATAGCGAGCCTGTAATTTAAGAGGATTCGGCCTTCGGCCGGGACATTTTTCTACCGAAAAATGTACAAATTTATCTTGAAAGAGGATCAAGGGGGTGTAATTTCAAGCTTGATGGAAGTCTAGGAAACGCACTAAAAACCTCCCCTTAAGGTTGTTGATGGTTATTTTGCTTTGATATCTTTCACGTCATACAGTAATATTATACAGTGTTATATATTTTACATATATATTAAAGTGCCAATACTATTAGAGGAAGGGGGGGGGGGGGGGGGGAATCCCTCGGACGGTAATCGGAGGTTGAATGCAGATATGCGGTCAATTGGTTGATAGATATACTGTACTTGACGATGGTGTGGAACAATGTCCTACTCAAATAGTAGGTATACTGTACTATGCTCTCCCTAGACAATAGTCAGATTTTCTTTTGTTTTTTTCCCTGAAATAAAATAATAATAACAATAATGATTATAATAGTAATAAATGTTTTAAATAAATGCTCATAAGTAAACTTTTGCCACAACAGGTGCATAAATACACCCTGGTCGTTTTTCATGGCTTAATACTAATGGACAAGATACATGCCATCAGTTTCCATTAACTTGCCAGCTTTTTAAAACCAGTATGATAACGTAGCCAATATTGCTGAGGATCTTAAAAGGTTTTTAATATGTAAATCTTCTTTACAGGGCCTTATGTAACAATAAGACAATTTAATGCAAAAAATAACACGTAGTAAGTCAGAATAAATAATGGAGTGGGGACTGAAAGGGGTATATACGAGCTCAATAAACCCTCTTAGTAACATAGGTCCTTCTTAAACTGCATATCATCTAATTTTAGTCAGAATCAAAGGTAAAAAGACGTCATGGTGTTTGAGGGGTTGTTGTTGATATAGTTCCCCAGACTGTCTAGCCCAATAGATGTCATGGTGTTTGAGGGGTTGTTGTTGATATAGTTCCCGTTGATATAGTTCCCCAGACTGTCTAGCCCAATAGATGTCATGGTGTTTGAGGGGTTGTTGTTGATATAGTTCCCCAGACTGTCTAGCCTAATAGATGTCATGGTGTTTGAGGGGTTGTTGTTGATATAGTTCCCCAGACTGTCTAGCCCAATAGATGTCATGGTGTTTGAGGGGTTGTTGTTGATATAGTTCCCCAGACTGTCTAGCCCAATAGATGTCATTGTGTTTGAGGGGTTGTTGTTGATATAGTTCCCCAGACTAGATGTCATGGTGTTTGAGGGGTTGTTGTTGATATAGTTCCCCAGACTGTCTAGCCCAATAGTCCCTAGTCAGGTAGACCAAAGCCACTCCAGATAATCGGGCCCCCGAAGGGGCCAGAGTGACATGAGATCTGTCTCTGAGAGGGCAGCAGGGGAGTGGATCATCAGCCCACGGGCTTGCACCCCCGGGCCAATGCCGCCACTGTCCGCAGCCCCCCTTGTAGTGTCGCCCAATCGGGCGATCTCGCCAGCACCTAGAAGGAAAAGTAGTTCAGTAAAAGAAACAGACAGAAACGGCTAAGGTTGGGTAGAGGATGCCAAACCTCACTCTGGATAGGACTAGCCCTCACCCTTGTGTTGATGGAGTTAAAACGCAATTTGGCGATACAGGAGACAACCCTTCCTGTTATTGCTTTCTGTAGTGATGTCCTGACTCTGGGTTGGCCCCTTTGATAATCCCTGCCACCCCAAGCTGAAAGGAGGCAACACAAGTAATAAAATCAATCACTGTCCATTGTAGTCTGAAGCAAGGAAGGGAGAGTGCTGGGGAAAGTAGAAGAGGTGGAAGTGAAGTTTAAGGGGGACCACCTCGTTTTTTTTTCTCTCTCTCTCTGGGTTGTATCCATTCGGCCCCATTCAGCCTACTGTTTTAAGAAGTTCATCCCCATCCAGCGGTAGCGAGACAGTATATCCAGCTCGAATAAAATACAAAAGACCACGCTGGTACAGAAGGGGTTAAGTATATATTTGCCCAGGACACGAACATAAAAGTACTGAGAGCTGGTAGGAAGGAAGCTTTCGGGCATTACTCCGAATGCATCCTATATTAATGGAACAAAATGGAAGTCCCTGTTGCATTAGCTGGGTCTCGGTGAAGGAATTATGTTATTATTATTAGTAGTAGCAGTAGTAGTAGTAGTGGTAGTAGTAGTTGTTGTTTTTGTGTTATTATTTATTAGTAGTAGTAGTAGTAGTAGTAGTAGTAGTATTTTTTTATTATTATTATTATTATTATTATTATTATTATTATTATTATTATTATTATTATTATTTGCTTTAGGAGTATCTACAGTTCATATGTGTGGCTGTGTCTCAATAATTCACAAATGGCATGTTTGTATAATACTAAATATTACCCTTTAATGTTGTCTGTCTGGGTGTCCGTTTGTTTATATATGTGTCTGTCAACCTGTTGTTGTTGTTCCCCAGGCTGTGTGACCGAACAGCCCCAAGATCCCGAGCAAGGCCAAGACCATAACCGAGCGCCCCCACAGAACCCTCCCCTGTCTACCTGCTAAACAATATGCCTTGCTAACCGGAATATCTCTCTCTCTCTCTCTTTATAATAATAATAATAATAATAATAATCGGTTTATTTCGAGCCGGCAGCCAATGGGGCTGAAAATACACAGCCTTAACCTAGATCTTATCCTAATGGATCAACAGACTGATCCTGGCAGCTAACGAGAGCGCCTACATACTCCCAAGGGAGTAGGACGTGGGCAGGAGAATTTGTGGGTCCCCCGAGACGATCCGCCCAGATCTTGCCTTCACGGCCAGGGAAAGTTTTTGAGAGAACTTCCCCTGCCGGCGCGTGGGATCAAACCCCCGACACCAGAGCTAGCGCTCCCAATACAGAGTACTAAGCGCGCTCGGCCACCGTGACCGTAAATCTGTCTGTCTGTCTGTGTGTTTGTCTCTCTCTATCTCTCTCTCACACGGTTCCTCCATCAGACCCCAGGATAAAACTAGGCTTCCTCATTTTCAACTCGGTGTGTTAATTTCCTTGGCAATAAGACGTTATGATGAAGGTGTGTGTGTGTGTGTGTGTGTGTGTGTGTGTGTGTGTGTGTGTGTGTGTGTGTGTGTGTGTGTGTGTGTGTGTGTGTGTGTGTGTACAAGGTATTATATAACAGACCCTGTGGTTCAATTGAATGAGATACTACTTTAATAATAAGCAATTGACTATGTGTTTTAATGAATTAAGATATTCAACACTTGTTTATTCACCTGTTTCATATACAGAAAATCCTTTATACACATTGTATTTTATATATACAATAGACTAAACATTTATAACTCCATACCACCATGATTAGATCTTGGATTCATACTGAAATTATGCATTTCGTAAATAAACATTAATTCTGTTTTGTTTAGGTTATATAGTGTTCTATCTGGAGACATATTTTGTAAACCTGTAAATACTGTTAGGCGTTAAATTTGAATATATATTTTATTTTGATGTAAACAAATCAATGATGTTCGTTGTCATTAGCCTGGTACATATTTTATTGTGATTCGGCTCCTTCGGGTATTCCGTGTGGAGTCAATCTTTACTGTTGTTGCTGCACCCTTTTGGCAGGCTTCGCTAGCTTTTGGCAGGCTTCGCTAGCTTTCATAATAATAATATCTTAGATTCCAATCCTTGGAGTACCACATGTATTCATTACTTTCATTGATTACATTAGTTAGGTTTATTTGTAAATTTATTTGTGGGTTGGACCGTTGGTGAAAACTAATATGAATTTATAATAATAATAAAAATAATAATAATAATATGAAGAAAAATAAGAAGAAAAATAAGAAGATAATAATAATAATAATAATAATAATAATAATAACACTTATGGTTAAAAACACATGCGCAGATATGGTCCCAGGTTTATTCAACGTTTCGCCTTCTATGGCTTCTTCAGGAATACAATCGTTGTATTCCTGAAGAAGTCCTTCTACGGCTTCTTCAGGAATACAATCGTTGTATTCCTGAAGAAGCCGTAGAAGGCGAAACGTTGAATAAACCTGGGACCATATCTGCACATGTGTTTTTAACCATAAATGTTGCAGCCTACGCTGTTTCTTTCTTACTAATAATACTGTTGGTTGTTCTCAGCCTGGCGATGGCGGACCTGCTGTTCATCGTGTTCTGCGTTCCCTTCACCGCCTCGGACTACATCCTGGCGTCCTGGCCCTTCGGTAATATCTGGTGTAAGGCGGTCCAGTACCTCACCTACGTCACCGCCTACGCCTCTGTGTACACCCTTCTGCTCCTCTCCTTCGATCGCTTCCTGGCCGTGGTGCATCCCATCCCAGCCTTGACAAGTGAGTGGCAGGGAAGGCAAGAGATGGGAAAGGTCGTCGTATGGAATGGTTAAAAATAGCTTGATGAGTGGTTATTTTTAAGAGTGAGTGGCAGGACAGGCACACGATAGCAAATAAGTTAATTGGTAAAGATTTAAAATAGCTATGTACTGTAAGTGGCTATTTTTACGAGTGGCGAGAATACACACGATAGGAAATTTTGTCAAACACACGATAGCAAGTAAGGCCATAGGGAGAGGTCTAAAATAGCTAGGTGAGTGGTTAGTTTTACGAGTGAGTGGTGGGGAAGGCACATGAGATAGCAAATAAGTTCATTGGTAAAGGTTCAAAATAGCTACTGTATATGAATGGTTATTCCATGCAACAAGTGAATGGTAGGAATGCAAACAATAGACAATTAATATACAAGTGGTTACTTTTACAACTAGTGGTGAGAATACACTCGATAAGGAAATATGGTCATAGGTAAATATTTAAAATAGGTATATAAATGGTCTTGCTGAGGCACGGTTAGCACTATACCAACATCAGCCACAGTGATGACTTGGTGGGGCAGTGCTGTGGCGGGATTTTATTGTACTACAGTACACTCCAACTACTGAAAGGCAACCCCGTCTGAGCCGTTACAATACATGTACATACAATCCAGTTGTTACAAACATTTTATGAATGGAGGATGCCTTTAGGCACATGGACCTTTTTGTTTTATCTGTGTTTTTCCTTCCTCCATTCATTGTCTCTTAAAAAAAAAAAAAAAAAAAAAAAAATACATACATCGACAGGGATCTGCCTTGCTTAGGCCAATCGGCTTTCTGCAGACTCCCATTTTCTTATGTTCTTATGTTCTTATGTAATGGAAAATGACGTTAAACCATTGTATTGTAACAAGTGAGTCGTAGGAATACACAATAGGAAATTAATATACGTGGTTACTCTGACAACAAGGTAGTGACAGGGAACACACACGATAACAAAATTTAGTAAGGTCAGGGCAAGTAAATGTATTGAGGGATAGGCCTTTACAACGGCACCACGTAGCTACTTTCTACTTGGTCTATTTTCTGAAGAGTGTAGAGAGGGGAGAAGGGGTGTTGGAGAGAGAGGAAGCTGTTGGAGTGGCTTTGTTATGAGTGTTATTAGTCTGTATAGAGAGTTGAGAAGGGGTGTTGGAGAGAGAGAGGAAGGTATTGAGGGATAAGCCTTACCTCGTAGCTACTTTCTACTTTTCCTATTTTCTGAAGAGTTTAGAGGGGAGGAGGGGTGTTGGAGAGAGAGGCAGCTGTTTGAGTGGCTTTGTTATGGATGTTATTAGTTTGTATACGTCGTCGAGGTGTCCCCCGGCAGGGTTAAGGCTCATAAGTTACACAAGTGGTTATTTTTACAAGTGAGTGGCAAGAATACACAGGATATGTAATTACAGCATTAACAAAAGTTCATAATAACTCTGAGAGGCTACGTTTACAAGTTAGTGATAGAAATGCACATAAGAGGAAAATACTATATAAGTGCGGTTCTGTTCGTCATATTAAAGGGGCACACCTCGTTTTTTTTCTCTCTTTCCCTCTTTCTCTGGGTTGTATCCATTCGGCCCCATTCAGCCTACTGTTTTAAGACGTTTATCCCTATCCAGATGTTACTGCTCGCCAGGATATTTAAAAACGATATTCTTGACAGCAGGACGTAACCCAAAAATAACCAAGTAAACGAGAATGGCCCTGCTTGATGAGAAATTACTGGAGGCATGAGGGGCTGAATGAGAGTGTGAGAGAGAGGGAATGAGAGTGTGAATGAGTGAGTGTGGGAGAGAGAGAATGAGAGTGTCTGGGAGAGAGTGAATGAATGTGTGTGGGAGAGAAAATGAGGTGGAGAGGGTCTGTTTAATATCTAGGTGAGAGGTTGGGAAGGAAGAGAGTGAGGAGGAGATGGATAGTGTGAGGTGGAGAGGGACTGGGGAAAGTGTGGGTATGAGAGGATAAATGAGAGTGTGGGAGGGAGTGAAAGAAGTATAGAGAGTGTGTTTGTGGGAGTGTGGGAGGGTGAGTGTTTGTGTTTGTAGGAATAGTGTGGGAAGGATATGTGGGAGCATGAGAAGATAAATGAGAATGGGAGGATGAGTGTGGGGAGGAAATGTGAGAGTATGGGAGGATAGATGAGAATGTGGGAGGGTAAGAGTGTGTTTGTAATGATACTGTGGGGAGGATATGTGAGTGCATGGGAGGGTGAGTGTGTGTTTGTGGGCATAGCATGAGGAGGATATGTGGGAGTATGAGAGAATGAATGAGTGTGTGGGAGGGTGAGTGTGTGTGTTTGTAGGAACAGTGTGAGGAGGATATGTGAGAGTATTGTTTCTGTTATCTTGAGATGTGTGTTAGAATGAAGCAACGTAGGACTTTTTTCTACCGAAAAATGTACAAATTTATATCGAAGGAAGGTCTTGTGGGTGTTTTTTAAAGCTTGATAGAGGTTTAGAAAGCAAACTAAACCCCTTCCTTAAACCATTGAGCCGAACCTGTAAATTGCTGCACAATACTGCCTGAGCTCCCTTAACTCTCTCAGCATCTCCCCTCTCTCTCTCTCTCGACTCTTAATTTTGGGCGGAATGGAGACGAAGAGGAGCGCCGCGCATTCAATTCTTCATTTAAACTTCTTCGTAAACTTCATGCTCCTTCTCTCCTTTCAACCATTTCTCCTCCTCTCTCTCTCTCTCTCTCTCTCTGTGTAATGCTCTTATTTCTGGCATCCATGATATTGTTACACACACACCTATATATACAGTATATACAGGGTGTCCATAAAGTCTTTAACTGATTTCAAACCTATATTACACAAAAACCATATTAGGTACAGACATATGGTCTTCTGCAATTTCAACCTTACTGACTAAATTTTTTTTTACATCACTCAAGAACTTCAACATGTGCTCCGTTTGTTGCCCGGAGTATGTCTAAGCGATACTCTATCTCAAGCCAGATATTCTCCAACATATCCTTAGTCACCGACGCTAGAGCTGCCGTTATCCTTGCCTTCAAGGCCTCAACATCAGGTACTGGTGTACAGTGCACTTTATCCTTAGTATACCCCCATACAAGAAAATCAAGAGGGGTAATGTCTGGTGAACGTGGTGGCAATGGTGTTGGGCCATCTCTCCCAATCCAGCGATTGAGAAAGGTTACATCCTATTAACATGTGGTGGATCTCTTCCATACTCATTTCTAAACTTGCGGTGAACTGCATTTGGTGATCTTGTTTCATGGTACCATAACACACGCTGAGCTTTCTCCTGCAAAGTCAGCATTTCTGTTACGATGGACTCGACTGGCGGACCGATTGATCACAGTGGCTCTTACCTGAGCTTTCTCCTGCAAAGTCAGCATTTCTGTTACGATGGACTCGACTGGCGGACCGATTGATCACAGTGGCATCTGTAAGAATACAACAAAATGTTTAGTAATTGATCAACATAATGCCAAATGTTTGTTCCTATCTACCATACTTTCGAAGTTAAAATTTGTATTAATCAGTTAAAGACTTTATGGACACCCTGTATATTTGTCTGTGTATGAGGGAGACAAAAGGCAGGCTTCCTGTAATGAGTGTCTCCCGCAAAGCCAAAAGAGTGACAGAGAGCCAAATCCAAGGGACGTTATGGTCAAAATGCCTAACCACACAAAGTTTCAAGCAGTCTAAGTCATAAGATCAAGGAAAGATTGATTGAGGGAGAGATTTCCAGAGTTCGCTATATATATATATCCATTTGTCTATCTCCCACACACCCAACTTAAATTAACCTTCCCCCCCCCCCCCCAGTTCGGACAGAGAGGAACGCCATCTACGCCATCGGGTTCAGTTGGCTCCTGATCCTGACCTCCTGCATCCCGCTCTACCTCTGCCACGGGATCAAGGAGCAGAACTTCGAGGGCGAGGTGTTCTTCCAGTGCTCCTTCCTTGACGAGGACTACAACTACAGCGCCTTCCACGTGAGTCCGAGGAGAGGAGGGGGGAAAGAGGGAGAAAGGGATGGTAATTCTACAGAAGTACTATCGGCGGCAAAAGTCCTGTCGCTTCCCCTGCCTAAAAGCTCTAAACCTTGCTCTTCCCCATCACCCTACACCCTCACAACCACACGCCTCATAATGTGCCATGATGTAGTTGTTGTTGCTGTTCCTCAGGCTGTCTGGCCGAGCAGCCCCAAGGTCCCGAGCAAGGTCAAGGCCATAACCGAGTGTCTCCACAATACCCTCCCTGCTTACCATTAATAAAGCCCAAGTGACCGAAGCCACTCCAAAGGCAGGGAGCTGAGGAGGGTGCGGAAATGCCCGGGAAACCAAAGCCCCACCCAAGGCCCTGTGCCCCTCAGCTATTATGAAGGGAAAGTTGAAGGGGCAAAGGAAAATTGTGACGCTTTGGCTCCCAATCTACCAACCTCTAGGTTGGCAGTAGGCAGGTCAATCCATGGAAGAGACGCTGTCACTTGAGATCTAGAAAGTATATAAATAAAAGGTTGATGTAGTAGAAATATACACATTTTATACACCTAACATTTTAGAGTCTATAAATATTGCGGGTCACGGTAAGGCACGAGAGGCGACAGGACTTTAGCCGCCGACTGTACTATCAACAACAAAAGTTCATTCATGCAGTTGTGGATGGCCATCGCTCACTTCCTCAACCTATCAACTCAGGAGTGAGTTCCTTAGGGTTCTGTCCTGTTGCCAGTTCCCTTTGCAAGTAAATTGTTGCATACATTTAATCTTTTTAAGGTCAATTTTTGTGATTGCATTCTAAAATTTGATATCAATAATTGTAATCAAGCATTATTAACTTGAAGTTTCTCATATAACCTCAGTTTACTTTTTGTCTGTACATCTTTTTGTATTGTTATTATTGAATGTTTTCTATAATTTGTTTCTAAAATGTTATTGTTTTTGTTAGAAGAGTTCTCTTATTTAAATCTGTTGTTGCTTCTTCATATTTTGCAATTATACATTATTTTATTGTATCTATTCACTTTTGATAGTATCAATTGCTTGTCTTTGGGATATCTTTAATTTATTTGTACGATAAATGTAGGTTATTTGTAGGGTAGCAATTGGTAGGGGTGACGTGTTGATGCTATGCTGACAGGTACCTACCCGATAGCACTATCGTTAGTGAGTGCTATATGTATTGTTTACTATTGTTAATATCTTGTCAAATTGCAAATGTCATCATTATCACTACAACTATCATCATTACTTATCACCATCATCACTACTATTATGACCATCATCACTACTACTAGTATTGTCACCATCATATCTACTACTGTCACCATCATATCTACTATTATCATCATCATCATCACTACTGTCATCATCATCAATACAAATACAACCATCATCACTACTATTATCACCATCATCACTACTATCACCATCAATCCCACTATTACTACCATCACTTCTAATGCCAACTAAACTAACTTAACCTAGCAAATACGGAGCGAGATGTTTTCGCCCCCAGAACGAATGTGTTCTTATTTTGGACCTAAAATCGTAACTATTACACAAATTCAAAAAAGATTTTTTGACTGACGTTCGCATTCACCCAACAAATGTTCGTGTGAAATTTGGTGAAATCCGTCCAACGGTCTAGGAGGAGTTTCGGGACAGTCGGACGACAACAACGACAACGACGGACATTTTTTCCCGGTGATACCCACTATACAGGGGGGCGATACCAAACTCTGCTTACGCAGAGTTGATAAAAAAATAAGTGAACCTTCCCCAACCTTCCAGATCGGGTTCATAACAACGATGTACTTCCTTCCGCTGCTGGTGATTGTGGTGCTGTACCTGATGATTCTCAAGCGGCTGTGGTATGGCGTGGGTCACCGGAGCGCTGAGAGTGTCCGGGGCAAGAAGAGGGTCACTAGGATGGTCGTTATCGTCGTCGTTACCTTTATCGTCTGTTGGTTTCCCATTCAGGTATAGTTTTTCATATCTTTACACACCCTTTTCAACATCTGACAGACATTAATACAGCATACTAATCATAAATTAATCAGTGATAGGCAATATGGTTTTAGACGATGTCGATCAACTGCAGACATTCTTTGCCTTCTTACGCATCAAATCAACCAAGCTACAGACCAACATGGTGAAACACATACAATAGCACTGGATATATCAAAGGCATTTGATAGAGTCTGGCATCAATCCTTATTGTCGAAGATGTCACACTACGGCCTTGCATCATTAGTTCCACTAATTTCTTCTTATCTTCATAACAGAAAAATACGTGTAATGGTAGATGGCCTTTATTCTCAATTTCACTCAATAAATGCTGGTGTTCCCCAGGGATCAGTTTTGGCCCCAACTCTGTTCCTCATTCATATCAATGATCTCATATCTACCACTCATAATCCAATACATTCCTACGCAGATGACTCAACACTCCACAGTTCCTTCACATTTACCAATTCTTTCACCCAACCCGATCTTATAAATTCAAAAATAAACTGCAATTTCTCTGAACCGGGACCTTTCTAGAATTAATGAATGGGGACAAGAGAATCTAGTTTCCTTTAATGCACAGAAAACCAAGTACATTCAATTTTCTAACCGACAGAATCTCACTGACTCCCATATATTTTTTAATGATGTAAATATTCCCACTTCCCCTAGTATTGACATTCTCGGTGTAACATTAACTACTAACTTGAGCTGGACACATTATGTTAGAAGCATTGCTAAGAATGCCTCTAAAAAACTGGGACTCCTGTACAGAGTTCGAGAATTCTTCACTGACGAGCAGTTGGCCGTAATATATAAAAGTCATGTGCGCTCTCAGATGGATTACTGTTCACCTCTGTGGGGTGGAAGTGGAGTGGTTGCATTGAGGCAGTTGGACAAAATTCAAAATAAAGCTATTAGATTAATCAATAACCCTGCAATCACACAGGACCTTCCTACATTAGCCATACGAAGAAACGTTGCATCCCTTGCATTATTCTACAGATATTTTCACAGCAATTGTTCCGAGGAACTTGCTTCAATTGTGCCGCCTCTCCACATCTTTCCCCGTAGAACTAGGGCAGCTGAGAGCGCCCATGAATTTACACTTTCTCCTCCACAATGCAGAACTTCTGCTTATCAGAATTCATTTATCCCCAGAGCTACTACTCTTTGGAATTCACTTCCCTCGAATTGCTTTCCACAAACTTACAATCAACAAATGTTTAAATCCAGTTGTTACAAACATTTTATGAATGGAGGATGCCTTTAGGCACATGGACCTTTTTGTTTTATCTGTGTTTTTCCTTCCTCCGTTCATTGTCTCTTAAAAAAAAAAAAAAAAAAAAAAATACAGCGAGCCAAACGCAATCCCAGCCGAGACATGACTTATTAGCGCTACCGTACAGTTGGCCAAATAAGTGATGTCTCGGCACCAATTATGTTTTGATCAATAATTGGTATCGGCAATATTTACACATGATTTCTTCTTTTTGAGTGAGATATACCAACATGTTCCTACAGTTACCCTCCCTATTCAACATCTGACAGACATTAATACAGCACACAATGAGCCAAACGTAATGCCAGCCGAGACATGACTTATTAGCGCTACCGTACAGTTGGCCAAATAGGCTAAGTGATGTCGCGTCACTAAGTATATTTCTATCAACAATTGGTATCAGCACTATCTAAGGTTTAAATCATCGTTCAGAGTAAGATATACAACCATGTTCCTATCTTTACCCACCCTATTCAACATCTGACAGACATTAATGCAGCACACAACGACCCAAACGTAATGACAGCAGCGACACAACTTATTTGGCCAACTGTACGGTAGAGCTAATAAGTCATGTCTCAGCTGTCCTTACATTTGGCTCGCTCTGTGTTGTATTAATCCTTTTATTCTAGCTATATTTAGACGATTTTGTGCAGTTTAAAAAGGATAAAATTATGAGGTAGTCAAAATTATTAATTCAGAGGCTATCAACCCTATTGGGTTATTAAGCCAGCACACTGTAAGGTAAGCATAGCGTCAGGATTAGAGCCCATTTTCGAGAACTCCAGTACCTTCCATAAGCATTTGGTATACAGCCATATGATAAAGTGGAAAGACTGAACACTGAATGAGGGAAAATACGAACTAGGCAAGCGTTTAAATGGAGTGTTTCATAAACTTTTCCTCCACGTTTCAAAATTGTTCAATACAAAATATGTTCATCCTCATCTTTCACTGCAGGCGTGTGTGCATCGAGAAGATAAACTGCTGTAGGGAAAATGGTGAAAAAGAGCAGCGACAGACAAACAGAAATCTAGAAAAATACGAGGGGTAATAAAAGATAATGGAAGAAAGAACCTCCACACACACAGAATACGAGGGTGTTGTAAAGAATGACGAGAGAGAGAGTGTGTTGTGGTTGGGGAAAGAGGAGGGTCATAAAGAGGCTTTATATTATTGACCTGGCCATTATTGTTTGCTGCTTCATCGTTAGCTAGGTCATGCTGCCAGATGTTGTAGTTCCCTAGACTGACTGGCCGAACAGTCCCGAGACCGGTCACCTACCTATGTCACCTATGTGGAATTCGCCACTTTGCTAGTGGCACCGAGGAGCGCACCGCCCTTCCTTGTTGTTTGAAAATTGAATGAGGGGAAAATGGGTGTAGACAGCTCCAGATGCTCAGGCCCCCGAAGGGGCCAGAGTGAGATGAGATCTGTGTCTGAGAGGGCAGCGGGGGAGGGGATCATCAGCCCACAGGCTTGCTACTCCATGTCATTGCCCCAACCATCCGCAGACCCCTTGCAGTGCCACCCAATCAGGCGACCTCGCCAGCACCGAGAAGGAAAAGTAGTACAGGAAAAGAGACAAGCAGAAACGTCAAAGGGTGGGTAGACGATGCCAAACCTCACTCTGGATAGGACCAGCCCTCACATGGCACATGTGGGTTCTTCCTCTCTCTGTGACTGTATGCGTAGAAGTAATATTTTAACTATTTAATGAAGAGGGTAGTTTGATATGCAGTACTGTATTCACATTATCAATTAATTATCTATCATAATCTTTAGCCAATCATGCATTGTTTATAGTTTTCATACATTACGACACGAGACCGGTACCGCACTTCGTATGGAACACTCGGTCTTTAAATTTGTGTATGTATGGATGTATGTATGTATGTTTGTATGTATGTATGTATATACAGTATGTATGTATGTACAGTATGTATGTATGTATGTACAGTATGGATGAATGTATTTATGTATAAAACCATTGAGAGGGAAAGGAGTTACGAGCGCGACTTTATTGCATATATCGTTAGCTTGAGAGTGCAGTTTGGATATAAAGGATTAAGGGGTTGCCATAAAGGTATCGTAAAAGTAATGTTATATCTTTCTTTACCTGTGATAAGGGAATTGACCACTTGCCAGTTTCATTCTATAAGGAAGTTGGAGCATATATACAGTATATATATATATAATTAGTTTTCATAGGAGGGGACCTAAATGGGCATGTTGGTAGGATACGAAGGAGTGTATGGTGGCGCTAGAAATGCCGAAGGTGAAAGAATCCTAGAGTTTGGTGATGCCCTAGCGTAATAGTTTATAAAACAATCCATCTCTAATAATATCTCTCTCTCTCTCTCTATCCATCTCTCTCTCTCTCCCCGACAGTTGGTATTGCTGCTCAAGTCTCTGGGTATGTACGAGATGACGACGTTCCGGATCATTACCCAGATAGCGGCTCAGGTGTTGGCGTATATTAACTCCTGCGTCAACCCCATCCTCTACGCCTTCCTCTCCGATCCATTTAGGTCAGTATTAAGGCGAGGCAGAGTTTTTTTGTTTTATCTTTCTCTCCCTCTCTCTTTGGCTTGTATCCATTCGGCCCCATTCAGCCAACTGTTTTTAAGACGTTTATCGCCATCCAGGTGTCGATTTTTTCCTGGCGAGCGATAGCGAGCCAGCATGGTATGGAGAAATCCGGCTTCGCCGGAGACATTTTTCTATCGAAAAATGTACAAATTTAGCTTGCTGTCAAAAAAATATATATATATGCTGGCTCGCTACCGCTCGCCAGGAAAATATTGACACCTGGAAGGGGGTAAACGTCTTAAAACAGTAGGGTGAATAGGGCCGAATGTATACAAACCAAAGATAGCGGCTCAGGTGTTGGCCTACATTAACTCCGGCGTCAACCCCATCCTCTACGCCTTCCTCTCCGATCCATTTAGGTCAGTTAAGAGGGGTTTTTCTCCTTGACCCCCTTCTCCCTCATATTTAGCCCCATTAGTATTGAAAATTTAAGGCACTCCGACCATGAGTTTGGCTATTTTACCACTTTCGTCCCATTTCCTTGTCAATTTTAATCGTTTAATGGTAACCAGAATAAGATGAACATTGCGTAATGATGGTGAAGGGGTTAACATTTATAGTTGCCATCTTCTTCCTTTACAGAAAGGCTTTCCGGAAGGTGATCGCGTGTGGGCCTCAACGTCGCTCGGTTCTGAATGGGAGGACGCACAACAATAAATCCAACGAGACCAGACCCTTGAACCCGCGACCCAGCCCCAAGCCTCTCCCAATGAGCAACCTGACCCCTTCCATGAACCACCTGAGTCCCTCCCCCACCCACCACCTCAACCACACCTCCAACACCTCCGTCACCACCACCTTCACCAACGGAGCCACACGGGAGGACGCGGCCGCCAGCCCCCAGCCGGGAGACATCAAGTTCCTCTCCGGGCAGCGGGGCACGTTAGCGGCCAACTACGGCGGACTGAGCGAAGGTTCTTGTAACTCCTCCAGGGGGAGAGAATAACACAGGGTAGCAGACATCAGTCACGCCAAGTCTGTTAGCCCTATGATGTGGACTCATACCTTTAACACTATTTATACCGAGCTCAGTGAATAATTTTGCCACCGAGTAAAAAATCCAGTGCCGTGACAACAATACAATGCGTGGATTAAGTTTTACATTTATGCCATTATTTAAAAAAGTAATAATGCCACCGAGTAAAAAAATCCAGTACCGTACCGTGGAACAAAATACAATGCGTGGGTTAAGTTTTACAGTTATGCCATTATTTGAGTTAATAATAATGCCACCACGTAAAACATCCAGTGCCGTGACTACAATACAATGTGCCGAGGTTTTACAGTTACGCCATTGAGTGAATAATGATGCCACCGAGTATAAAAATCCAGTGCAGTGACTACAATACAATATATGGATTAAGTTTTCCAGTTACCGGTATGCCATTATTTGAGTGAATAATAATGCCATTGAGTAAAACAATCTACAGTGCCGTGAATAACTTGCAATGCGTGGATTAAGTTTTCCAGTTATGCCATTCCTTTCAAAGGAAATTGACAATTCAGGATATTGAAAATTTCTTAAGATATCCCTGACATTATAACATTGACAAATCATTACTATGACGGTTTATCGTCACGACCAACGATAACTTAGTATGTAAAGTTCTATTGTTTTTGTAGTTTGAAAGCTTTACGGAAAGTGTATTTTTAGAACGAAGGCTTGTCTATATATATTTAGCATGAGTAACGGAGTATGAATAGAAATAGACATATATATTTTTTGTAAATACAGTTATTTCTTATATGTACTTCACGTAGAGCCCTAGTAAGCTAAGTAGTATTATGTTATATGTCGATAAAAGTAGCACAAGAATGACAGTGTACAGGAAGGTTATATGTATCACTATGTACGGAGTGCGTGTATTGTCTCCAGTCTGTGCCCTGATCATTACTTCAGTGTTTACATTCAGTACATCGACCCTGGCCCAGAACACTATAGCCTATTTTCTTCCAGCTGACGGTAAATTGCCATGTTACTATATATAGCTGAATAGTTAAATACATCTGGGCCAGATTTTGACAAAGCTCCATGGCTATATAAAAATTATAATAGCACCAAGTTGTTTTCCAGGAGTTCATTGGGAGATTACTGTCAATGTGTGTGATGATGTTATATGGAATGATTGACTTATATATTCAAGTATACAGTATATTGTAAAAACAAATTATGCACCAGAATGGTATTGCTGTTGATTACTATTTCCAGGTTTAACAATGTATATTTGTTTGTTTGTAAAAAGACGTGACCAATGCTCAAGAGTTAATATTAATATTCGTTGTTTTCTTCCTGGTGACTCGGCCTGTGGTCATTGGCAGTGGCTGTGTTGGTATGCTATTGAGCCCCGCATGCCGACCCAACCTTGACCTTTGACCTCGCCCACCGTGGCAAGCTGACCCGTGCCCCTAACGAATGCCAGGTCAATAATTAGAAGCGCTATCACGTGAGAGTTATTTTTGCGGTATTTTTCCTCGGTAACTGTGGTGTAGATGCTTCCAAATCATAATTGTATAAGATTTTAACCAACTATGACAATCGAACGCCAGACGAGTTAGCAATACCGATGAAAAAGAAACCTAATTTGCTGCCAGAAATAAAGATACCAATTTCAAAGTGACCGGGAAAAGCCATCATGTCATTGGTGTAAGACTTTTGTTACAATATGGTAACCCCCTTCACTTCCTAAACTGATGAAAATCGTCAAACGGTAGCTATGATACTTTTTTAAAGGTTGTCGTTGGATTGAAATGGAATGCAAGCTAAAGATGTGAGCTACAATACTGTTAACCCCTTGAATACCAGCGACGCACGTTATGCGTCGCCTATGTATGTAATGCTTAACCCCAGCGACACAACGGTTGCGTTCGCGTTAATTACCCTTGTCCTATGGTACCTAGAGGGTTCAGATTTGTATGGGAACTGCTTTAGTATCCCACGCAAGAATACCGATGGTTGGAAACCCTCCAAGTCCAGCCATGTTCGTGTGGGCATGCACGGGAGTGATTTTCCAGTATTTTGCATACCCATTTCCCCATGTTAATTGCGACTTTCCGCCGCCCCGCAGGACCCCTAAATGACCTAGATGAGCGTTTTTTGTGTTTTTGTCTTCATTACTAACCCATCCCATGTATTTTCAGGAAAAAAAATTACACCCTGCTGGTCTCTCGTTGTACATTCATTATAAATCAGCTGGGTGCTCAATGGGTTAACCATACAATGGTTTAGATATTCTTGATATGTGAGCGTTTATCCAGTTAAGTTGCTTAACTATTTTATTCCAAAAAGCGATGTCTACCAGATATCAGATCAGATCAGATGAAGGTATTGGGGGATAAGCCTTTACAACGGCACCTGGTATCTACATTCTACTTTTCCTATTTTTCTGAAGAGTGTATAGAGAGGGGAGAAGGGGTGTTGGAGAGAGAGGAAGCTGTTGGAGTGGCTTTGTTATGTGTGTTTAGTCGCATCAATTAGATCACTTGAGTTTTTTCCCTCGACTACACGAAGTTCTTCCCAAGCTTAATAATACCATTTGGCGCAGGCCGCAAGAGACATATACTAACAGTGACCGTATTGAACGGGTTAAGACAAATGAGATTACGGTGCTACATTTAAGGAGGGTGGCCTGCTTTTTTTTATCTTTCTTGGTTGTATCCATTCGCTCCTATTCACCCTACTGTTTTAGACATTTATCCCCATCCAGGTGTCGATTTTTTCCTGGCGAGCAACAGCGAGCCAGTATTTTATGGAGAAATCAGGCTTCTCCGGAGACATTTTTCTATAAAAAAATTACGTTGTCCCTCTTGGCGTGAAATCGGCCTTCCTTTAAGGAGGGTGACGGGCTTTTTTTTCTCTCTTTCTCTGGCTTGTATCCATTCGGCCCCATTCAGCCTACTGTTGTAAGATGTTTATCCCCATCCAGGTGTCAATTTCTTCCTGGTGAGCGAAAGCAAACCAGCATTGTGTACGGAGAAACACGGCTTCGCCGGAGACACTTTTCTATCGGAAAATATACAAATTTAGCCTACTGTCAAAAATTTTAACCAAAATATGCTGGGTCGCTACCGCTCGCCAGGAATAAATCGACTTCTGGATGGGAGTAAACGTCTTAAAACAGTAGGCTGAATGGGGCCGAATAGATAGAAGCCAGAGAAAGCGAGAAAAGGATTTAAGACGTTCGTTCCGGTTAGTTTGGCGATTTTGAGACCTTTCGCTTAATTTTTGTATCAATATTAAGACACTTCGTGCCCTTGAGGTGTCGATTTTTTCATGGCGAGCGATAGCGACCCTGTAATTTCGGAAGGAACCGGGACATTTTTCTACCGAAAAATGTACAAATTAATCTTAAAAGGGAGTCTAGGGGGGGCTATTTTAAGCTTGATGGAGGTCTCGCGAGGAAACTACAAAAACGGGATAAGAAAACCCAGCAACGAAAATAAACCAAAACCTTATAATGACACCTAATAATTGTACTGTAATCATATTTATATCCTGTATATTCGGTATTTATATCATTGTGCTCCTCTAGGATATTTACACATTTTTGTGATATAGTTATGATATGGATTATAGCTTTAACTTTTTGTGTAATGGCGCACACACACACACACACACAAAATTAACCGATTATTATTATTACTATTGCACACACACGCACACACACACACACACAATATTAACCGATTATTATTATTACTCACACACACACACACACACACACACACACACACACACACACACACACACACACACACAATATTAACCGATTATTATTATTACTCACACACACACACACACACACAATATTAACCGATTATTATTATTACTCACACACACACACACAATATTAACCGATTATTATTACTCACACACACACACACACACACACACACAATATTAACCGATTATTATTACTCACACACACAATATTAACCGATTATTATTATTACTCACACACGCACAAAATTAACCGATTATTAGTATTACTACCCCCCCCCCCCCACACACACACATACACAAGATATATAATACTACAGTATGTGTTTTCCTACCAATAAAATATAAAATAATGTTTATCGGTCAAATTAGATCACTACTTTTAGACGTTTAATGGGGGATGGGTCGTTTTTGTGGGCCCCCTTCTCCCTCGTCTTTAGTCCCATTAGTTTTTGAGATTTTAAGACGTTCGGCCCATTAGTTTGGCGATTATAACACCTTTCGCCCCATTTCTATGTCAATATTAAGACCTGTGCTATTTAGGTGTTGATTTTTTCCTAGCAAGCGATAGCGAGCCAGTAATTTAGGAAGAACTGGCATTCGGCCGGTACCGTACATTTTTCTAGAAGGGGGCCAGAAAAATCGGCACATCTCCCCTTAAAGGTTTGATATGATTTATACCTATGCCGTTTTTGTTTTTTTGAACTGGCGGTAAATTGCAAAGTTCCCATCAAGATTTCCCATTATTTTTATGATGTTGTCGTGAAATAGGGTGCTAATTATTCAAACTTGGTCTTAATGGGATGCAGACACATAGTGGTTTCATATTTTATCCATTAATGGGATGCAGACACTTAGTGGTTTCATATTTTATCCATTAACCCTCTCACATCCTGACGCGATTTTTGAGCCTATTAGGGATACTTTAAATCCTTTGTTACCCTGGGGTATCTATAAACCTTTAGATTGTTTACTTCAACCTCTGCAGTTGTCTTTGAGTTAGCTGTGGGCAGAAAACTAATTTTGGAAAGGTAATTATAACAGTGAGAGTAATCTATTTCTTATTGCTAATCTGGCAATCTCTGCGTCCTATGGTCGTGAGAGGGTTAAGTATCGAGAAATTAGCTGCTAAGGGATTCAATTTACCGTCAGATGAAATGAAACCGATTATAATGATTTTTTGTTATAATATATTTTGTATGTCATTGGGAAACCTGTTGTCCTGTATAAGATATATATATATTATGTTATTATTATTATAAGATGTTAGCACGTCAAGGAAGTCTTTTATTAACCCATAGTGTATTAGTGTATTAAGTTTCCTCCCTAGGCCTCCATCAAATTTAACCCCTTCAGTACCGGTGCCGTTCTTTCAACTATTCTGGCCACTAGTAGACGATTGTATTCATCAATTGAGACACTTCGTCCCCCCCCCCCCCCATCAATTGAGACACTTCGTCCCCCCCCCCATCAATTGAGACACTTCGTCCCCCCCCCCCATCAATTGAGACACTTCGTCCCCCCCCCCATCAATTGGGACACGTCGTCCCCCCCCCCCCCCCCCCCCCGATCAATTGAGACACTTCGTCCCCCCCCCCCCCCATCAATTGAGACACTTCGTCCCCCCCAGCAATTGAGGCACTTCGTGCCCCCCAGCAATTGAGACACTTCGTCCCCCCCCAGCAACCCAGACACTAATTCGTCCCCCAGGAATCCAGACACTAATTCGTCCCCCAGCAATCCAGACACGAATTCGTCCCCCAGCAACCCAGACACTAATTCGTCCCCAAGCAACCCAGACACTAATTCGTCCCCCAGCAATCCAGACACTAATTCGTCCCCCAGCAATCCAGACACTAATTCGTCCCCCAGCAGTCCAGACACTAATTCGTCCCCCAGCAACCCAGACACTAATTCCTCCCCCAGCAATCCAGACACTAATTCGTCCCCCAGCAGTCCAGACACTAATTCGTCCCCCAGCAACCCAGACACTAATTCGTCCCCCAGCAATCCAGACACTAATTCGTCCCCCAGCAACCCAGACACTAATTCGTCCCCCAGCAGTCCAGACACTAATTCGTCCCCCAGCAACCCAGCCACTAATTCGTCCCCCAGCAGTCCAGACACTAATTCGTCCCCCAGCAGTCCAGACACTAATTCGTCCCCCAAGCAACCCAGACACTAATTCGTCCCCCAGCAGTCCAGACACTAATTCGTCCCCCAACAGTCCAGACACTAATTCGTCCCCCAGCAAGCCAGACACTAATTAGTCCCCCAGCAACCCAGACACTAATTCGTCCCCCAGCAACCCAGACACTAATTCGTCCCCCAGCAATCCAGACACTAATTCGTCCCCCAGCAGTCCAGACACTAATTCGTCCCCCAGCAACCCAGACACTAATTTGTCCCTCAGCAGCCCAGGCACTAATTCGTCCCCCAGCAGCCCAGACACTAATTCGTCCCCCAGCAAGCCAGACATTAATTCGTCCCCCAACGGTCCAGACACTAATTCGTCCCCCAGCAACCCAGACACTAATTCGTCCCCCAGCAACCCAGACACTAATTCGTCCCTCAGCAGTCCAGACACTAATTCGTCCCCCAACAGTCCATACACTAATTCGTCCCCCAGCAACTCAGACACTAATTCGTCCCCCAGCAACCCAGACACTAATTCGTCCCCCAGCAACCCAGACACTAATTGATCCCTCAGCAGTCCAGACACTAATTCGTCCCCCAGCAACCCAGACACTAATTCGTCCCCCAGCAACCCAGACACTAATTCGTCCCCCAGCAATCCAGACACTAATTCGTCCCCCAGCAACCCAGACACTAATTCGTCCCCCAGCAATCCAGACACTAATTCGTCCCCCAGCAGTCCAGACACTAATTCGTCCCCCAGCAACCCAGACACTAATTCGTCCCCCAGCAATCCAGACACTAATTCGTCCCTCAGCAGTCCAGACACTAATTCGTCCCCCAGCAACCCAGACACTAATTCGTCCCCCAGCAACCCAGACACTAATTCATCCCCCAGCAATCCAGACACTAATTCGTCCCCCAGCAACCCAGACACTAATTCGTCCCCCAGCAGTCCAGACACTAATTCGTCCCCCAGCAACCCAGACACTAATTCGTCCCCCAGCAGTCCAGACACTAATTCGTCCCCCAGCAACCCAGACACTAATTCGTCCCCCAGCAACCCAGACACTAATTCGTCCCTCAGCAGTCCAGACACTAATTCGTCCCCCAACAGTCCATACACTAATTCGTCCCCCAGCAACTCAGACACTAATTCGTCCCCCAGCAACCCAGACACTAATTCGTCCCCCAGCAACCCAGACACTAATTGATCCCTCAGCAGTCCAGACACTAATTCGTCCCCCAGCAACCCAGACACTAATTCGTCCCCAGCAATCCAGACACTAATTCGTCCCCCAGCAACCCAGACACTAATTCGTCCCCCAGCAACCCAGACACTAATTCGTCCCCCAGCAATCCAGACACTAATTCGTCCCCCAGCAACCCAGACACTAATTGATCCCTCAGCAGTCCAGACACTAATTCGTCCCCCAGCAGTCCAGACACTAATTCGTCCCCCAGCAACCCAGACACTAATTCGTCTCTCCGCAGTCCAGACACTAATTCGTCCCCCAACAGTCCATACACTAATTCGTCCCCCAGCAACTCAGACACTAATTCGTCCCCCAGCAACCCAGACACTAATTCGTCCCCCAGCAACCCAGACACTAATTGATCCCTCAGCAGTCCAGACACTAATTCGTCCCCCAGCAACCCAGACACTAATTCGTCCCCCAGCAAAAAATGGTATGGCTTTAATCTTCATACTCTGTTATTCAGCATGATCCATAATAATTATACTATATTCCGAATATATTCTCCTGTGTTTCAAAATGTAAGATATAGTGTTCATAAATTATCGGCCTCGGTATTATCATTTTGATATAGTAGTTGTACATATTTGACTACTCAAGATTGACGTAAAATACCTTCATTACGCCTCTCTCTCTCTCTCTCTCTCTCTCTCTCTCTCTCTTTCTCTCTCTCTCTCTCAGAGAGCCTTCTACTTTACTGTCCTATTCTTCCACTATAAATTGTCCGTCTAGTAGTATTAATTAAGGCCGGACCACCTAGTTGGGACCGCAAGGTCTGTGTGGTCTGAGTATCTGTGTGTATATCTCTCTCTCTCTCTCTCTCTTTCTCACTCGCTCTCGCGCTCTCTCTCTCTCTCTCCACCAACAATCTTTACAAGCAGCAAGTGTAGCTCTGACAGAAAACCCAAGAAAAATTCCCTTCCGTACACTCTCTGGACTCGTAAAAAAACAAGGGGTGAGTTTTTAATGAGTTTACCCTTCGAGTTAGATCGCTCCTGTGTGTTGTGCTCCTAATCTTAATTACTTTCTTTGTTCCTGGTGTTCTTTCTCCGGAGAGTAATTATTGTTTGTGTTTGTAGAGTCGTGGGCCATAATAGCTACCCACCCCATTTAACACTTACACTGCGGGCATATTTCCGCCATACTAGGGCTCATTCAGGCATTCCTGATTGATTAAGCAAGTGTCTGACATTCGCTAATACTGAGCAATTATCGTTAATGTCGCGCTACATTTGCCTTCGCTGTATGTCTAGCGAGAGTATGGCTCATACTCCTCAGTGCCTCGGCCGGATGGCTGGAGAGAGGATAGAGGGCCTGTCACGCTCCCGCTCACTCGCACTTGATTCTACAGGCTTTAAGAGGCTTTAAAAGCCTGCAAGTTGCTGTAAATTGACATGGCGTTCCGGAACATCTCCTGCAGCCAATGGGTTAATATATATTTTTGTTTGTTAATATTATAATGGCAACAGCAAAAGTGTGATTTACTATTTCCTCTATTAAAGAAGATAAAGGTATATCAACCAATCACGCAGTTTGCGTGATTTGGAGGTTTTGTTTAAAGTGATCAACCACGCGAATTACACTCATAAACTTTCAGAAAGTTGGTCAAAATAATCTTAGAACAAGATCCACTAAAACTTTCCCGGGTCTGGCATGGTCGGTAGCGCATCTGGCAGATGATTGAAGGGTCGGCAGTTCGAGCCCAGGCCGGCAGGAGCCGTTGGTAGATGTCAAGAGTTTGGACATTGAGGACTAGCAATGCGTGGCAAATATCCAGTAAGTCACTGTAACAAGGACATACCCTAGCCCTGTTAACCCCTTCTGTACCGCGACATCTTTTAACTTTATTCTGGCTACTATTAGACGATTTTATTCAACTTAGGAAGATCAACACATTAAAAGGCTACAGACTATCTCACTTAACCCTTTTGACTACCACAGATCCTTCTTAAACTGCACAAAATCATCTAAATATAGATAGAATAAAATATAAAAGACGTCGCCGGTACAGAAAGGGTTAATCAAGGGAGTAAGTGCACGGCA
This sequence comes from Paralithodes platypus, assembly GCA_032716605.1. NCBI lineage: Eukaryota > Metazoa > Arthropoda > Malacostraca > Decapoda > Lithodidae > Paralithodes > Paralithodes platypus. The sequence goes on from CM064563.1 coordinate 23,164,081, forward strand.
TTAAAAAATGAATAAAAACTGCCTCACTAAAATTTTCGCTACGAATAGTGATTGATGTGAGGAAATTAAGGGAATCTACTGCAAAGAGTCTCGCGATTTTTAACAGAGGATCCCTGGAAGGGGCATATTAAGCCACCACGCTGGCTTAGAACGTGTTGGTGAGCTGGAAAGCTTTTAGTCTGATCCCCAAGAGTAACTGTTCAACCATGGCTAAACCTGAGCTAGCATATAGCTTCGATGATCATGGAGAGACTAAAGCCTCAACTAGGAAATGCAGTAGTGTTCGAAGAGGTAGATTATATATATATATATATACTGTATATACGCACCTCTAATTTTGATTATCATTAAATTATTGTATTCAGCTTAGGAAGGACTTGACTGAGCCAGAGGATTAACCCTTTCTGGTGATGGGCAGATCTTTTCGGACCACCCTGTTTTATTTCATTTGTTTGGAGACATTAAGAAGTTCCAGTTTACCAACTAAATTAGTATATCTGTATACGATCACTGTTTAATAATTCCGTCTTTCCGTTCACTAATTCCCTCCACATTCCCTTCTCTCCCGTTGCACCTTTGTCTCTTTAATACCTCCTTCCCTTCCTTCTCTTAATATTAGCCAGCACATCATCAATCTATACTTCTCTCTCTCTCTCTCTCACTCTCATTCTCTCTCTCTCTCTCTCTCTCTCCTCCCTAATCATCCACCCTAATACCTTACCACTCCCCCTCCTCTCTTTAATCATTCACGGAGGCTCCTATTTTATTTTACGATCGCGTTATCCTATTATCTTTATTATTTTGTGTTTAAGCTTATTCGGTATTATTATTATTTACAAGGCCACACACACACGCTCGCTCTCTCTTCTCTCTCTCTCTCTCTCTCTCTCTCTCTCTCTCTCTCCACATAGCCTACCGCAATGTATATTGATATTCATACACCGGTTTCCTTTCAGAATTGTAATAACAGAGTTAGTTTAGATGCTTTCCAGTCACTCCGCCTCATGACCACTTCGCCTCATGACCATTACGCCTCACGACTACTTCGCCTCATGACCACTTCGCCTATGTCCATTACGCCTCACGACCAGTTCGCCTTGCCACCACTACGCCTCACTACCACTTCGCCTTGCGTCAATGACGCCTCAGCACCAGTTCGCCTCATGATTCAGCTTCCATAACACTTCGCCTCACTACTTATTTGCCTCATGATTTTACATATGTTTGTGCATATATGTATGCATGTACAGTATGTATGTAAGTTTGTATGCATGTATGTATGTATGTAATATGTATGTATGTAATTCAGAGTTGGGTCAGTTAAGTTAATTAACTTAACTTTTTCCGATTAACCAACTATTTTGAAAAATGGGTTAACTTAACTTAATCGAAATATCTTTAAATTAATCGTTAACTTCAATTAATTTCCGATTATTTTTCCTCTAAATCATATTTTCTACTCTGTGAACGGAGTCTGGGAGAGCAGAGCGAGGTGGTAAATTCAACACTCCCGTGATAATGTATAGTCTAATCCTAGGATCGTCTTGTCGGAATAGTAGACCTTTTCCATATTTCCTTTGTCTGTTTCTTGCGGTAAAAGTCACAAGGAGTTACAAGGAATAGTTAGTATCTCAAACACTTTGCAGTCCATTCCGGAGAGATACTCGAAGAGGAAAGAGAGGGATTATCTAGTGCACTATACTCATTGCAGTGTGCAAAATACCATCTACTCACTTCCTGAACTGTTCTACTGAAGAACTGTTTACATCTTTTGAGGGAAGTTTTTTTCCAGTGGAACACATCTTATATATAATAAAGTTTCCACAAATATTAGTGCTGAACCTTTTCAATTCTAACTTCCAGCCATGGTTGCGTGTTGTATTCATATTGAAACTAAACAGAGAGAGAGAGAGAGAGAGTTCATTAGTAATTTAAATCAAAGTTGAAAAAGAACTTATTAAATACTACATAATCTAAATATCGGGCCTCATTGTTCTCTATGGTAATATGATGTCCTATATATTCTTACTCATATTTGTATGACTGTATATATGTGGGTATTTCAATATAGATACATATAAACTATATACAGTCAAACAAATATGAATGTGTGTGTAAAAGTATGTAAGTCCACGCACATATTTATGCAATGTATATACATAAGAACATAAGAAAATGGGAGTCTGCAGAAAGCCGATTGGCCTAAGCAAGGCAGATCCCTGTCCCACACAACCCCAATTACAAAGCCCAATTATAGGCTCAACACTCTAATACCCTGAGGATCATCTTACCAAAACGGTTAGAGATTAACGCAGGATTACGGGGGTCTGCAGAGCGCTGATTGGCCCAACCCTGCTGATCCCTCTTCACACCCAACCCTTCTCGTCCATATGCTTATCCAATTTTATCTTAAAGCTCCCTATCGTTTTTAATCCCACTATAGCACTTGGTAGTCCATTCCACCCATCTACAACTCTGTTACCAAACCAATATTTGCCTATATCTTTTCTGAAACTAAATTTATCTAATTTGAAACCATTGGTACGAGTTCTTTCGCTATCACTGAGCTTTAGTACATTTGTCATGTCCCCTTTGTTAATCCCACTAACCCACTTGAACACCTCTTATCATATCCCCTCTAACTCTGCGTCTCTCTAACGAATGTAAGCCTAATTTCTTCAACCTTTCTTTATACGGAAGATTTCTAATATTATGGATAATTTTTGTCATTCTACGTTGTACTCTCTCCAATGAATCTATGTCCATTCTGTAATAAGGACACCAAAATTGAACAGCATAATCCATATGGGGTCTCACTAATGACAAGTAAAGTTTTAAGATAACATCAGCAGTTCTGTTACTCACACTCCTAGAGATGAACCCGAGAATCCTGTTTGCCTTGTTTCGAACGCTTATACACTGTTGTCTAGGCTTCAAATCATTGCTAACAAACACACCTAGATCTTTCTCACAATTCGAGTTTTCTAATTCCATATTAGCTAGTTTATATTTAACATTTGTATGCATCTTCCCTATCTTTAATACCTTGCATTTGTCAATGTTAAACTTCATCTGCCAATTTACTGACCATTCGTGTAAGGTATCTAGATCCCTTTGGAGGCACTCTATATCTCTATCTGAATCAATTGTTCTCCCCATTTTGGTATCGTCTGCAAATTTACTTATCCTACTAGTTATACCTAAATCAAGGTCATTTATGTATATAACAAACAACAGAGGACCTAATACAGATCCCTGGGGGACACCACTTTTGACTGCTCCCCATTCTGACTTCGTACCATTTATGCTGACTCTCTGCTTCCTACCAATTAGCCATGACCTAATCCATCCCAACAACGCCCCACCTATTCCATGCGCCTCAACCTTTCTCATCAATCTCTCATGGGGGACTCTGTCGAAAGCTTTACTGAAATCTAAATATATTATATCATATGACTTGTCATTATCTACTGTTTCATATACCTCTTGAGAAAAAACTAAGCAAATTAGTAAGGCAAGAACGTCCCTGAGTGAATCCATGCTGAGAAGAATTTATTAAATTAAATGTATCTAAGTGGTTTCTAATTTTACTAGCAATAATTGACTCTAGTAGCTTTCCTATGATTGATGTAAGACTAATGGGACGGTAATTGGATGCTATTGATTTGTCACCTTTTTTGAAGATCGGAACTACGTTTGCAAGCTTCCAAGCTTCTGGACCTATACCTGTCTCCAATGACTTGTTAAATAAAAAATTTAATGGGTAACTTAACTCATCCCTACATTCTTTTAATACTCTAGCATATACCTCATCAGGACCAGGCGATTTATGAGGTTTCAGTCTGTCAATTTCCTTAAGCACATCATTTCTACTTATAGTAACCGTACTTAACCTATTTTCTATACTATCGCTATATACCTTACGGACTTCTGGAAACTGTGCCAAATTTTCATTAGTGAAAACGGAAAGAAATTGACTATTTAATGTACTGCACATTTCTAAATAATTTTCTGTCATTTCTCCTATCGAAGTTTTAAGGAGACCAATTACATCTCTAACCTTGGATTTATATAGTTGGTAAAAAGCTTTAGGATTATTTTTTGAGTCATTGACAACCTTAATTTCATAATTTCTTTTTTCTTTCCTAATATCCTTTTTTACCTGTCTTGATAGATTCTGATAGTAAGCAAGTAGGTGAATTTCGCCTTTCCTAATTTTTCTATAAATTCCTCTCTTTTGTCCTAGATCTAATTGTCTATTATTCATCCATTTGGGTTGGTTCTGTGTTGATCTAAATTTTCTTTTGGGGATGTATTTATTTTGTGCATTGAATACTGACTCGATAAAATTAAATTATCGTATGTATCTACCAAGGTTGACGTCTCTTCCTGACTTAAGATGACAGGTGCCTGAGAAGGGGTACACTCATTTGGACACCTGGATCGACTTAATATTTTGACCATAGGGTCAGCTAATAGGGCTCTTCTTAACCCACCATAATTGGCTTTTCTGAAGTCAGGTATTAATGTTGTATTCTCTCTGGTATTACCTTTCCATTGTATATTAAAATACACAGAATTGTGGTCACTATTTCCTAGGTGGTCCCCTATCTCTACATTATTTACCATATGTTCATTGTTACTGAAAACTAAATCGAGAATATTATTACCTCTAGTCGGCGTATCTATGAATTGAAATAAACATACAGTATTCAATATGTCCTTATTTGTCAGTATATATTTATGGATGTATTCAAGTATGTAGCCTATATATGCTTCTATTAATATCTACAGGATTGTATGCATATATATGTAGATATGTTGTATGGGTATGTACTGTATGTAATGCGTATCTATGTGTATGTATACTGTATGTATGTGTTTGTGTATATATACAGTTGTATCCATGTGAGCATGTATGTATAAGTGTATATATATATATATATATATATATATTCATGTGGGTATGTGTGTGTATGTGTATATACGTATATGTGTGTGGATGTATATGTGTGTATGTACGTATATATATATATATATATATGTATGTACGGTATATGTATGTATAAATATGGGTGTATGTATGGGCATGTTGGTATATACTGTATATGTATGTATTGCGTGTATATATGCATCTAAATGTGTATGTACAATCTAAGTTTATACCTAACTTTATACCTAAGTTAATACTTAATGTACACTTTGTAATTGTAATTATGAGCAGAATAACCACTAATTATGAGCAGAATAACCAATTTTAAGTGGAAATAAAAAAAATATATTATTATTTATATCTCTCTCTCTCTCTCTCTCTCTCTCTCTCTCTCTCTCTCTCCACCTCCTCCTCTCTCTCTCTCTCTCACACTCTTGGCCATTACAAAGGTAAACACAGAGGAGCCCCCTGGCGTGATGAAAGTGCGACCAAGGGAGACATAACACGGAAAACAAGTATAACAAGATATTGGAGGAAACAGGAAGGGATGAGAACAAAGAAAATTCAAACATGAATAAAAATAACATATAAATCACATGAATATTAATAACATGGAGAACAAGAATAACAAGACATTGGATAAAACAGGAAGGAATGATAATGAAGAAATAACATGAATAGGATAAATCAACACCTGGATGGGGATAAACGTCTTAAAACCGTAGGCTGAATGGGGCCAAATGAATACAAGCCAGATAAAGAGAGAAAAGGAGAGAATAAAAGCAAGGAATTAATTTGTCCCCATCTCCATTATTCATCTAGTACAATGTGTTATAGCCAAATGTTTAGTTATAGTCTGTTCATTCTAGGTTGGGCAGAAATCGTAACCTCTAACCTCTGTAACTCTAAAAGGGCTAGAGCAAATGAACTGTCAATCTATACACCTATTCCCCAGCCAAGTCTTCCTATTTGGTATAAATATTAGCTTGATTACTCTAGTCCTTTTCGAGTTACAGAGGTTAGAGGTTACGATTTCTGCCCAACCTAGAATGAACAGACTATAACTATATTATTTCTGCCCAACCTAGAATGAACAGACTATAACTATATTATTTCTGCCCAACCTAGAATGAACAGACTATAACTATATTATTTCTGCCAACCTAGAATGAACAGACTATAACTATATTATTTCTGCCCAACCTAGAATGAACAGACTATAACTATATTATTTCTGCCCAACCTAGAATGAACAGACTATAACTATATTATTTCTGCCCAACCTAGAATGAACAGACTATAACTATTATTTCTGCCCAACCTAGAATGAACAGACTATAACTATATTATTTCTGCCCAACCTAGAATGAACAGACTATAACTATATTATTTCTGTCCAACCTAGAATGAACAGACTATAACTATATTATTTCTGCCCAACCTAGAATGAACAGACTATAACTATATTATTTCTGCCCAACCTAGAATGAACAGACTATAACTATATTATTTCTGCCCAAACTAGAATGAACAGACTATAACTATATTATTTCTGCCCAACCTAGAATGAACAGACTATAACTATATTATGTCTGCCCAACCTAGAATGAACAGACTATAACTATATTATTTCCTTGAAGCTCTGACGCGTTTTAGCAGTTTATTTTGGCTGTCACTAGACGATTTTATGCAGCTTAATAAGGATCTGTGGGTATTATAAGGGTAGAGACTATCTCGATCAACCCTCTGACTTCCATATACCCTTCTTAATCTGAATAACATCGTCTAATAACTACCAGAAACCAAAACAAGAATTGCGTCTTGGATCATGAAAGGGTTATTATGTTTCACTCTTGGTGTAAATGATTCTAGAACAGTGTAATGTATCTTGCTACAAATTAACAATACCATTACTCTAGTTCTATTCCTGAGGGTAAATCCGAACTGGACGATATAATAAAGGGGGGGGGGAGGGTTCGTTCTTCTCGCCCCCCTTCTCCCTCATGTTTTGCTCCATTAGTTTTCAGATTTTACGACGTTCAGCCCATTAATTTGGCGATTTTATGACCTTTTGCCCCATTTCTTTGTCGAAATTATAACTTTTCGTGTCATTTAGGTGTCGATTTTTTTCCTGGTGAGCGATAGCGAGCCTGTAATTTAAGAGGAACCGGCCTTCGGCCGGAACATTTATATATCGAAACATTTATAAATTTATCTTGAAGGAGGGTCTTGAGGGTGTTATTTTAAGTTTGATGGCGGTCTAGGAAGGACACTAAAAATAAATATTAAAAAGATACATAAATGAGCAAATAAATACGGCCATCCCCCCTTAATTAACCCACCCTTCCTCTCTCAGCCGCAGGGGGGTTATAGTCTTACGTCTGAACCTGACAAGGTGTACGATAATTAACTGTAAGCGGAGAGAGGCTATACCGTATATATTTACTTGTACTTAATTAATTTTGAATACGTAGCCAAATGAACTCTTCCTCCTCCAGGAAAACAAGCTATCTATCTATATATATATATATATATATATATATATATATATATATATATATATAGATATACAACTAAATAAAACATTCAAAATATCCCCCTTAACCGTATAGCCTTGTATTTTGCTTTATTATAAACACCTACAGACTAATTCAGAGTTGGATATGCAGTGACACAGACATTTTGTGAGTCATATCTATCTTCATACCAAATTACAGATCAGTATCTAATAGAATACGGCTACAAATCAATATTATCGTATCCACAGCCGATCTTTCATTCCAACAAAAACAAAAATAACAACAACAAAGTCTTGGGCCTTCGTCTTCGACGCAGGCAAAACTATCTTTATCAACTGTCCCCTACTAACATCTAATCCTGCCACGGACATTTGTCTCAGGGCAGTATTCCCTTTCAATTATTCCCTTACCCACTCTAAACTACTATTTGGACACTTGACCATCTGTGTTTTGAAGGGCAAGCAGCCTTAAGGGGTCGCTGAACCTGTTGTTGCTTGATTTCCTTTGTACTCCTTTGTACTAAGAGTACAGAAATATATGACAAGTCTCTTTATCTAAAAGCTGGTACCAGCAGACTACAACTTTGTTATTTGAAGTGTGTGAGGCCTGGCCACTGTTGAAAGTTTGGAGGGAAGGTTTTTATTTCATGTGTCCGGAACCTACTGTAAAGCGGCAGAGTTTATGACACCAAAAGTTGTTCTGGAACCCGAGGACTCTACCGGTCAGGGTTTGTGTGCACGGACAAGTTAGGTTACGGGGGACCGCCGGCAGGAAAGGGGAAGGATAGAGAATAGTCACAGGAGTTGGTCAAATCAGGTTATTAGCTCATTTAATCAAGTCGGTCAAATCAGGTTATTAGCTCATTTAATCAAGTCGTTTGTTAGTTATAGAGGTGATCGATTATTCAAGAGTTTTGGTCTACGTATTTGGAACAGGGTATCGTGTTCATATAATATCGGCAATATGTCATTAAAAACAGAAACAAACAAAGCAAATGTCTTATATACTGTAGGTAACCATCATTTCAAAAAAGGAATTATCTTCGTGAGCACTCCTTTCATATTTGCCATTTCAATTTTGGATTATATTTTGTATGCAACATTACTGATATACATAACATAATGGAGCATACACAAATTGATTGTGGCAACTGTACACTGGCACATCATTACCATCCCCCGTCGATGTGTTGTGGCAGCAATTGATAGGGGAAATGGAAAAATAGTTTGTATGGTATCCCTGGAATCCATATGACATGTTGGATATGATGAAAAATTAGGAATGCTATGAAGTTCCCCTCACTGCCGCTTCCAGGCTTTATCACTACCCAATATATTGTATGCACTCAAACGATAATAATAATAATAATAATAATAATAATAATAATAATAATAATAATAATACAAATAATAGTTATCATAATAATAAGACTAGCCTAATAATACAAACAAAAAGTAAACAAATATTATGAATATTATCATATTAATTAGGCCTAGTAATAGTAGTCAAGTAGTAGTAGTAGTAATAGTAGTAGTAACAATGGTAGTAGTAGTAGTGATAGAACATGACGTAGAAGCTTTCAACGATAGAGAAGTGGTAGTAACAAATGTTGTCCAAAACGAAGCAGTTACCCATCAAATACTACATTTTCTTCGTTTTCTGTATACCTACCGCATTGGAGAAAACGTTAATATGACCCCAAACTAAACTACTTTCCATAAAGCCATATAATATAACTTTAATTGTAAAAATGCACGTAATTTCTAAAGGCATTTTTTGCCATTCTAGAACCCATACCATGAGTATTTATGGACTGATATACGTCTAATGATGCACAGATGTGCAATATACCTATATAAGCAATATATCAGAGATAGCCTACACAAAATTGCGTTATTGACATTGGGGAATCTTACCCAGAATTTGTTTGGCCAACATTTTAAGTTTTTCTTATTAATTAATTTATTAATTGATGTTCACAAATTATTTTAAGCACTTTCTACTAATAAAAACCGAGGAATTAGACCGACGTGTGTATTTATGCTTTAAGAATGCACCATGCATATTTCAAGAGGTTTCAACAAATTTGTTATTTTATTTATATTTGTTTCTGAAAATAACAAAACATATTAATTAAAAATATATAAATAATTGAAAAGAAACAAATTTCGGTGAAAATATAGAGGATACTACCACACACTCACTCTCGCTATTACAATAATCAGTGTTCCTCGGAGCTTTCCCAGTGTATACCACCTACGTAGGGTACGTAGTACCTGTCTTGCAACACAATCCCACCCCTACTATGTGCAACTCTCCAACCCAAGAGTGAAACTCTATTCTCAGATTTTCTTCTATTCAACTGCTGAGCTCTGGAACTCTCCCAGAATCAGTCTTTCCCTCTTCCTATGACTTAAATTGCTTCAAACTCCGTGTGTCCAGGCAGTTTAGCTCAAACGTCCCTTGATGTTGGCCCTGTTACTCTTTCAAATCTGGGAGAGGCACTCGCTGCAGGCAGTTATGCCTTTTGTCACCCTTATTCACATAGTAAAAACAACCCACACTAATAGAATAGCAAACATGTTGGAATATCATAAAATTGACTATAACATTGCTCGTGTGATACTTGCTTAAGACATAATTATATAAACGAGAGGTCAGATTAGTATCCCAGCCCACCCCTCACACAGCGGCCATAAAAACAATAGGTGGGCCCAACATATGTCATAACAACTATAACAACATTACTCTCACAAATCCCTAGAGAATTATATGTGGGGTTCCACACACACTATAAAACTCACTCCCACTCTCACGCACTCTCTCTCGCCTCCTCCCTTTCTCGCCTCTCTCTTTCTCTCTCTCTCTCTCTCTCTCTCTCTCTCTCTCTCTCTCTCTCTCTCTCTCTCTCTCTCTCTCTCTCTCTATATATATATATATATATATATATATATATATATATATATATATATATGAGAGAAAAACGGTCTATCTCCCCTTAACTAACTAAGCTGCCACACGCTCGCCCCCCTATTTATTTACAGCAAGCAAAATATAAATACCAATTATCATTGTAATTAACTGGGCCGCGGACATTACCGATTTGCCAGGGTAATCAACGGTGTCATTATTTATGCCGTGTGTGGTGTGTTGAGGTCAGCACTAATTATTTCTCTCTCTCCTCTCTCTGACACAGGGGGGGGGGAGGCACGGTGAAGTCAACATATTATGATTTACACACAAACACCACATATAATTATTAGGATATATTACACAATTATACTCTATTTTGAATTACATATTTTTGTTTAGCCTAGTTGTTTTAGTTGTTTTTAGTTTTTGTACGTTAGGTTTTATTCTTTAGCTATTGAAGTTCATGAAGCTCAATTGTTTTTATCTTTATGCTAAAACAACCACAGTGATTCTAATTAGGGAATTTAATTAACTGTGCACCTAGTGCTACATGTACTGTATAAGCTCATCGTATAGCATTAATTAGTTACAATATCCCCATAATGATAAAATTAGTGGTTCGTGAAATATTGTGAGACACTTTACACATTATATTACACACTCATAAACTCTCTCGCACGAATACACACACACACACACACACTAATACTAACACACCCACACACACACACTAACACACACACCCACTGACACACACTAACACAGACACACACACTAACCCACACACACACACTAACCCACACACACACACTGACACACACACACACACTAACCCACACACACACACACACACACACTGGCACACACACCCACACACCCACTGACACACACACACTAACACAGACACACACACTAACCCACACACACACACCCACACACTAACCCCCACACCCACACTAACACACACACCCACTGACACACACACACTAACATACCCACACACTAACCCACACACACACACTGACACACACACACAGATTGATAGATATTCAATAAAAATCACATTCAAACGTTAATTAGTCGAGCAACAAATCATATGCATCACTGAGCTATTTAATTACTTTACAGGTATATTTACAATCATCCAGGTATATAAAATCACTCACACACACACTCTCTCTCTCTTTCCCCCTCTTTCTCTCTTTCCCCCTCTCTCTCCTCCTCCCCCTCCTCTCTCTCTTTCCCCCCCTTCTCTCTCTCGCTCTCGCTCTCGCTCTCTCTCTCTCTCTCTCTCTCTCTCTTTCACACTCACTCCCTCCCTCACTCTCTCTCCTATAATTACAATACCCAATTATCTTATCACTATGTCCCCCCCCCCACCCCCTCTTGTGTGATAAGCTGGGCATGTCACTCTCACCAAAGGTCATATGTGTGGGTCCCTCCCTTCACTGTGGTCTAAATCATTAAACGTATTATAGAACAACGGTCGGCTTTCTGCAGACTCCCATTTTCTTATGTTGTTATGTCTAGGGTTTATTTATTGGGCGAACTATCTCTTTGTTTATTTGTTATTATTTTAGTTTCCTCCCTCGACCTCCATCGAGCTTAAAACAACATCCCCAAGGCGGTAAATTGCAAAGTTCCCCCCAAGATTTCTTCGCTATTTTTAAGATTTTGTGGTGAAATATGGTGCTAATTATATAAACTTGGTCTTTATATGATGTAGAGACATCGCGGTTTCATGTTTTTCCATTAAGTATCGAGAAATCAGCTGCTAAGGGGTTCAATTTACCGTCAGATGAAATGAAACCGAGTATAGTTGGCTACAACAGATAATGCACCTCCCCACGAATCATTATTAGTATGCTGTAGTATCTCATAATATACTTAAGGGGGCACACCTCGTTTATATTCTCTCTCGATCCCTCTCTCTTTGGGTTGCATCAATTCGGTCCCATTCAGCCTACTGTTTTAAGACGTTTATCCCCATCCAGGAGTCGATTTTTTCCTGCCGAGCGGTAGTGAGCCAGCATATTTTGTATAGTGGTTTTTGACAGCAGGCTAAATTTGTAAATTTTTCGATAGAAAAATTACTCCGGCGAAGCCGGATTTCTTCATACAATGCTGGCGAAATAGACACCTGGATGGGGATAAATGTCTTAAAACAGTAGGTTGAATGGATACAAGCCAGAGAAAGAGAGAAAAGGAGAGGCAAAAAGCAGGTGACCCCCCATAATTCATTAGATATGAAACAGAAGCAGAGTGCAGTGACCTTTATACAACAGCTTAGTTAGTATTCAGGGAAGAGTGTGAGGAGAGAGAGAGAGAGAGAGAGAGAGAGAGAGAGAGAGAGAGAGAGAGAGAGAGAGAGAGAGAGAGAGAGAGAGAGAGAGAGAGAGAGAGAGAGAGAGAGAGAGAGAGAGAGAGAGAGAGAGAAGGGCTGATAACATACTATTGAAGGTTCATATGAGAGAGTGAGAGTGAGTGAGTGAGTGAGTGAGTGAGTGAGAGAAAGAGAGGCTATATTCATTAATCTACTGTATGTATCAATATTATTGATACCGTAGGCTACAGACAGACAGACATACAGACCAATAAATAGATAGATACAGTAGATAGATAGATAGATAGATAGAGATAGACAGACAGACAGGCAGATGATAGATTGATAGATACAAAAGGTAGATATATAAATAGATAGACAGACAGACACATATACAGTATAGATAGATATATAGATATAGATATAGACAGACAGATGTAGATAGATAGATAGATAGATAGATAGATAGATATATAGATAGATAAATAGACCGACAGATAAATACAGTAGATAGATAGATAAAGTATGAAATATAAGTATAAAATATTTTACTACCACTCCTAGTATAAAACCCTGTTGTCAGTTCTCACCGTGTGACCTTTCCGAGGGTGTACAACTTTTATGTGTAGTCTCGTAGTCTCTTTACTTTAACATATTGTATACATCTCTCTATCTCTCTCTCTCTCTGTCTCTCTCTCTCTGGTAGTCTCTACTTTAACATATTGTATACATCTCACTCTCTCTCTCTCTCTCTCTCTTTTACTTTTTACCTTCTACTTTTCCGTCCTATTCTTCTACTATAAACTGTCCCTGCCTAGTAGTATTAACGCCGGACCACCTATAAGGGACAGCAAGGTCTCTATGATCTAAGTATCTGTGTAACTCTGTGTATTATAATTCATCTTCAGCTTTAAGTAGGTAGACAAAGAAAACGACGACCATCTGCAAACAATATTAACGTAGACTATTTCTCGCTCGATACTTTTGTGTTGAATCCCCGTCTGGGCTGGTCCCTGGAGATGCTGTTAAACTAGGTCAATATTTACTATGTGCTGAACGTTGACCCCCCCCCCCCCCCAACACACACACACTCACCCTTCTTCCTCTCCAGCTGACTCCTTCCCACTCCCCTCCAGCTGACCCCCTCCCACACACCCTCCTGCTTAAGGGGGGATGGGCCGGTTTTCTGGACCACTTTCTCCCTCATGTTTAGCCTAATTAGCTTTCATATGTTGAGATGTTTTCTCCATTAGTTAGTCGATTTTAAGACCTTTCGCCCCATTTCTTCGTCAATATTTAGACCTTTCGTGCTATTTAGGTGTCGGTTTTATCTCTGGCGAACGATAGTGAGCCTGTAATGTTGGAAGAACCGGCCTTCGGCCGGAACATTTGTCTACCGAAAAATGTACAAATTAATTTAGAAGGGGGATCTAATGGATGTGTTTTTTTTTAATTATTTGATGGAGGTCTAGGGAGGAAGCTAGAAAAATAATGAATACATGCAAAAATCGCCCAAAAAGTGAACCATCCCCCCTTAAACCCCTCCACTCCCTCCCTCCCTAACACTAACACACACACACACACACACACACACTGTATCTATTTATCTTTCTCTGTACTTTACTATCCTTTCCTTCCACTTTCCATTACTTTCGAGTGTATCTATGTAAATCTCCTCTCTATCTATCTATCTTATCTATCTATCTATCCATCTCTCTATCTCACACACACACACACACACACACACAGAGGTAGATAGATGGATAGATTTAACAACACAAAGAGAAATAGTGAAATTGTACAGTTGGGCACACAAGTTCTGTTCCTCTCCGTGATTGTACTGTAGGTTTGAAAATATACTAGTATGAATGAATTACGAGTGTGGAGTATTTTGTGTGTGTGTGTGTGTGTGTGTGTGTGTGTGTGTGTGTGTGTGTGTGTGTGTGTGTGTGTGTGTGTGTGTGTGTGGCCTAATGTACATTCGTTGGGGAAAGCGTTTTCTGACTGAATTTGATGGCCACTCAAACTATATTTCTGGAAAAGCTTTGTGACATAGCCTCCTGGAGAGTGGTCGGTACAGTTGGCTAAATAAGTTCTGTTCCTCTCCGCTGCTATTACGTTTTGCTCGCTGTGTGCTGTATTGATGTCTGTCAGATGTTGAAAAAAAAGGAAAAGTGGGGATTGGGCCTGAGTATATAGATAGATAGGTTGAATAGGGTGTGTAAAGATAGGAACATGTTTGTATATCTCACTTGACACGACGAATTAAAGCTTAGATAGTGCTGATACCAATTATTGATCGAAATGTACTTGTTGCGTAATAATGTCTGTCAGATGTTGAATAGGGTGTGTAAAGGTAGGAACATGTTTATATATCTCACTCGAAACGATGAATTAAAGCTTCGATAGTGCTGATACCAATTATTGATCGACATATTTAAGGACAGCACCGGTACTGAAAAGGCTTATAGGTATTAAAGGGTTAGGCTCAAATATGCTAAGTGCTCCAACACCATGGGAGCTTACCCGCCAGCACCATTAGCGCCATTATGCCACCTAATACAGAGCACAGACTAATAGGTTTCGGATTCAAGGATTTCGCCTGCAACCGAGTTCGGTCAGTTTAAGTATTTGGCAATATTGCTCTTTGTCTGTCTGCACCGTGGCTATCATTAGACGATTTTATGCAATCATAATGTAGAATTTGCAAAATAAACAAACCAAAACTTGGACTAACACACTAAAAAGACAAAATAACTTATCAAAATCGCAATGTGGAAACAACGCTTTAGCAAAATAAAAAAATACAAAATAATAATAAGTAATAGAACACAATCTACCACATAGGGTGAACATTAATATATGAGCAAGTTAATCTGTTTCCCAAGCAAACTAATCGCACATTTAACAACGCACTATCGTCACGTTCAAGGAATTAGTCAATTTGGGAAGTCCGGGAAGCCTCTGTAGACATTCTGAGGGTAAAGACTATCTTACTTAACCTTCTGACTTCCATATACCCTCCCTAATCTTAATATGATCGTCTAATAACAGCCAGAAAACAATAAAGAAATGCGTCATTGTATCTTGAAAGGGTAAATTATTTTCGTAAACCGAGAGAAAGGAGAGCATACGATTGAGGAAAGACGAAAGCGAAGACAGAAGAAAGACAGAAGAGGACACAGGGTAAGAAGAAGAAGAAGAAGAAACAGAAGAAGAACAAGAAGAACAAGAACAAGAACAAGAACAAGAAAAAGAAAAACAAAACGAAGAACAAGAAAAACAAGAACAAGAACAAGAAGAATAACAAGAAGAACAAGAACAAGAAGAAGAACAAGAACAAGATCAAGAAGAAGCAAAGGTGGAGCTGTGAACCGGTAGGCCTACACATGACGTTAATTATTCTCGTAAACCAGGTAGATGGGTGTTCTTGGCAGCTTTGAGGGGGCCGGGGAAGAGGGGCGAGAAACTAAATGAATGAGGGGAGAGATGCTGGAAGAGCGAGTAGATGAAAGAATGAAGGAAAGAAGAGGGGAGAGAAACTAAAGTAAAGAGGGGAGACATGCTGGAAGACAGTAGATGAAAGAAAGAAAGAAGGTAGAAGAGGTGTAACTGAAAGAAAATGAAAAGTTGGAGGCGCAAGAGAGTGGGAGAAGGGGGACAAAAGTAAATTAAAGAGAATGAAAGGAGGAAGTAGGGGACACAAGTAAATTTAAGAGAATGCAAGGAGGAAGGAGGGGACAAAAGTAAATAAAATAAAATGGAGAGGGAGAAGGGGGACAAAAGTAAATTAAAGAGAATGGAGTGAGGAAGGAGGGAGACAAAAGTAAATTAATGCGAACGGAGTGAGGAAGGAGGGGGACAAAAGTTAATTAAAGAGAATGGAGGGAGGAAAGAGGGGGGACAAGAGTTAATTAAAGAGAATGGAGTGAGGCAGGAGGGGGACAAAAGTAAATTAAAGATAATGAAGGGAGGGAGGTAGAAGGATGAGTATGGAAGAAGGGAGGTGATGAAAAGGAGTAAAATAAAAGAATGAAAGGCGGGCGTTGGAAGAGAATAGGCTAAGCGAAAGAGGAAGAAGGGAGGGAGGAGGACTTAACAAATGAAGGGAGAGAGGAGGAGGACTAAAGTAAATTAAAGAGAATGAATTAGGGAGTGAGGAGGACTAAAGTAAATTAAAGAGAATGAAGGGAGAGAGGAGGACTAAAATCAATCAAAGATAATAAAGGGAGGCAGGACTAAAGTAAATCAAAGAGAATGGAGGGAGAGATGAGAGGGAAGACAGTAATTGAAAGAGAAGAGCGAATGAAGGGAAGTACGAAATACACCAAAGAATATGGAAGAAAGGAGGAAACCCCATTGAGATTGAATAGGGGAGGAGATGGAGGCGAAACACAGGAGGAAGTAAGAAAGTACAAAGGAACAATTGGGTGTGAAGGAAGAATAATAATAATAGCTGGAGACTGAATGGGTGGGTGAGGGCGAGAACAATAACAAAAGAAAAGCGGAATGTAGATCATAGATGATCGATTGATTGAAAACATGGCACCGCAACAACAGTCATATGGCTGAATGTAGAGGATTGATTGATTGAAAACATGGCACCGCAACAACAAAGTCATATGGCTGAATGTAGAGGATTAATTGATTCATTGATTGAAATGGCTGAATGTAGAGGATTGATTGATTGAAAACATGGCACCGCAACAACAAGGTCATATGGCTGAATGTAGAGGCAAGTAGGAAACCAGTAAACCACTAACGCCTCACTGATTAGAACCATGGAGTCACACGGGAATTAACTGTATCCACCTAGGCATAAAAAGTTGTTGCAAGTGTGCATTACTATCTACTGGACACCTTACCCATCAGGACCACAAAGAGAGCCACCCGAGTATGCCTACCCTGCGCTAAGGGCAAGGACATCACTCGTTACTCCTGGCCCTTCCGGCACTCTTAACAGCGACCAAGCCCTTTGATCTCTTAGCCATCGATGTCATGAGCCCCAGTAAACCATGCCGATCCTCCAGATTCATCATAACATTCGTCGGTAGCCTACACAGCCTGAATTGTAACCGCGACTCATACTAAAAGAACATTCTGCTGTCGCCTTTGCAAACGCCTTACGATCAGACATGTTTTCCTATTTTGGTTTACCCCAGGCACTCCATTTCGATAATGCCCCCGAATTTACCAGCTAAATATGGCAAGAATTGTCATAATTACTCTGCTATAAGATCACCCACTCCTCACCTTACTCAACTGACCGAAAGGAAATTCCATCTGTGAACAGTCATCACAGCATTGCCAATCAACTGCACACTAAATTGCACTCCCGACTCCACCACCGCCTGGCCATAACTGTTCTAAATAGATGATGATTTCAATAGGTCACGGTGGGGCGAGGGGCGTACAACCCCCCCTCAACCCATCGTGGATCCCTCGGCCAAACTGTTAAGCCATGAAGATAATTAACCTGTAACTGGGTAATTATAGGTTTCCCCACCCTAAACCCCACATTCCCAAACTCTCCCCTAGATTGTTGGGGTATCAGAATTGCAAACACCAATGAAAATATATCAATAAAAACTACTTTCTAACAATTAAATACACCATAGTAGGCTAAACACAAAACATAAATAAAATACCTAAAAAAAAAAGTTGCTGTTCTGCAGAATTAGGCCTACCTTGTTTTGTTACCGGCAGGCGGCAGTATGATAGTCAAAGTTTATATACGTAGCCTACACTAATAGGTTGAGGGGGGCTTTGCCCCCCTCACTTGCAAGTGCAGGTGGCAATCTCTGTCAGATAGCTGATAGCCTAACCCCCACATTACATATTATCATCATATATATATAACCAGCAGGGAGCAAATAATTGCTGGCCGTGAAATAATTTCATAAAAAAAATCAAAATTATACGGGAACATATAAATGTGGACTTAGCCTATGTAAACAAGGCGACGGTAAGCCCTCGAACACAACCCTTACCAAAAAGTGTAAAGTTGGCTAAAACTATAAAAAACACTTTATGCAGATAGGCCTAGGCCTATTTAGTATCAAAATCACATACCTACTTAGCCTATGTCTTCATCAACTCCACCAGCTTGCAGTAGAATGGCAGAGGCTTCCTGTCGTCGCCACCAACTCCACCAGCTTGCAGTAGAATGGCAGAGGCTACCTGTCGTCGCCACTTCCTCAAGACACTGTTGATTACAAGACGTGAAACCCGTCAATATAATTACGTAATTCACTCAATAAATGGTATTGAAATCGTGATTGGAATTGGCTTAAAGATTCAATAAATAGAGAATAATCGTCTTTTTCCTGTGGGTGCCATTGTGTTACCATTAGGCTATCATCTAACCACAGGGTGATTTATAATTTTGATCATGTAGAATTTGGGTTCATAGTCCAAACTATATTTTCTCTACCAGTAATGTCCTAAGTTTGTTATGCATAACAATTATTAATGTATATGAGTGTAAAGCGAGGCTAATGACACATGAGAAGTAAGAATAAGATGGTCCACAATTGTTATTATTGGATCTCTAGCCTATTGATGAACGAAATTACCCTACATTTAATTTAGGGCTACTTGCTAAATTAGCTTTAATAATGATACATATATATATATTTAAAAAAGTAGGCCTAATTATAATTAATGTACTGTACACAAATCCAGGCCTAATATGAATCCCGAAGTGTAAACAAACCTCCGACATGTAAATATTAGACAAAGATTCGAATTAATGAGAAGATTCGATTCAGTGCAGGGCGGGCCAACTATAAATGGGCTATAGCGACGATTCTAGTCTGGACCAGAAGGTGTAGGCTACAGTAGCCTATTATATATAAAATATATAGTCCTATACACACACACACTCAGGGACAACCCTTTTCTAAGCTGGGAGTGACCGACTCGAGACAGAGCCCCACCAGGGACAAGAAAAGAAAAAAAAACACACACACATCTAGGTCGCCCAGAAGACCCATACGCCTACATCCAGGCCCATTTGGGATCCCCAGGTCCCAGACCTACCGGTCTCAGTAGTCAACCATGCAACGAAGCTATGCCTGCACAATCCCGCCCACCACGCATCCAGGCATACCCTTAAATACCGGCTCCCTGGGCCAGGCGCCTGACGGACTAGTCAGTCCAACTGGCGCCTGACCCCCTCTCCCAAACGACCAAGTTTTCACTTATCTATATACTAGCATTCTCCATATATTTCCATAAAATACCACTTCTCTTGCCTGATTTTTAATCATTCCTCTATTTTCCAACACTTGTATTACACAATTTCTCCATACTACATCTCCACCTTCCCTTTTATCTGACTCACATATTCGCTTTGTAAGCCTTTCATCTTCCATTCACTTAACTTGTCCTTATCAGCACAGCACCCTTCTGTCCACTCTGGCCGACAAATGTTCCTGCTGCCCCACTCCTACGTATCTCTTCATTCCACAATCTGTCTCTACGAGTCACTCCACACAAACTCTTCAAGCAGCTCATCTCCATCACTTCCAGCTTTCTTCTCTACTTTGCCTTAAGAACGATTCTCAGCCCCATATATCACTGCTGGTACAACTATCCCTTGATACATTGCACTTTTAGCTTTCATTCCGAGATTTCTCACCTTCCACATACCTGTACTTCCTATTGCTCCGAAAACTTTCCGTTCCTTCTTATCATTCCTCCTAGATATGTAAAACACTCCACTTGTTCCAATATTTCCCAATCCAGCCGCACATCTAGATTCACCCTACAAGCAACTCTAGTACACAACATCGCTTTGCTTTTACTGAAGCTTTCACAAACGAGACTGAAAAAACATTTTGAAACCCTAAACAGTACACCCATCACTAACATCAACAACACTGTTCACACATTCAATACTGTACAATTATCCAAAACGCATACAAGAAACACATTCCAAGAGGTAACAGAAAATGAAACGACCCCAACTTCTCACCATAAATTCAAAATCTCATCAGACAACGCGACACACAACACTCCCCAGCTCCCCACCCACAGGACACCGCACAACAAATCCAAGCACTTAACACACAGATTAACAACAAAATACTAGAACACACACTAAATTGGAATTACTACCCCCAGACCCCAAAACAAAACAAAACAGACCCCAAAAAACTTTACAGCATCACAATTTCAAACAGCAACATAACACAATCACATGCCACATCAAAACAACAGACCTTCATACAAACAAGCAAACACTATCATTAATCACTTCTCTCATGTCAGCCACCTAATGACGACTGACGTGTCATCCGACATAAGAGACAATTCCTCACAGACCCTGACTATGAACCTTTCACCTACAACCAGACAAAGCACATCATCAACAATCCCAAGCACTCACCCGCCTGTGGTCCAGACAACATAAGTACCGGTAAGGCGGTAACATACAACTCAGACACCTAGGACCATAAGGTATACAAGCACTTACTAACATATCAAACTACAGTTATTCACACAATACAATACCAGACATCTGGAAGCATGGTGATTGGTGTCATCATTACATTCCCCAAAGCTAACAAAGACCCCACACTACCCTCCTCACACTCCTTTGCACCCCCCTCCAAAGTCTCAGAACGCCTCGTACTACAACTGACCACACACGCTCTACCCCTAGCTCCAACACATGGCTCCATGCCACTACTCTCCACAAACACTCATCTTACAAACCTTACACGAAGAGCTTTTTACGGCATCAATTCAACTAGACCACCACACAGGTCACTACTTGCCACACTCGACATTAGTAAAGCCTTCGATGCCATCCCCCGCCACAACCTAACAACCAAATTTACAACACAAATATGCACAATACTAAAAGGTGGCTGCCTAACTACCTAGCAGGCAGATATGCACATGTATCATTTGCCGGTCAGTTATAAACCATCAGAAACTTAACAAACGGAGTCCCGCAAGGATCAGTCTGTCGCTCTCGCTCTTCAATCTATACATGCATGATCTACCCACATCTCACGCACCCCAAATAAAAATATAGCTTCCTACGCAAACGACATAACACTCGCATGTACACACCAAGACACACAGCAACCCATCTCCTTCAACCCTATCTCAACACACTACACGACAGGTGCACTACAGACTCAAATTAGCCCAAGCCAAATCCATAGCAACCCTCCTCACAAGTTGGACAGCCAAACACAGAAACCCCCCACTCCTCATCATAAACAACACCCCTAGGTGTAACATATGATACTCTAATGACATTCAAACAACCTATCACAAACAAACAAAATAAACTGACACCCAGGCTTAATGCCCTCAGCTCACTTGCCCACACAATTTGGACAACAAAGAAACTACCACCACAGTATACAAACCATACACAAGATCAGTGATGGAATATGAAAGCCCTCCCTGAGTTTCTAACCTAGCTGAAACACATCACATGCCCTTACAGACCATTCAAACCAAAGCCCTAAATATCATCACAGGCTGCACAACTACTACACCTACAGATCAGTGAGATCACCTACATCAATAAACCAGTCCTCAAAGTCAAAGACCACCTGGACATGAGGGGAACTCAATTCCTGGCTGCAGCCTCCACAAACCAACAACATCCACTACACTACATGGCAGCACACCCACAGACACCAAGGAATATCAAAACACCCAGCACATATCACACACAAATACTGTCATCTCTCTCTCCCTGCCCACCCCAAACCAGCTTCCAGAAGCACATCCATACCCATCTCTCTCGCCGTTCCATCCCATCACTCCAAGAGAACACGCAGCTGCATGCACCTCCTGAAATCCATCCTTCCGAGTCCTTTCTTCCTCACGAGGACAGAGTCCACCTGGCCAGGCTGAGATGTGGGCACCATCCAGCTCTTCCGAGCTATCAGAAGAAACTGGACGACTCTGTCGGCGACGCCTGCCCAGGATGTAACAGCACCACATACTATTAAACACATCGTAGAAGACTGCATTCGACACAATCACTTACACCAACAAAATAATCTACACTCCTCGAGAGCCCTGTGGGAAAGCTCGATCGCGGCCGTGGTCTTCCTTAGGGACTCAGGGCTGTTCGGCCAGGCAGCCTAGGGAATGACAACTTTTAATGACGTTCACCCTCGGCTTCATCCTCCCACAAACCACACTACTCTTTGAACTACCCGCTGCAGTTTCTCCTCCGAATCCACCACCAACACTGTGTCATCAGCAAACAGCAACTGGTTCAACTTCCTATCTCTACCATTCTTTCCAACTAAACCCAATCCTCTACCCATTGTTCTAATTTTCACCTCCCTCACCACACCATCCATATATGCATTAAACAGCCACGGTGACCTAATACAACGATTCCAAACCACTCTCTCAACTCGTTATTTCCTACTCTAACAGACGCTCTGCTCTCTTCATAAAAACTCTTGACTGATCTTAACAAATTTCCTCCAAATTCATAAATCATTAGCAACTTCCACATTGCTTCTCGATCCACTCTATCATACGCTTTTTCAAAATCCATAAAAGCCAAAAATGTCCTTCTCTAAATACTTCTTGCATAGCCGTCTTACTGCAAAAATCACATCCACACACCCTCTTCCCCTCCTAAAACCACACTCCTATTGCATCTTCTGTACCCTTTATTATCCTCTCTATCAACACCCTGCCATACAGCTTTCCAAATTATAATAATCTAATACCTCTATAACTTGAACACTCCTGCCGGTCTCCCTTCCCCTTGTACAACGGCACAATACACGCACTCCTCCAGTCTAGTGGTACCATTGACAGAACAAAGCACACATTAAGGGAGCTCAGACGGTATTGTGCAGCATAATTTACTGGTTCGGCTCAATGATTTAAGGAAAGGGTTTAGTTTGCTCTCTAAATCTCTATCAAGCTTAAAAAAACACCCACAAGACCCCCCTCAATATAAATTTGTAAATTTCTTGGCCAAAGGCCGATTCCTCTTCAAAGAAATGGGGCAAACAGTCTGAAAATTGCCAAAGTAATGGGGCGAATGTCTTAAAATCTCATAACTAATAGGGCTAAACTTGAGGGAGGAGGAAGACTCTAAAAACCAACAGCCTCCCCTTAAATAGAACTGTACCTGTAGGCTATAACAATCCATGCAGGGTTATTAGTTTGTATTATTTTTGTAAATGCTTTATTTATTTTACTTATTACACAATGTTTATAGCTAAAGTTAAGGCATTTTGATCACTGTGCTTAGTGTATGTTAGGCATTAATTGATATATAATTTCCATTACATTTTCTCTAAAAAATAAAAATAAAATAAAGGAAAAGTGGGGATTGGGCCTGAGTATATACATACAGTACATGCATACACATTGGGCCTGAGTATATACATACAGTACATGCATACACATTTTCTTCAAGGCTTTACTTTCTAAAATCAAATGAAAATAACAATTAGGCCTACATCTTTATTACAAAAATAATAAATTAAATGATTGAATAAAAAACAACAACATAAATCCCTGCTAACCTTGCTAACACCATAAATGAAACAACACTGTAGGCTACTGATGATACTGTTGAATAATATCGATAAACGTTATTTGATTTCATTTTTCAGTGCAGTAGCTTTATTCTTAATAAATCATAGTTTTGGACAATCAAAAGTTACCTTCCAAAATGCAATAGCACTTTAGGCTATTAATAAATCATAAACAAAACTAAATTCTTACTTCAATAGCTGTATAGTACAACTTTAAAATTAAACAAAAATATTAGTGTACAGGTACATAATATATATAGCCTATGCAGTGGAATCTTTGAATTTGCCATAGCCGATCTTGCCAGGACCTATATTAACATTGTACTAAATTCTCCTACTCAACGAGACAGAGACAGGGTCTAGGGAACGCGTCAGTGATCCCATACCTTGAGAATAGGAACTTAAAAAATTGTTTCTGTTTGGACTCTAGGGAACGCGTAAGTGATCCCATACCTTGAGAATAGGAACTTTAAAAAAATATTCTGTTTGGACTCTAGGGAACGCGTAAGTGATCCCATACCTTGAGAATAGGAACTTAAAAAATTGTTTCTGTTTGGACTCTAGGGAACGCGTAAGTGATCCCATACCTTGAAAATAGGAACTTTAAATATTGTTTCTGCTTGGACTCTGTCTCGTGTCGGCCACCCCCAGTAGTGGGGTGTGTGCCTGAGTATACATACATACATAATACTAATTTCCAAACTTAATATCTAATTGACCACTTGCGAGTTTCAGGCTATAAGGAAGTTAGAGCCGTGAACATCGATATTAAACAGAAATGCAATAATTTTCTAAGTTTCCGATGGATAAATGGTACTGTAAGTTGAATTGGGTTTTGTATTTATAAATGTACTACGGCTATATTTTAGCAGTAAAATATATTAAATATCTTTCTCTACAGCTCCAACTTATTATAGAACGAAACTCGCAAGTCGTGATCATACAGAAGCAAACTGTCGTATTCACCTTCTTTTTTTTTTTTTATTATTATTATTTATTTTTTTTAATGCCGTAATTCCCGAGAATGGGTGCCTGGTAAAATCACTAAAGTGAAGAACTACCTTCGGTCACGAGCACCTGAAGAGCGGTGGATGTGTGTGCGAGAGGAGATGCCAATGCAGACCATTTTTATGGACCCCCTTCTCCCTAATGTTTAGTCCAACTAGTTTTGAGATTATAAGACCTTCGGCCCATTACTTTGGCGATTTTAACCCCATTTCGTTGTCAATTTTAAGACCTTTCGTGCCATTTAGGTGTCGATTATTTCCTGGCGAGCGTTAGCGAGCCTGCAATTTTAAGAGGAACCGGCCTTTGGCCGGAACATTTTTCTACCGAAACATGTACAAATTTATCTTGAAGGGGGGTCTAGGGGGTGTTTTTCTAAGCTTGATGGAGGCCTAGGAAGGAAACTAAAAAAATATATGAATAAATTAATTAAGAAACCAAACAAACGGCCAGTCTCCCCTTAATTTATGTACCGTATAATTATGTGATGGGTTGGATCTGTCAGAGTGAGGGTTGGTGTCCTCTACTTCCCATAGCTAGTTCGGACTTTACCTTTTTCAATCACTTATTTCTATTATTTGATTAGTTGTTTTGTCTTTTTATTGTGTTCGTATAAGTTTTGGTTTGTTTATTTTGCAAGTTTTACTTTACTTCTTCTTGAGAGTGGAGAAGGCAGTGGTGGGCGTAGTAGTAGTATGGGAGCCAATGACCTACTAATTACTGTATATATATATACAGTTTATATTAAATTGGGTTTATGTGCTATCATTCTACTATTTGTCAACATTAAGTTATTATATTCCTAATAAACCTAATTAACAAAATCAATGAAACAAATGAATAAAAGTGGTACTCCAAGGATTCGAACCTAGGATAATCACACCGAAATTCCGCGAACTAACCATTAAGCTATCAAGACAGTTAAAGGTTTATGCATATTTTCACAATATAATCTCCATTCCCAAATACAGTACTGGATATGAATCTAACCATGTACATCTACCCAACTCCACTATGGCGATGGGCTGGTCTATCAGAGTGAGACCTGAGCGATCTCTGCCATACCCATAGCTTACTCTGACTGTTCCTTTTACTTATATATTTTCTAGATCTCAAGTGACGGCGTCTCTTCCGTGGATTGACCTCCCAATCTACCAAGATTGGAAGCTAAAGCGTTACATTATTCCTTTGCCCCTCAACTTTCTCTTCATAATTGCTGAGGGGCACAGGGCCCTGGGTGGGGCTTTGGTTTCCCGGGCGTTTACGCACCCTCTCAGCTCCCCGCCATGGAGTGGCTTCGGTCACCCAGGCTTTATTGAGGGTTCTGTGGGGGCGCTCGTTTATGGCCTTGGCCTTACTCGGGGCCTTGGGGCTGTTCGGCCAGGCAGCTTGGGGAACAACAACAACCGAACTCCACTATGATAGCCTAATGATTACACGAATGGAAGGAGTAATTGATGAGATAATGCAAATTATACAATACAAAATTGTTGAATGACAAAGTAAAACTAGGAATGAATATTGTCATAACGCCTCAAAATTTATTGATAAGGCATGGACAATATTTTTTACCTTGTATGGAGATTGTGAGTGTTCCTGCAACTGTAAGGTAATTTCATTATAACCGCTTTCCCTTTTACATATAGCGTTATATGGCACTCTAGTCTGCATAATATTGTTTACTACTCTTCATTGTATAGCTTATGACATACCGGTATTATATATGTTGATGTAACTAGCGGATATTGCGGAAATAACTAGAAAAAGACAACAAATGCGGCGATCAATGAAGAGATTAGTTTCATACCTTTACATTATTATGTACAGTCTGCCGCACATATTCTATTCCGTTGGAGTCGTGATTAGGCAGTGCTGCACCCACTTCCCCATCCCCCCTCCCTCGTTCCACCTCCTAACTTCCACTATTGGTAGGAGGTGGAATGAGGGAGGGGGGGGGGGGGGGGGGGGGGCTGGGAAGGTGGGTGCAGCATTGCCAAGTTACGATTTGCTGGGATGGTTGATAAAAGGAATATGTGCGGCAAACTGTACCATACATAAAAAACGCGCACATTCGCCCGTCCTCACACCAACACATTCTCCACTCTTCAGGTGCTTGTGTTAAGGCATACTATTTTCTCTGTAGCATTGCAGCATTTCACTTCACTGTTTATACAAAATTGAAAACAAAACATTTGAACTGCAAAAATTATCCCTCATTTGCATCCAGGGTAGATTGGCATTGTATTTATCTATATAAAATAGAATATAAATATAAAGTATGAACAATTGATGATCCTTTACTCCTTTTTACTTACAATCTATGGTACAGGACTAATACTGAAAGGGTTTATTCTGATTTCTAAACACTACTTTCCCTGCATTACTTGCGTAATGGTTTACCAACTGCGCTTCTGCTGCGTAGAGTGGATGAGGCTCCACTATAAACTTACAGAGTAGCTCCACCACATTGAGGACAAGCTTCAGATCTTTCTCTGAAAAGCCGAGGTCGGTTGGTTTGCGTCTTATATTGTTGTATTTTTCTATTGCCCGCTTGGTGATCTCCTTCACTTCATAATACTTGTATGTGGTTAGATGCAGGCTTCCAGCAACTGGCCTACGCTTATCATACGCAAGACGGCATATATCGCATTTCTTGCTGTATGGGTTTAAAGCATCTTTGCACTTGACACATTTCAGATTAATTATATGCATCATAGGGTCATGGGACATCATTTGCAAAGTTGGCCAATCGAATTTACAGGCCTCACAGTCACATTTGTATAAGCCACTTTGTGAATGCCATATCTTCCTGGTTGCTGTGTCGATTGTGTGATAGGTTACTCCATTAGTGACAGTAAGAGCGTCACCAGCTGGAACATACCGGAGTGTTCTCATGACCAACGTCTTGCCATGACAGGTGTAGTAACAGGATGGAACACAAGAATAGTTGAACAGGATTCGGGTTGGATAAAGTGAAGATCCCACTGGCACACTATCTTTGATGTTTTCCTGGACCTGAAAAAATATGACAACTGAATGACTTGAACGTGACGATAGTGCGTTGCTATGTGTGCGATTAGTTTGCTTGGTAAACAGATTAACTTGCTCATGTAGTAATGTACACCCTATGTGGTGGATTGTGTTCTATTATTTCATAAATTTTAGTTTAGTAAACATTATTTCCACATAGCGATTTTGATAAGTTATTTTACCTTTATCTTGTATCGTCCCAGTTTTGGTTTGTTTAGTTTGCAAGTTTTACATTTTAAAATACTATGGTTACTTTTGTTTAACCCATTCAGTACCAGGGATTTTTTTTTTTTCATCTAATCTGGTAACTATTAGATTATTTTATTCAGATAGGAACGACCACTAGCAATACTAAGGCTTGCAACTATCTCAACCAACCTTTTTTTACTACCACAGATCCTTCCCAAGCTGCATAATATCATCTAAATATAGCTAGAGTAAAATATAACACACGTCGCTGGTACTCTACGTGTTAAAGATTCTCAATATCCCAGTTGAAATATTGATATACAAAAAATTACAGAACATTCATACCAAATGGCATGCTTATATCATCAACTGAATGATTCTAGCCCAAAATTACAGTGGTTGGAAAGCTGTATGGCAGGGTGTTGATAGAGGATAATAAAGTGTAAGGAAGTTGCAATAGATGAACAGTGCAGTTTTAGGAGGGGAAGAGAATCAGTGGATCAGATTTTTGCAGTAAGACAGTTATGCAAGAAGTATTTAGAGAAGCATAAGAAGATATTTTGGGCTTTTATGGATTTGGAAAAAGCATATGATCGTGTGGATCGTGAAGCAATGTGGAAGGATTTATGAAATTGGAGGAAATTTGTTAAAAGCAGTTAAGAGTTTTTATGAAGGGAGCAGAGCGTGTGTTAGAGTAGGAAATGGTGAGTTGAGTAAATGGTTTGAGGTAAATGTAGGTGTAATGTCACCATGGCTGTTTAATATATTTATGGATGGTGTGGTGAGGGAGGTGAAAATGAGAACTATGGGAAGAGGATTGGGTTTAGTAGGAAAGAATGGTAGAGATTGGGAGTTGAATAAGTTGCTGTTCGCTTATGACACAGCGTTGGTGGCTCTGTCTTGAGCCGGACAATAAACCGGGAAATCCAAAATCCAGTCATTGGAGATCAGGGAATAGGAGGGTTGAGTGAATACCATGAGCTCTACAAGGATGCGGAAAATAAGCGCTTAACCCTTGTCTAGCGGGTGCTCTGTGGCCGTTTTGGGCCTTTTCAGGCCATTCTGACTGCTATATCAACCATCAGCATGAAAGGAACTGTATTGTGCCGAAAAATAGGCGGAAATCGCTACACAATGACACCACATACAGCTACGTAGCACTCGTGGAGCACTGACAGTGTTACCTCAAAGATGGAAGTTTAGCTGATTTTGCTACATTGCTCACTTTTAGCGAACTATTGGTTACACTGTCATCCTCACGCGCGGTGGGGGAACTGGAGTTAGTGTGGGCCGGGAGGCCACAGATGTCGGACGTATGGTTCATTACTGTTCCACCCATTTTCACTCGATTTTCACCCATTTTTCACCCGTTTTTTGCCTGTTTCTTTAACTCGACTTATGTTGCGCGCCGATCTTTAACCTAACAAGTGCGCATGGGGGTAATTGGAAACGTCCCCCTGTGCTGACGTATTTGAGGTGTTTCCGTCACTAAAATATTCATTGTACCATTAATAGCATTAATACTTATCCATATGCACTTATTATGGGTTGATTATAAAGGTATTAACCTGAAACAACAATAAAACGAGTGAAAACAGCGTTTGGATGGTCAAAATCGGAGATATAGCCCGCGAGTTGTATAATGTATGGGTGAGGCAAGCTGCTTTCCCGCCAATTTCCCCCAAGGCCACTGAGACACAGTCGATCGATACTCTCTCTCTCTCTCTTGCACTCGCTTGCCATCAGTGATGACAACACCCTGCTTGCAACTCGCTAATGTTAGCACAAAATATACCTCAGAATAAGGGAATAACAGGGAAAATAGGTGATAACTGAAGGAGAGGAGGAAAGTGGGGAAGGAGGGGAGGTAGAGGACTGAGATTTTGCATGGCCCAGGGGCCAAAAAAAAATAAAAAAATAAAAAAATAAAAATAAACAAAATATTTTTTTTTCGATGTCAAAAGTTGATTTTTTTTTTCACTCACTCTTAAGAGTCTCCCAGCAGTCCGCCAGGGGAACTCTTAAGAGTCTCCCAGCAGTTCCCGGGTTAAGGGTTAATATGATCATACTGTATAGTCGTTTGAAATTTTGGACAAGCCATTTTTATAACGTCACATTAAAGGAAGTAGTCAAGTTTGGGAAGTTTGGGAAGTCCGGGACGTTCTGGCAAATTTTACTAAACTCTGCATGAATAAAGAAACTACATGTTAAATGTCAAAATAATATTTAAAATCAAATTTGCAACATGACAAGACATTAACAATAGTACAAAATACATTTATGAAATAATTACCATTCCTAACGAACCTGTCAAAGTGCAAATCTATAATAAAGCAAAGCTCTGAATATACTAAATCTAAAGGCAAATTGGTATACAAAGTTGAAAAGTCTAAGCTATGTACCGAGGTAACTTTCGGCATGGTATTTATTTTATCAATAACTTCTAACGAATTATCAACACTCCAATAATAGTTAATGCCAGTTCTTCTCATGATGGTATTACAATATCTTTTATGAGTACTTTTAATGTATTTTAAGAAATTTACGACTTGTTCTGATAGAGTTTTAGTGGTAGCAAATATTTGATTTTTGGATGAAAGGGAGTTTACTGTACTTTAAGGGGAAGTTTTCAGTTTGTTCCCTAGACCTCCATCAAGCTTAATATTACACCCCCTTGAGCCCCTTTCAAGATAAATTTTTACATTTTTCGGTAGAAAAATGTCCTGGTCGAAGGCCGGTTCCTCTTTAATTACAGGCTCGCTATCGCTCGCCAGGATAAAATTGACACCTAAATGGCACAAAATTTCTTAAAATTGACAGAAATGGGGTGAAAGTTCTTAAAATCGCCAAACTAATGGGGTGAACGTCTTAAAATATAAAAAACAATGGCACTAAACATGAGGGAGAAAGGGGTCAAGAAAAACAATGGCACTAAACATGAGGGAGAAAGGGGTCAAGAAAAACAATGGCACTAAACATGAGGGAGAAAGGGGTCAAGAAAAAAATCTCCCAAGTGAAAATCTGCCCTTAAGTAAAGAGGAAAATGACAGTGGTAGGACAGCAATGTCATAAAATTAGCCTATTGGAAAGATACTGTAACTCTAAGCCGGTATCACACGAGCGCTTCTTCACTCAACATTTATCCTCAACACTGGTCTGGCAGCTTATGAGGTCAACATTTAATATATTTCTGTCACCTAAATTCATCTATCATCAGCCTAGTTTCCGATACCAGTGCAAAATATACCAGAAATGTTGCCAGAAATTTTTTGATCATCAAATGTTGACTATAAAAGCTCTCGTGTGATACCGGCTTTAGTTGTAAAAGAGAGAACACCACAAAATACAGTAATGGACATATAAAAACATAAACAAACCATGAAACAACTTACCCAGTATTCCAGATGCCCAGTTTCATGACAGACACAGGCTAGATTAATGAGGTGATACAGGACTGTACTGCCAGTTATCGCCAACTCTTCCTCACTTGGAGTGAAGGCTTCACCATCATCATCAATGAAGTAGTATCCACTCTGCTGCAACACCTTGGTTATCAAAAATGCTTCTACACATCTCCTCAGAAGTTTTTCATGTGGAAAGTTGCCCATGTGTGTTATCAAGTGAAAAAATGATCTGTGGTGAGTGCCATTATAGACCCCGTCATTGTTGAAGCCAAGAGTCCCGGGGGCCTGAGCTTCAGACTGCAGCTTCGGTACAAATTTTTTCCAGGAAGAGAAGCCAACCTTCGTCATGAGCCGGTAAATAATAGCCGGGAAAAAATTTCCATCCAAGATTTCCAACAGAGATGACCTAACTGAACACTCCTGCAGGTGGCAACCAGTCATTCCTACTTTCTGACATTCAGGACTGCAAAACATAACCTGAAATGTTAAAGGAAGATTAGTATCTGCAATCTAAGACATGTTCTTGGGCAGAATAATGTAAGTACAGTACAGTATGTATATATAGTTACAGTACTCAGGCACATACGGTACCCCAATGCCTGGAGTGGCCGATACGAGACAAGAGCCCGAACAGAAACATTAAAAGTGCCTATTCTCAGGGTCCGCGACAACTTTCGCGTTCTCTCGCTCGTCGAGTAGGAGAGAAAATAATAATAAAATAAATAAAACAAATAAAGTGAAGGAAGGATTTATATTAGGATCACATTTTATAATAAAGTGAAGGAAGGATTTATATTAGGATCACATTTTATAATAAAGTGAAGGAAGGATTTATATTAGGATCACATTTTATAATAAAGTGAAGGAAGGATTTATATTAGGATCACATTTTTAAAATAAAGTGAAGGAAGGATTTATATTAGGATCACATTTTATAATAAAGTGAAGGAAGGATTTATATTAGGATCACATTTTATAATAAAGTGAAGGAAGGATTTATATTAGGATCACATTTTATAATAAAGTGAAGGAAGGATTTATATTAGGATCACATTTTATAATAAAGTGAAGGAAGGATTTATATTAGGATCACATTTTATAATCAGGAATATATTATTTAATAACTCTGGTTTAATCATAAAATAGGAAAACCTTGTACAGTACCTATTATTGGAAATGGGTGTACAGTTGCGCTAAAAAGTGATGTCTCGGCACCAAGTATGTTCTGATCAATAATTGGTATCATAAAAATTGAAGCTTAATTTCTTCCTATCGAGTGAAATATACAAACATGTTCCTACACTTACCCACCTTATTCAACATTTGACAGACATTCATGCAGCACAGAGCAAGACAAACTTAATGACAGCTGGGACATGACTTATTAGCGCGACTGTACAGGTAAGAGTAAAGAATGTACGGTCGAGGTTAATAAGTGTTGTCAGATATTTCACAAAGTTTCGGACACTGACAAATACTCTGAGGGATAAGCAATTTTCCCAGTAACTATAAAGATACCAATAACACTTTTGAGCGAAAACCACTGGAATCTATGACAACACTTTATAACCCCGGTTGTACAGAGTATACACAAAACGACACAATGTTTACCAACCCCAAGCCAGAAAATAAAGGCAACATGAATCAGCTGTGGTCGTATTCAGTTTAGGCTTGTGGTCGGTGGAAATATTATCAACTGTGATGGTGGTGTAATGGTTTAGATGCTTATGTTCTGGGTGTGGTGTCCCGAGTTTGAATTCCGGGAGGACCATATACTTTCATTAGTTTATTCAAGTACATTGGGGTTTATAATTGATGATTAATGTTAAGAACGGAGTGTTATTTATGCTAGGGATGGATCTGGACACCCTAGCCCACGATCTGCTGTGTCTGGCCACAATAATAGAGATGCAACATTGGTAGAGCGCTCGTTTTTTAACCGGGAGGACCGAGTTCGATTCTCGGCAGGTGGAGATGTTTGGGCAATCCTCACACCCCTTGCCTCTGTTTCGCCTGACAATAAAATAGGTCTGTGGCTAATCTCTTCTCATTGAACTCGGCCTATAAAAATAGGCCTGTGGTAGGGTAAAACGGGGCCAAGTTCCCTCATCCCTTAATCATCATAAAAAATAAATACCGGTAAATAAACAAACAATAGAGATCAAGCCTGTGGTGTGTGCAAGACTGTTTCATTGGAGCCAAGAACCCTGCCCAGGTATCACGGCACCACCAAGGACTTGGGGAAGAGCTTGCCTTATTCCAAGCACCAGTTCCTGTGGATGTGGGGGGTAGCAGGAACTTTACAATATTTGAGCACTGTATAAAATCTACCAAAAAATGAGAGAGAGAGAGATAGGGGCGACGGAGTGCGTTCGTGGTCCCGGACCCTAAGAATAGGAGCTTAAAATGGTGGCAGATGTGGAGTAGATGAGAAGCGAGAGGACATTGGAAGGTTATTTGAAAGAGAAAAGTATGATGAGCTTGCGCTGAATGAAACAAAGATGCAAGGAGAGGGTGAAGTGGATTTTGGAAATGTGAAAGGTAGAAAGTCTGGAGTAGATGAGGGTCCGAGCGAAAGAAGGCGTGGCTATTATTGTGGAGGAGCTGTGAGCGTTTATAAAAGAGTGGAGAGAGGCGTTATCAAGGCTAATGTGGGTGTGAATGTAGTTTAAGGGAGACAGGTGGGTATTTGTGAGTGCATATTAGCCAGGAAATGAAAAGACGATGGAGGAGGTGAAGGGTTTTTGGGAAGATGGAAGCATTGTCTACAAGGGTTTGAGGAAATTGAAAATGTGGTAGTTTTAGGGCTATTAAATGCTAGGGGAGGAAATATACGGTAGCTGTTGAGGAAGTCATACCGGTAGGTAGTTTTGGTGTGGATGGTGTAAACAAGAGAGGAAAAAGATTGATACATGTGGAGAGTGTAAAATGAGTAGGTAATACGGTCTTTAAAAAAAATGTAATGGAGTAAAACATGGGAGATGGAATTTAATGCTAAAAAGTGTCACATCTTGGAAATGGGGAAGTGGCAGAAGACCAAATGGAAGCTATAAGTTAGGAAATGAGGAAATGAGCAAAACAAGCAAGGAAAAGGACCTAAGAGTGTTTATCCAAGAAACTTTATCCCCTCAGAAGCACATCAATCACATGACCTTAACATGGGATAAATGCGTTACCGCTCCCAACCCGCCATCTATCGGCCGCATTTTCGGTAGGCGACACTCGGTTATATGGCGGAAAGTACGTATTTCCCCTTGAATCAAAACGGCCAAACTGCATATACAGAATTTCGAGCCGCATTTACAGTCCTTAAAATATATTATTTCTGATTAGCCACCGCATATAGGGAATCCGCATTTACTGAAGGCGCATTTAGTGGGGGAGCACTGTACTAGGATTGATACATGAACAAAAGACCAGCAAGATGTCTGACCTGATCGCAGTGGTAACAGGGAAGAGGAGCCAAGGATCTTTTCAAGCAGATGGTGCAGATACTCTTGACAAGGCTTAAACTGTTTGGCATGGAGATGAAGCCATCTTCTACATATACAACCTCTCCTGAAAAAAAATATATATATACAGTATAGGGTAAGGCGGGGTGGAATCGCCTTGGGGTGGATTCACCGCGGACCGTAGATACTTGTCTAAAACAATTGGTCATAAATCCAAATACGTATGGAATTGATTCTAGGTATGTTTATAGTACGTGTAGATGATGATAGAACACAAACATTGATTCTAGGTATGTTTATAGTACGTGTAGATGATGATAGAACACAAACATTGATTCTAGGTATGTTTATAGCACGTGTAGATGATGATAGAACACAAACATTGATTCTAGGTATGTTTATAGCACGTGTACTGTAGATGATGATAGAACACAAACATGCATAGTTGTCATTTATTTAACGAAGACAAATATTTTTTCATAATTTTACAACCCGAAAAATATGTAAGCGGTCGTGAGCATTTTTCGTGGCGGCGACCTTACCTCTCCCACCTGTGTTACAAGATGGTTGTTTATGATTTCTAAGTGGAAACTAACTCTCTTTCTCTTTGTTTCAGGCAAGAATTTATAATTGTATAATTTATAATAATACTCCTAGGTCTACAGTTTTATACAAAAATACTTGGATTACATCAATATAATAATAAAACATCTTAATTGTTACTTTTGCAGAGTAATTGAGGGTAAAATCGCCGCGGCAGGATGAAATCATTGATAATATATGGCAGCGGCGATTTCACCTCTCACTATGGGGTGGATCCGCCGCGCGATTAACTTTTTTCGCCACCCCGTTACAAACCTATGTTTTGTTTTTTCACATAAAAATAATATGAACGTGTGCAGGAAGGCCTGAATGTAAAAGGTATGTAAAAAAAAAATCTGAATACTGATTCAGTTGGATGCTGTTATTCAAGAACCACGTTTTGCGGCGAATCCACCCCACCTTACCCTATACAGTATATATACCGGTACGGTATAATGAATAGAGTAGAGCAGTTGGTGAGAATAAAACAGTCTCAATCTCTAACTCTCTATAAATAAATAAATAAATAAATAAATAAATATATATAGAGAGAGAATAATCACAAATACACTTGATAAATAGATTTCTTATACATGCACTCCTCCAGTCTAGCGGTATCATTGACACAACAAAGCACACAATGAATAGCCTCACCAGCCAGTCTATTATCACATCACCCTTCTTAATACACTCCAACAATACCATCCATACCTTCTGCTTTTCCCACTCTCATTTGCCTCATTGCTTCTTTCACCTAATTTTCCCCAATCCTTTCATTCATACCCTACCACCTGGGTAACCTATCTCCACCAACCACTACCTCCCTTCCATCTCTTGTTCTTGAAGTAGCAGTAACCCCTACAATAGGAGCAGAATAAGAGAGCCGCCACAGTCTTGCCCACCGCCCCTGTCCCTTGTTACTGCCCCCCACGACTTGTCCCTGAATTAGCAATAACCCCTGCAGTAGTAGCAGAAGCTGAGAGCCTCAACCACCGCCCATCCCTTGTTCCTGTCACCCACCAATTGTTCTTGAAGTAGCAATGACCCCTGCAGTGATAGCAGAAGCCGAGAACTGCCATGGCCTCGACCACCACATCTGTTCCTTATTCCTGATCCCCCCCCCCCCCCCATACACTTGTTCCTGAAGTAGTAGCAGAAGCCAAGATTCACCACAGTCTCGACCACCGCCCCTTGCCCCTGAAGTGGTAGTAGTCCCTGCAGTAGTAGCCGACGCCAAGTCGTCATGACCTCCACCCTTACTCGTCCCTGTGTTCTGTGACCCCTCCCAGACGCAGTAAACAGCGCATCATACCCCCTCCGTACCCGCACCCCTTTTCTTCTCCTAATGCACTACCAGCCTGGTGCTGGGTGTTTGTAAAATGTATGGAGATATTAATAAGGAAAATTAATGAATGACTTACCTGGATGTAAGTCTCTCTTGGCCAATAAGTGTCGGCCAAGTGTAGGAGAGTCGGCCACCTCTACAGCGGAACTCAGTGCTGGCATGGTCGGGTGAGGATCACTCAGTGTTGGTGGATCAGGATATTCAACAGTTGTTTTGTCAAATGTGACTGATGTTAGTGAAGTCTCCTTCATGGATTCTTTGTATTTAAGACAATTAAGTCTCTGCTTAATGAGAAAATCCTGTGTATTTTGAGGACATCCTAGGCTTAAGGCCAGGTCAGTGTCTCTGATGCACAAATCAAACAGTTTGTGTTTATAAAGTAAACGAGATCGAGCCTCATAGGCCTGGAACAGTGCGCCAAATCTTCCCCAACCATCTGTTTGGTGCTCAGATGCACTGTCTGTCTCAAGTTTAGTTGGGTGAGGAGCTGATAGTATACTCAAATTGTAATCTTGAAGGGCAGCCATATCACTTATTTTACCGTCACCTTTCTCTCTGTACTTGTGAGCTGCAGTGTCAGATTTTGTACCTGTAGTTGCACATGGTGGAAGCTTCAAAATTTGATGAGCTTCCTTAGAACTCCAAATGTAAGAAAACATATCCTCATAACTCTGATTTGGGGAAATCTTAGATCGTAGCTCCACTATATTACTAATGTCTTTCAACAAGAGTTTTATCTTGAAATCTGAGGTGATCTTATCAATAAAGTCTGAGCTCCATGGTATATTTGAGCTGTGCTTTTCACTTGGAATCCACTTGCCACTGAAAGTAAAAATAGAACAATAATAATATATACAAAAAAACTACTACAACTAATAATAATAACAACAACAACAAAAGCAGGTAAGATCCTGTGTAGCGGGTAGAAGTTTGTCAGATGCCTATTTACTAAGAAACTTTGAACAATATCTCTAACCTAACCTAACCAAAACTTAACCTAACCTAGTATATTAGTCACTAGTGGACTATTTATGATTGTAAAATGTAAAAATATATTGAAACATTACCAAATTATTGAGATAGGCCTAG
This sequence comes from Paralithodes platypus, assembly GCA_032716605.1. Classification (NCBI taxonomy): domain Eukaryota; kingdom Metazoa; phylum Arthropoda; class Malacostraca; order Decapoda; family Lithodidae; genus Paralithodes; species Paralithodes platypus. The sequence goes on from CM064563.1 coordinate 23,202,411, forward strand.
CCTATATGTAGGCTACAGTTCCACCCGCTACACAGGATTATACCGCAAACTTCTCAAATAAGCATATGTTCCGCCCGGGGCAGCACCCTCGGAATGGCATAAGCCTAATAAAGCACTAGGATATACCCGGTCAGAGGTAGGCGATACGTCCGATGACACAACTCTTGCCGAGGATTGGTCGCTGCAAAAAGCTGGGTAAAAATTGAAGAGACCCCGGACAGCCTTTTTACTAGGGCCTAGTTAATTTTTTTTTTTTTTTTTATTTTTCTTTGATAGCCTATAGGCCTAGCCTACAGTGTTTAATACAGAGGACCATCGCATTTTAGTAGGCTATTGTCAACATTAGCTTAACCGGTAGCATTCAAGGAGACTACATCAGGACTCTTCTTCTTCTTCTTCTTACCTCTGATGGGGTATAAGCTATCCTAGTGTTTACTAGCCTATACCCCTTTGAAAGGACATTAGCCTAACCTAACAACCTTACCTATCCTAGTATTATGGGTGGGGGCTGCTGCCCCCACACCCTCGCTATTAGACATCTTTGACAGATTTTTGGTGTATTTTTCTGTGAAAAGGGTATTTTTTCAATTTGTCAATAGGCTAACGAAAATCCTACATGCATACTAGGCTATAGGCCTATGGAGAAAAATATGGCGAATCTGTTGGTGCCTATTTAGGCTATTTTCCCTAATCAATTGTTTCTAATAAGGCGGATGTAGGCTAGGCCTAGTGTCCTTAAAGATTATCAAACTAATTTGTCTCGCTGCCGGTCTAAACCCAGCTCACGTTCCCTGTTTCAGGGTGCGCGACGGTCCAAATCTAGCTCACGTTCCCTGTTCATGGGTGAAAAATCCAAGTTTCTCGTAATTCACTTTAGTGAATTTGCGACGGTAATTACGTGTACAGTCGCGCTAATAAGTGACGTCTCAGCACCAAGTAGCCTATGTTATGATCAATAATAGTTATCAGCAATAGCCAATAGGCTATCAAAGCTTAATTTTTTTCATATGGAGTGAAATACACAAACATGTTCCTACACTTACCCACCCTATTCCACATCTGACAGACAATAATACAGCACAGAGAAAGCCAAACATAATGACAGCTGGGACAAGACTTATTAGCGCGACTGTACACTACAAAGTATCGTCCATGATTACCATTTAACTTCTAGAACACTGATAATTATCGATGGGGCTCGTATCCGGGTGGTCTTCAATTTTATCCAAAAGCTGTAGGCTACTCCTGATGACAGCTCAGCAGCACTGCACATCCAACAGTGTACTGTGCAGTGTGCACACCATACCTAGCCTAGTTAGGACTTTAAATTAATAATAGTTTCTCAATTACACATGTGGAATTTCCTCAAGATGGTGTTACCACGTAGGCCATAGAGGTGTGCCAAATTTCCATTTAACCATCACTTAGGCCTAGCCTAATGGTTACACAGCCCTTATCAGCAGTTAAGGTTCATGGCAAAAGAATACATCATAGCCTGACCTTCAATTATTTGTTTAACTCCCCAGCCACATATATTATAATACTTACGCCTTTCCCCCACTCCCAGCTAGTGGCATCGTGCAGTCAGTTTCAAAGATGGTGCCAAAGTGCAGAAGGATTCAGCGGGTGGGGCTTTTTCTTCTTATGGGGTCGGCCGGGTATTCCTTCCCTAGCCACGTCTTTGTATCGGCTTCCTCAATTTTAGGGAAAGCTTGGAAAAAAGTAGAAAGGAAGATATCAAATGGTGCAATCTTACTTTAGCAGCGCACACTTCAAAGGTACACCCACGGATAAAATAGAGCGTTGTTTTAGGTTTCAAATAGCAAGAAATAGGGAGATAATACAGAAGTAGGATCAATTTGAATGAAAAAGCTTAACAGGAACACTCCTCTCATCCCTTACACTCTCCTTTCTTTCTCTCTTATGTTCTTATCCTCACTTGGTTTCTTGGTTTCGGTGAAGGGCAGACTCGAAGTTAATACTCACTCTCCTGCATGGGTAACAACGTGAGGAATGCAAGTTACAATTAATGCAAGTAACCCGACCCGTCTGTATCTCAGTGATCTGTATCCTGATAGTCACGTACCATCACTGATCGAACCATTCGTCATTTCGTGTGAAGCGGGCAGCCTTAATCCTCTTCTTGGCGGGGTGGCTCGCTGCGAGTTTGGGCCAAACTACAGCGACTGACGTAGGGAAGCAGATATATATAGGGACTACAACAGTTGTACGTAGAGAGACAGGAAATGGAAAATACCGGTATAGCAGAATGAGACAGGAATACAAATAAAAAAATTAGCAATCCTACATATATAAAATAAATTGAATCAACATACAAAGCGTATGCGCAGCAAGTCACAGCAAAGCATGAAAGTCCACATGTCTCACTATTTCACTGTCTTTTCTAGTTGAGTTTCTGCTAGACCGCGGTAGCTATATAGTGGATCGACGTCCCGGTGCCCGGCGCAATGTACGTGTGGCTTTATTTGGGGGAACTTCAGTCGGTCCCGGTGATTGTCAGCCGCGTCGGGGATTCAGCAGCCTCTCCGGCCCCCTGGCTTCATCCCCTTCCTCCATGCTTACCAGGTTTACTTACCAGGTAGAGCCACTCGCTGACATGCTACCCTGCTCTGCCTTCGTCATCCTCTGTTCATTCAACGGTGCCAGCTTCTCCACTCTACGCCATCTTTATTCCAGCTTCCGGTTGGTGGGGGCTGGCGCTTCCCTGGACCTGAGACACGTACGTGGCTTGGCCGCTGGAGGGACGCGGCACCCACGGTGGTCAGCTCTGGTACCGACAAAATCTTCGGCATTTTGGGGGTAATTCCTTTGTGGGCCCCACCCTCCCGTCGGTGCCAGGGCCGCCTTCAGCCTGTAGGGATTGTGTTGGCTCCTTCGTCCTCGTCTCTTCACTTCACAACATGTCTTCTTCCTGCCGGGTGCCATTGTTCATCGCTTCATCTTTCCCTTCCATCCTCGAGTCCTGGGAGTGTTGTTGCCCTTCTGCTGCGCCCAGTGGCGGATCCAGGGGGGGGGGGCCCCCCCCCCCTTAGTGACCAAAATTGCGCCCTTACATCTGATATATGCCATTTTATCTGAAATACAATACATATAAAGAATATTGTGTGAATTATGGCGCCCCTCATGTATATCAGCCCCCCCCTAAGCCTGAGCTGGATCCGCCACTGGCTGCGCCTCCTGGGTCCCTGACGTCTGAGCCTCCTTCCCGGGAGGCTGCTGTGGCTTCAACTGACACCGTACGTGTCAGGGTTAATAGCGTATCTGTCCTCACAACCCTTAAATCAAGAATCATCATCATCATCAATCGTATATTTTCTATAGTTGTGTATTGTCACTGTCTAAAACATTTATAGAAATAATTGGAAAAATTAAATAGAAGAATTAATAAATTATAATAGGACAGCATCAGTAAATTTATATAAAGATAGAACTTACAACCTAAAACTAAAGGAAGGGTCGACTGGAGTTCTCAAAAAGGGGATCTATTCCTGAAGGTATTATTGACTAATAACTAATTACAGTGTGCTGGTTTAATAATCCAATAGGGTTGATATCCTCTGAAGTCCTATTTTAACCAATTAAAACTAAAATATAGAAATCGGTTTGTAGGAGATAAGTGTGCATGTGATATGTGTGGGAATGGGATAGAGAACCTAAAACATTTCATTCTGTGGTGCCCATACACAGAAGAAAAAAGAAAGGAACCTTATTCCAGCAACCATACATACCATAGAAGAATACAAGTTGTTACATTATTGTTTGTTTGACAGAACTATAATAGATAGGGTAAAGAAGAAAATATATATATTTTGGAGGCATAGAGAAAATCATACAAATAACAATTAAATATCCAGCAAACAAAAGAAGACTAACAAGAATGAAAGAAGAAGAATATCCTAGAAGAAAGAAGAATAGCTTAAAATAATTAAGAATAACCAAGATGAAAGACAAGAAAATAAGAAGAAAAGCACAAAACATACTGAAGTAAAAATTAAGAGCACGACAAAAGTGAGGCGCCGTTGTAAAGCTTCTCACCCAACAACTGACGCAAGAACTCGGGCGGCCATATTTAACAGCTGAAAGAAGAGATGGGAGAAAAGAGAGAAATGAAAGAATAAGAGACCCCTGGGGAGATGGTGGAACCGTGACATCGAATACGCCATGAACATAAATGGAAGGAGAGCAACCGAAGGCGTAGAAGGCTGAGGAGGGTCAAGGACAATGGTGAGAAATTGAGAATGAACAAGTTGCAATTGCATATGAGGAAGCACATGGCCTGCATGGGATGAATACTAGAAGTACTAAAGTAGGCTATAACAGGATGCTTGATAAAGAAATCGAGAGTAAAGGCTGATAAGGATGCAGTAAATAAACTGAAAGCAAAGGGTGGTGATATGTCAGTAGAGAATGACTGAATGGTAGGCCTATTACAAGAGAATGGTGTAGCCAGTGTAATGAAATGCCAACACCGGTATTTTGACTCGCCACCAGCGTCGGTATTTTGGGTACTTAGCCTATTACCGAAACTACCACGAATTATTTCTCAATATTTGAAGGCTATTATAGGTTAGAATAAGGATGGGTCAATAATCAATATACAGGAGATGCAACAATATAGCCTTAGCTTAGCGGCTTAGCCTAGGTATGCCTAGCAAATTTCGGAAAAACTAGATTTTTAGGCCTAGCTTAGGCTCTGGCTATGTCATGAATTTTCCCATGGGTTTTTTTATTTTTCCCTGTTAGCCTAGTGTTCATTAATATATAGTGTTTGGAAATAATTACAACCCTCGGAGCAGGGTGTCAAAGCAAATAACTAGAGTTGAGTAGCCTAGCACTATTTTCTTGAATCCAGTAGCATTAATGCGCGGACGAATGGTGAGTGCCTAGGCTAAATATGCAGATTTCAATTTTATCAAATAATAGGTCTAGGTGGGATGGTGGCCATTTAGACAATTGGCTGCCATGATGGCGCCATCTTGCAGGCTGTGGAACCAAAATGGCAATAATACCGTACTTTCCGGCAGAATGCTCTTATAATCCATTTCCGCATATTGCCACCTATACCACATCACTTACCTCGTCGTACCTTCCTGTTAAATAGAATAATAATTTGTTTAGCTCGTATAGGTGCAATTATAGAATAATACCCTATTTTGTGTTAATACTAATCAGTCTTTTCAGATAATCTTATTATCTGAGATTGAGAAATTGATTAGCCTAATCTATCGATTAATCAACCGTCAATTCAACGAACTAATATTTTCTGTTATGAGTAGCACTAGGCCTAATTGTAAAGCGAAGTTGAGTAGCATTACGATAATCGGCCTCGTTTTACAGTTTACACCCTGCCTCGGAGAAACCGTTTTCCCCATTATACAACGATCTTAAGACACGCCGCCCGATAGTGGGTAGGGCTATGAAGTACAGGGAAAATGAGGGGTTAAATGCGTAAAACGGCGATAAAAACTTATTTTAGCAAAACTTGGCTCGGGTTTTAAGGTATTTCAAAGGCCTAAAACCCAATATTTCGAAAACCCGAGCCAAGTTTTGGCCAAAGCTGGCTCGGATTTTTCGAGTTTGTAGACAAAAAAATGACAGTAGCCTAACCTCATTTAGAAATTTGGCTCAGGTTTCCCGAAATTGCAAAGCCATAAAACCCGAATTTTGGAAAATCCGAGCCAAGTTTTGGCAAAACTTGGTTCGGATTTTGCGAGTTTTAAGAGTAAACAAATTATAGTAACCTAATTTAGAATTTTGGCTCATGTTTCCATAAATTGCAAACCCCAACAAGCATAATTTTGGAAAACCCGAGCCAATTTTTGGCAAAACTTGGATCGTATTTTGAGAATCGATAAAGACTAACGAAATGTCTGAAATCGGCTCATGATTTCCCTAATTGCAAAGCCATATAACCAGATTTATCGAAAACGTAGCACTTATTTAAATCATAAATATCCAGTAACATAGACCTAGTACATTGAATACAAGCCTAATCCACACCTAATGCCTACAATGTGTCCGTAGTACTTAGTAGGCCTACGTGGGATACAACACGAACCCTTACCGGTGCCATGGCGGTTGGGCCGCCGCCCATTTAGTATTCGGGCGTATCTGTAAATACTACCGCAACTACAAATCTTGTTTCTGAGACCTAGTATATTAACCTAACCAAACAACCCAACCTAACCTAATGTATATTTTATTAATTTCACCACAACACCAAACATTCCCAATGAATTAATTAAAGTATATATGATCCGCCAGGATTCGAACCCGGGTTCGCCATCCGGGACTATGGATGAAGAGGTGCGGGAGAGGGTACAACAGGGGAAGAGGGTTGTAGGAACGCTAAAAGCAGTAACAAGAAATAGGGTGGTCAGTATGGAAGTGAAGAAGTCCTTGCATGACAGTGTGGTAATCCCGACACTGACTTACGGAAGCGAAGCATGGACGTTGGTTGAGAGACTCAGACCAAGAGTGAGAGCAGTGGAAATGAATTACTTAAGGAGTGCGTGCGGAGTTACATGGAGGGATAGACAGACTAATGAGGAAGTAAGAAGGAGGTGTGGTGTGGAGGTAGATGTGCTGGAAAGTGTGAAAAGGAACAACTTGAGATGGTTCGGCCATATGGAACGTATGGAAAGCGAGAGAATGACTAAGAGGGTGTACGAGAGCGAGGTGGAGGGACAGAGGGGGAGAGGTAGACCGAATATGAGGTGGAAGGATGGAGTGAGGAACTACATGAACGAAGGCGGTGCTGGTTGGGGGGAGGGGCGTCGACTGACTGGGGGCGGTTCGTTCGTGGCCACCCCTTCGGGGATCACGGCGTCAGGCAATAGATAGATAGATAGATGATCCGCCAGGATTCGAACCCGGGTTATCACACACAGATTTTTGCCACCTTAACCATTACACCACCAGGACGGTTAAAGGTTTATGCACACGCCTACGACTTATTATCAATTCTCGAATACTGGATATTAATCTATCATGTTCATACTCCCAACTGTGCTATGGTAGCCTAATGTTTAAGTGAGAGGAAAGAATATTCATGGGGCACAGATCATATAGACCGGCCTCGCGACGAAATATCCCTGAACCTACTAATAATCTATATTTTATTAATTTCACCACAACACCAAACACTCCCAATGAAATTAATTAAAGTATATATGATCCGCCAGGATTCGAACCCGGGTTATCACACACAGATTTTTGCCACCTTAACCATTACACCACCAGGACGGTTAAAGGTTTATGCACACGCCTACGACCCAGTACGTGGGATACTAAACTAGCCCTTGCATGCCAGGTACAGCGGATTCATAGCACTCAGTACGTGGGATACTAAACTAGCCCTTGCATGCCAGGTACAGCGGATTCATAGTACCCAGTATGTGGGATACTATACTAGCCCTTGCAATTTGCATGCCAGCTACAGCGGATTCATAGTACTCAGTACGTGGGATACTAAACTAGGTACAGCGGATTCATAGTACTCAGTACGTGGGATACTAAACTAGCCCTTGTATGCCAGGTACAGCGGATTCATAGTACTCAGTACGTGGTATTTATTACCCATTAATTTCCGGAAGTTTAAACCTATGCGAAAAAATCTTACCTCTTACACGTCACATCAGTAGGCAAGCACCCATGTTCTGTAAATACTTTCAGGGCAACAGTATTATTTAGACAGGTGAAAATGGCGGGTGTACGAATCGGTGCCGTCTATAGGAAGGTATTGACAACCATGTTACGAAAAAAAATCCATTTTAGTACCTATATTTTTATTAGGTTTTGCCGAGGGTTGAAACTAATTTTAATATGATGCTTAGAGCATATAGATTCCATATCTGTCTTCACATATGTCAAAATAATTGGTGACAAATAAATGGAGCTATACTCAAATTTCTAATGGTAGTTTTGAGTTCCTATCATCATATGCTTCATTTCTATATACTTTTTATTCCCCGGGGGGGGGGGGGGGGGGGGGGAATATTGGGATTTTTCCCCCTTTTTTTTTTTTTTTTTGGTCATTAACCCGTGGAGCCCCGGCTAGTTTTGTAATGTTTGCGCACCAGAACCCGGCCGGTTTTCAAAAATTTTTTTATTCCAGAAACAATAGCGAATGGGTTAGGAATGAAGGAAAAAAAAAAAAATCCGCTCAAAAAGCTTAAAAAATGGTCTTACAGAGCCCCCGAAAACGGATTTTATAAGAGTAAAAAATTGAAGGCAATTATCCCAAAATAACAGGTTATTGCGCGCTCGCGCGCACGCACGTGGACTTTGAGAGTTTTCAACCATCGGCACGGTTGCGTGGGATACGTACACAGTTCCCATACAAATCTGAGCCCTCTTGAGTGGCTACACCTGAGGTTACGGTCGGCGCAATTAGGGTGACGCGCCAGGCGCGTCTCTGGGGCTGTGCGTTACATACATCGCCGACGCGTCGCTGGGGCTGTACGGGTTAACCTAACCAAAAAACCTAACCTAACCTAACAGCCCCTAAATACATTTAGGTTAGGTTAGGTTTTTTGGTTAGGTTAATAGGCTATGCTTCATTTCTATATAGGCTAGGCTCCTTTTTATCCCCGGGGGAAAACAAAAAAAATCTTGGAATTTTTAATTTTGTTCTTGGATTTTTTTTTTTTTTTTTTTGTATTAGCCTAACCTAGGCCTAACCAAAAAAGTAAATAACCTAACCTAACCTAAATTAAATGTATTTGGGGGCTATTAGGTTAGTTTTTTTTGTTTTCAACCTGATGACAAAAGAAAAACCAAATCCCAAGAAAACAAAAAATTAAAAATCAGACGATTTTTTTTTTTTTTTTTTCCCTGGGGATAAAAAGTATATCCTACTGTATGGAAATGAAGCATATGATGATAGGAACCCAAAACTACCATTCGAAATTTGCTACCTAGGCCTATATTGACCTAAGGATGTTGCAAAGATCGGAAAAACTAAATAAGATGGTCACTAATTTTCCCATGGATTTTTTTTATTTTTCCCTGTTAGTTTTCATCAATATACTGTTCTGTATAGTGTTTGGAAATAATTACAACCCACGGCGAAACCGTTTTCCCCATTATACAACGATCTTAAGACACGCCACCCAATAGTGGGGAGGGCTATGAAGTACAGGGAAAGTGAGGGGTTAAATGCGTAAAACGGCGATAAAAACGTATTTTTAGCAAAACTTGGCTCGGGTTTTAAGGTATTTCAAATGCCTAAAACCCAATATTTCGAAAATCCGAGCCAAGTTTTGGCCAAAGCTGGCTCGGATTTTGCGAGTTTGTAGACAACAAAATGACAGTAACCTCATTTAGAAATTTGGCTCAGGTTTCCCGAAATTGCAAAGCCATAAAACCCGAATTTCGGAAAACCCGAGCCAAGTTTTGGCAAAACTTGGCTCGGATTTTGCGAGTTTTAAAGAGTAAACAAATTACAGTAACCTAATTTAGAATTTTGGCTCATGTTTCCTAAAATTGCAAACCCCAAAAAGCATAATTTTGGAAAACCCGAGCCAATTTTTGGCAAAACTTGGATCGGATTTTGAGAATCGAAAAAGACTAACGAAATGTCGGAAATCGGCTCATGATTTCCCCAATTGCAAAGCCATATAACCAGATTTATCGATGATGTAGCACTTATTTAAATCATAAATATCCAGTAACATAGACCTAGTACATTGGATACAAGCCTAATCCACACCTAACGTCTACAATGTGTCCGTAGTACCTAGTAGGCCTACGTGGGATACAACACGAACCCTTACCGGTGCCATGGCGGTTGGGCCGCTGCCCATTTAGTATTCGGGCGTATCTGTAAATACTACCGCAACTACGAATCTTGTTTCTGAGACCTAGTATATTAACCTAACCTAACCTAGACCCAGTACGTGGGATACTAAACTAGCCCTTGAGATTCATAGTACCCAGTACGTGGGATACTAAACTAGCCCTTGCATGCCAGGAACAGCGGATTCATAGTACTCAGTACGTGGGATACTAAACTAGCCCTTGCATGCCAGCTACAGAGGATTCATAGTACCACCAGTACGTGGTATGTATTACCCATTAATTTTCGGAAGTTTAAACCTATGCGAAAAAATCTTACCTCTTACATGTCACATCAGTAGGCAAGCACCCATGTTCTGTAAATACTTTCAGGGCAGCAGTATTATTTCTTGTAGTTTCTACAATAACACAATGTGGCAGAGGCTGGACCTATACAGTGTACCGCCATGACTCGACTGGCGATTATCAGGTAAAACAAGGTGGGTATCTGTGATTGGCCGATTGCAATGACATGATCAACATATTCCACCAGAGTGATTGGCTCCCGAGGGTATGCGTGACGTAGCATATACGTTATAATGACGTCTTCACAAAAAAAACAATAGGAACCCAGTAGTGTTTCGTGACGTGATGCGCAAAGGTGTGGAAATGAACACCTGTAGTTTCATCAGAGATAGGCAGGTGGAGTTAGTGTTGACTAAAAAGCTGGTGGACAGACCTCGGGAGACAGGTGAAAATGGCGTGTGTACGAATCGGTGCCGTCTATAGGAAGGTATTGACAACCATGTTACGAAAAATTTCCATTTTAGTACCATATATTTTTATTAGGTTTGGCCGAGACTTAAAACACATTTTCATATGATGTTTAGAGCATATAAACATATTACCATATTACCAGAGCATATTACCAGAGGAATGGAAGAAGGCAAACATCACGGCAATTTAAAAAAAAAAGTGATCGTAGTGACCCAAGCAATTACAGACCGGTGAGTTTAACCTGCATAATTGGCAAAATCATGGAATCTATATTCTATTATTAAAGATAATGTAATGCACCATATGAAAGTTAATAATTTGTTCAGCCCAAACCAGTTTGGTTTTATATCAGGAAGGTCAACAACTCTACAGATGCTCAAAGTGATCAGAAGGTGGACAGAGGCATTAGACGAGGGACTTGCTGTGGATGTTGCATACTGCGACTTTATGAAGGCGTTTGATAAGGTACCGCACCGAAGATTTATAGAAAAAATAAGGATGTATAATTTGGGGCCAAAATATATAGGGTGGATCAAATCGTTCTTGCATGGGCGAAAATGCTAAGCTAACTTAACTATTTCAGAATGGTTCAGTATCGAGTTAAAATGCCGATTCGTGAGACAAAATGCCGACCCGTGAGACACAATGACAATACCAAAATACTGGTCCCGGCATTCTGTCTAGCATTCAAGAGAGTGAATGTGAAAGTGATAATGGTGGACGGAAGAGAAGTTAGGGGGAAACCAGAGAAACGTAGGGCAATAAAAGAATTTTGGGAAAACGTAGGTGGTGCTAATGTAGTGGAAGATAGAAGTGAAGCCAACCTGATGATAGGAAGAAAGATATTTGAAAATATGGATCGTGAGATCAGTAGGGAAGAATAGCGAAATGTGTGAAGAAACTGAACTTAGTGAAGACTGGTAAAACTGCAGGAAAACGATGAGATCCCATATGATTTTTATGTAGGGGTGGGAATGGAGTAATTGAAGGCATGAATGGGCTGTTTAACCCCCGGAATCCGGGAGGCCTCATATGAGGCAAAACGCGCGGCTAAAAATCGCCGCTAAAATCATCATAACTCGGCAATCACGCGTCGTAGCGATGTCATCTGAACGGCAGTCTACAGACAACAAAATGGTCTACAATTTGTAAAAAAATTGACTGCTCTAGGTGGTCTCAATCAGTAGCTACTGAATTACGAAGCTTGACTGTACGAAAATGGCCCCGGACACAGCGATAGGCCTCATATGAAGGCCCCCGGATCCGGAGGGTTAAGAAAGTGTGGTCAGAAGAGGGAGTGCCGAGTAAATGGAACAAAGTTTGCCCCCCTCACCCCCCATAACTTATTTGTCCATCATTATAAGTATTATAGGTAGCGCCAACGAACTTGACAATAATCTGGACCCCTTAACCCGCTGAGTGCCAGGTCCGTATATATACGGACTAGGGTCTTGTCACGCCCAGTGCCAGGTCCGTATATATACGGAATCGCCGAAAAAAATCGTAGCAGCGAAACGACTGCACCTATGGCTTTCATATTTCTACCACATGTACCTTACCCTTCTGGCTTCTTGCCACCACCAACACAACCCCATTCCCCCACCCACTCGCTGACTATCGGTCGCCTCACAAGGAAAACAAAGGAAAATCTGTGGCGGCGAAACGACTGCACCAATCGGTTCCATATTTGTGTGACAAGTCCCTTACCCTTCTGCCTTCCCCCCACCACACCCCCAACCGCCTCCCACCACCCACTTCCAGCGTATCCGTACGAAGAAAAGGAAAAAAAGGAAAATCCGTGGTGGCGAAACTACCTCACCAATCGGCTTCATATTTGTAACACGGTCAATTACGCTTCTACCTATACGTTCCGATACCATAAAAGTCGATGATTTACTCTGAAAATTTCAGCTACATTCAGGACCATCGGGGACCTGATTTCTGGCGAAAATGGACAAGGGGAGTGTTTTTTTTACCATTATCCTTCCTTTCTCACCCAACTTGATAGATTTAGCCAAAAAAATAAAAATAAAAAATCCTCTGGCAGCACTGGCAGATGCATAGGGTCAATAATTGTATGGCACTCTGCGGGTTAACCTCTTATAACTCAAAATGAATGAAAGCAATCGGGCTGACATTTCTATCATTTGAGAAGAGTCTACCAGGAAATAGGTGTGGAAATTTACAGCCAGTTTGCTCAAGGGCCTTTTGAGTTACGAAGAGGTCAGGGATCGAGATAATTGTCAAGTTCGTTGGCGCTACCTAAACCAGCAGGGGCAAATATCTGGCTATGGGATAATTTTGTACAGTTATCGCACATATTCCGTTCAGTATCCCAGTAACTTGGTAATTTTGGCAGCGCTGCACCCACCTCTTTCACTCGACAACCTACCTTCCAGGAGGTGGAGAAGGGAGGTTGGGTGAGATAGGTGCAGTGCTGCCAAAATGACCAAGTTACTGGAATACTGAACGGAATATGTGCGATAACTATACAGTTGCCCACATCAATTCTGTTCCTCTCTGTGATGTTATACATTAGAAATATAATGAGAATGATTGAATTAAGAGTTGTTTTTATCTAATTCATCTGGGTATAATCCTGTGTAGCGGGTGGACCTGTACATATATCTCAATAATTTGGTAATGTTACTATATATTTTTACACTTTACATTCATAAATAGTCCACTAATATACTAGGTTTAGTTAGGTTAGGTAAAGATATTGCTCAATGTTTCTTAGTAAATAGGCATCTGAAAACAGTTCTACCCGCTACACAGGATCTTACCTTCATCTGATTAGTCAACTGAATACTACAGTATAATATTATGGAGTTAGTATTTATGATAATAATCTTGTTCACAGATTGATAGAGAGCAGTGAAGGAACCAAGAGACCACCACCATCCACATACCTTGCTGGTCCACTGTTCCCAGAAGAAGGAGAATAAGAATAGGAGAATAAGAAGAAGAGAAGAGAAATTAGAGGAGAGAAGAAGGGGAAGGGTTCTACACGTACAACTCCGCGTCGGGGCCCCAAAAAATTGCTGACGCCGCATCGAGTCGGCTACCCTCAACTATGGGGTACGTGCCTGAGTATATACGTACAGTGAACTCCCTGTTATCCGTCTCATATCACCGTGACGGATAATACACCCTTGCCCTGGAACCCCATGAACCCGTCTGGTATTATTTACCTGTATAGTACTACTGTACCATATCCGTATTATCGATCGGACTTGAGCGCGAGTTTAACCCTTCTGGCCCGGGTGTCATTTTAATATGACACCACGAAATAAGGGCAGGTGCCCGGGTGTCCTTTCAGGAGATAGTAAGCTTTCAAGCCTATTCAGCTTGGTCTGAACGCCGTGCGTCCGACGCATGTAAACAAAGCCGATCGTTGTGTCACCGCACCTCCGAAAACAAGAAGGAGAAGACTCTTTTGTTATTGTATGTCTGTATGTCGTTTCAGTAGTGAAAAGATCGTCATATTGCGAACATCGCCTGTAAATGCTCTCCACTAAAATCGTCATCACAACTGAACCAGTTGACTTAGAGAGCTCTACTCAACGCCAGTCTACAGATTGGAAACCGCACTACATTTATAGATGTGTGGGAAATTTCTAGCAGTTAAAATTAACCAAAATACGGTAGCCTAGGCCTAGACGTTTTTCGGCCAGATCGCCCGGATACGCCGCACTGTCATTAGGAGAGCTAGCCCGGGCCAGGAGGGTTAAACCAGAAGCCTCTCTGCCGCTTTTGTTTACATAAAGAATACAGTAGTACATATATACAGTAATAGAAACTAATAATAATAACATAATAATAATAATGATGATAATAATAGTAAATGAAATAAATGTAACTTACTCTTCCGATGATTCTCTGCTGGTGATTCCCATGTTGTCATAGTTGCTCCTGCGTTGGTGCCACACATCGCAGAAACACGTGTTTTGGAAACCTTGTGACTTGGTACAGATTTCTCCTTTTCATCAGCTAAGTATTTGTCGGGAGGGAGTGGTAATAATTTCCTGTTTCGTCAGCATTGTAGATTTCATTGAGGGCGAGCCCTTCCCTTTCAATCAGCGTTTTAACCCCTTGCGTACCGACGACGTCTTTTTGCTTTATTTTAGCTGCATTTAGACAATTTTGTGCAGCTGGGGAAGGATATTTGGTAGCTTAACCTTCTCACCACGGAAGGGCTCTTGAACGCCCATAAAAAAGCATATAACAGGTACCCGGAAGGCCTCTTGAACGCCCAGTGGTTGAAAGCCTGTGAGCTTCGTGTGCGAGGCGTCGGTCCGACGCATGTAAACAACAGCCGGCTGGACCGACGCCCCACATCTCCGGCCACAAGAAGGAGAGCGTCGCTTGTTCGTGTGTGCCTGTATGTTGTTGTTAAGTATCGAAAAGTGGTGTAAAGTGGCTGTTTTGGCCATAAAGTTATCTCCAATGAAATCATCATCACAGCTCAACCAGTTGACTTAGAGAGCTCTACTTAATGCCATTCTACAGGTAAATAACACAGCTACGCTTGGGGATGTGCGGGAATGCGGGAAGCAGTCTGATTAACGAATATACGGTAGCCTAGCCTAGACGTTTTTCGGCCAAAACACCCGGGTTTCGAGGAATATATATATAATACATAGCCGGGGCTGGAGGGTTAAAGGATGGATTGAGATAGTCTGTAGCCTTTTAATTGGTAATCATCTTTCCTAAGCTTAATAAAATTGTCTAATAGTAGCCAGAATAAAGTGAAAAGGACGTCGCGGTACAGAAGGGGTTAAGCTTGCCGCAAAACTCGTCGACCCCAACGTCCGAGGTCTCGTATTGGCCACCCCGCATCTAACTTGTCCAGAATTTCTTTATTATAAGTTTATTTTCAAAGTTTAATTTCCGATAAATTTAAAAGCATTTTTCCACATACTGTATAGATTTTGTTTAGTGTGTTATTGTTTTGATTGTTTTTTAAGTTTTAATGAGTTTGTTATATTAATTTGAACAGTAAGTTTTAAATTTGTTTTCAAGTTTTATATTTTAATTTCTTCTTTTCTAGGGTGAGAACTTTTCTTTGACGTTTAGGGGGTGGTGGGGCCATACACACAATCCCTATCACACTGGCCAGAACGAGAAGCCATTGTAAGAGACACAGTATGGTACAATATGCCACAAATTCCATCACTATCACAGTAAGAAAACACACCTAAATTTTGTTTGATGCGAAAATAGCCTCCCGAAAATATGCCCTGGGCGGTAGTTGAACCCGAGACCCTTGGGCTACGAGGCAGTCACTCTACCGTTAGACCAATAGAGATATCTCACTTGGCCTGGTCGGCTCAAGTATATTTCCGCATCTTGTTAAGTTTAGGCTAACCTATTTTTACTGACTTTACATGGGTGCAGCGCTGCCCAAATTACAAAGTTACTGGGATACTGAAAGGAATATGTGTGATAACTGTACGGTTGCCCACATAATACTGAAAGGAATATGTGTGATAACTGTACGGTTGCCCACATAATACTGAAAGGAATATGTGTGATAACTGTACGGTTGCCCACATAATTTATGTTCCTCTCTGTGATTTTGTACATTATAAATATATTGCGCATGATTGAATTACAGTACAAGTTGTTTTGATGCAGTGGTTAAATTATCTGATTAGTCAACTGAATACTATTATATTTGTATGCAGAACAACATGACTTATATACGATAAACTGTACTGTACTTACAAAGCATCAACAATATTGCTAAATGCATAACTCCCACAAGGAATCCTCCTAAACTTAATCCTTTGAAGATTAGTATGCATGTTGACAGTATATTCTGGACAATATATTCTTAGACAAGTTTAGACAGTTTAGGAAGGATCTTGGGAATTATAAGGGTGAAGACTATCTCAAATAGCCCTCTGATTTCCACATAGCAATTTTGATAAGTTTTTTTGTCTTTATATTGTCCCTGTATTGGTTTGTTTATTTTGCAAGTTTTACATTATAATTCCATGTATCCTTCTGAAATCTGAATAAAATTGTCTAATAATAGCCAAAACACGTAAAAGAAACGCGTAATCGGATGACATACTTATTTCCAGTAGGGTCCATTTTATTCATAGCCCGTCTGTCAACTTTTTGGAGTTGAGGATTAACTTGCTCATGTAGTGATGTACACCCTATGTGGTGGATTGTGTTCTTTTATTTCAAATTTTTATTTTATTTAGTGTTATTTCCACATAGCGATTTTGATAAGTTATATTGACTATTATTGTCTTTGTCCCAGTTTTGGTTTGTTTATTTTGCAAGTTCTACAATTTAATTGATGATGATTATCTTGTTTGCAGAATGAACGAGAGCAGTGAGGGGACCAAGAAACCACCACCATCATCCAAATTCGTTCCTGGTCCACTGTTCCCAGAAGACGAAGGAGGAGGACAAGATAAGAAGAAGAAGAAGAGAAGAGAAGAAGAAGAGAGAAGTGAAGACGAAGAAGAAAAAGAGAGTAAGAAGAAGAAGAAGAAGAGAGGAGAAGAAGAGAGTCTAAGAAGATAGAAGTGAAGAAGAGAAGAGAAGAAGACCAAGAAGAAGGAGGAGGGTTCAACACGTACAACTCGGAGTCGCCCTCCAATATTGCTCGCCGACTCAACACCATTTAATTTTTATCCAGGGGGCCTGATGCCAAAATTCAGTTATCAGACAGGGCACTTTAATCTCATAAATAGTAATTCTTCACTTAAAGCAAAGCTGTAGTTACGTTCCTGATAATTATGACTTTCAATTAAGTGAAGCAATAATTTTGTAATTTTTCTTTGTGTATTTTGTCTCATTTGCAACTTAATAATGAAGTATAACTTAAGCAGTCAATTTTGTTTTCCCAAATTAATGAAGTGTTATAATGAAACAACTTAAAATAAGGCGACTTTAAATGAGGAGTGTAAAGACAGTATTACACGGGAGCTTTTTTAGTCAACATTCGATAAGCAAAAAATTTCTGGCAACATATCTGGAGTATTTTGCTCTGGTTACGGAAACTAGACTGTTGATAGATGAATTTACGTATCCGAAATATTCTAAATCTTAACCTCATAAGCTGCCAGACCAATTTTGAGGGAAAAAGCACTCCTGTGATACTGGCTTTATAATAAAACAACTAAATTAAAATGTAAAACTTGCAAACTAAACTAAACTAAAATGAGGAGTGTCTGTGAGTGACTTTTAAACTACTGTACACCCTGTTTTTTTTTGTTTTTTTTTGTTTTATTAGCTCCTTTGCGTTTATCTTGTGTCGTCATCTCTGAAAATCATATCTTGTTGATTATAATTACTGGTACTCCTCACTTAAAAGGTGCCTCAGTTGAAATAGTTTGTTTATTAATTAAATTATTAAATTATTATTTTACTTGAGCGTTGTTTCCACATAGCGATTTTGATTAGTTTTGTCTTTTTACTGTGTTCGTATACGTTTTGGTTTGTTTATTTTGCAAGTTTTACATTATAATTACACTTCATTAATTAAGGAAACAAATAAATTAAAGTTATGCTTCATTAATAAATTGTTAATCAGAGAAAAATGGTCTCATTCAGTGAATGGGATATAATTCCAAATGAAGCCACTACTGTACTTTTAAGCTCCTCTATGGTCTAGTGGTTTAAGTGCTGGAGTGTTGCACTACTGGCTTGGGTTCGAACCCTGGCTGGGGCATGACACAGAATATTAATTACAATAAAATTACAAATTGAGGGTTTCACTTGGTTGTTCCATTAAAAGTCTTGATTTTCAGGAACGTAAGTACAATTTTGAGTAATTTTATTTTGCTTAAGCATTTTTTCCACATAGCGATTTTGATTAGTTTTTTTTTTTTTGCCTTTATATTGTTTTTGTCCTATTTTTGGATTGTTTATTTTGCAAGTTTTACATTATTATTAAGAAATACATCATGTAGATTATAATGATGGTGTTTAGAAATACATCATCATCATGTAGATTATAATGATGGTGTTTAGACCTTAAATTATTATAATTTTGACTCTGGCCCCTTGGATTATTGTATTATGACGTAAATCACAGCGCTTCATATTGGTTGCTTATTTTGCTTATAAATCACAGTGCTTCATATCCCCTTCTATACTGGCGACGTGTTTTTGTTTTTATATCGGCTGCATATAGACGATTTTATGAAACTTCGGAAGGATCTGTGGTACAGGTAGTTGAAAGGGTTGATTGAGATAGTCCGAAGCCTTATAATTGCTAGAGATCCTTCTCAAACTGCACAAAATCGTCTAAATACAGCTAGCATAGAATTAAAGAGACGTCGCCGGTACAGAAGGGGATATTGGTTGCTTATTTTGAACAATAGTGGTTTCCTAGAGCAAATACCCCCTTGAGGATCATGACACATTTTGACATATTCTGGCTTTTGTTAGACAATTTGATACAGCTTAGTAAGAATCTGCTTAGATTAATATGCAGTATTCGAGAGTGCAAATATATCATTGGCTTGTGCATAAACCTTTAACTGTCTTGGTAGTCTAGTGCTTAGTGTGTGGAATTTTGGTGTGAGTATCCTAGGTTCGAGTCCTTGGAGTACCACGTGTATTCATTACATACATACATCAAATTTTAAGACTGAGTGCTCCACACATACATGCAGTTTCAGTCTCTTGTCCTAATATCGGCATTCCAGGCAACCCTGTTAAGGGCTGCTTCACTTGTCAAGTTTTTGGATTGGAGATCGGCACGTATAGTCCGATCCCAGTTCTTCCTTGGTCCACCCCTTGGTGCAGCTCCCTCCATAATCACAGACCTGCATCTTTTCACCCAATTTTGTTCATCCATTCTCTCCACATGTCCATACCATCCCAGTCTACTTGTACACATCTCGCTAATACTCTTTATACCTAAACGTCTCCTCAGCTCATCATTAGTTATTCTATCCTGCAGCCTGGCCCCACACATCCATCTCACCATTCTCATATCATTACGTTCCATTCTGTTGACATCCTCTACTTTAATGGCCCATGTTTCTGAGGCATACGTCATTGCACTTCTAACACATGAAGCATACACCTTTCCCTTTAGGAGGAAAGGCATTCTTTTCATGGTCAGAATTGGCAGCAGTTCTCTGAACTTCCCCCAGCCACATCTAATTCTAGCGACAGTGGCAGCCTCGGCCCCACCACCGGTAGAGATGGTATCTCCTAGGTAACAAAACTTGTCCACCAGCTCCAAAGACTCATTTCCAAAATTCACAGGATCATCACTTGACGCTAGCTCGCCTTTGCACACTATGCACTCAAATTTCTCTACAGTATTTCTAACTTATCCTTCGGCAGGGGTCCTTTTTATTCTACTACAGTGCTTACTCCCATGGTGCACCCTATATCGAATCGAGTTAGCGCCCACACCCTGTCCACACATTGCACATGGGTATGCACCGCTCTTTTCCACATTGCCTAATTCCTTGAACGTGACGATAGTGCGTTGTTATGTGTGCGATTAGTTTGCTTGAGAAACATTAACTTGCTCATGTAAAAATGTACACACTATGTGGTGGATTGTGTTCTTTTATTTCATAAATGTTTATTTTAGTAAGCGTTGTTTCCACATAGCGATTATGACAAGTTATTTTGCCTTTATATTGTCTTTGTCCAAGTTTTGGTTTGTTTAGTTTGCAAGTTTTACATTTTAATGCATAACCTTGGTTTTGTTAATATTGACCCTTGTTTGCCATGCCCTCTCTCCATCTTCTGAATTTGGCCTCAGCATCTTGCACATTGTCAGCTATTAGGACTAAATCGTCTGCATAAAACAGTTCCCACGGGAGTCCGGATCTAAAAACTCTAGATAGTGCCTCCAAGACCATAATAAAGAGGGGGCTTAACATTGAACCCTGATGAACTCCAACACGGACTGTGAACTCATCACTGGGTACACCTTTCACCCTCACCGCAGTTCGCGAATCCTCACACATCTTCATTATCACACGCACCAGCCACTCTTCCACACCAAGTTTCCTCATAGCCCATTGCACAACATCTCTATGCACCCTGTCAAAGGCCTTCTCCAGGTCTACAAATACAAAGTACTGAATACAGTAGATCCCTGCCTTTTAGTAAGTGTCTTTCCTGTATCTGCCTTACTATGAAGATAGCATTGGTTTATACAGTAGATCCCTGCCTTTTAGTAAGTGTCTTTCCTGTATCTGCCTTACTATGAAGATAGCATCGGTTTATACAGTAGATCCCTGCCTTTTAGTAAGTGTCTTTCCTGTATCTGCCTTACTATGAAGATAGCATCGGTTGTACCACGTCCTGGCATCAATTGATCTCACTAGTTAGGTTTATTTGTAAATTAATTGGCGAGTTTGTGAAAACAAATATAAATTAGAACGGTACTGGTATTGCTTCTCAATTTACCCTCTGATTTCCATATAAAATAAGATTGTCAAATAATAGCCAGAAGATATTAACAAAATGCGTCCTCTCATCTCAAAAGGGTTAGTATGTGTATTAAGGGGGTACTACTCGCTTTTTCTGGACCCCTTCTCACTCATGTTTAGCATATTAGTTTTGAGGTTTTAAGACGTTTGTTCCGTTAGTTTGGCGATTTTGAGACCTTTCATCCTTGTCAATGTTAAGACCTTTTGTGCCTTTTAGGTGTCGATTTTATCTAATTTTAGAAGTAATCGGCCTTTGGCCGGGAAATTTTTCTATCGAAAAATGTACCAATTTATCTTTGAGAGTCTAGGTTGTTTTTGTCTAAGCTTGATGGAGGTCTAGCGTGGAAACTAAAACATAAATTAATAGATAAATATATCTACCAAAAACCAAGCAGTACCCCCCTAACAACTATTTAGGACCTTATTTTACCGTACAAAGTGAAAAGTCAAATTATTTTAAATTTTAGTTTGATTTTTTAATACTGTATTACTGACGACCTCGTAAAGTAGGTCGAAACTATTGAAAGCTATAAATTATTACTTTTCAATTGCTATTTATCATTACTACAGCACTATAGTCTGTTCATCCTGGGTTGGACAGACATTTTTACCTTTAATCTCTCCTAACACCGTATGTGGTGGATTGTGTTCTTTTATTTATAAATTATTATTTTTACTTAAGCATCGTTTCCACATAGCGATTTTGATTAGTTATTTTGTCTTTTTATTGTGTTCGTGTACGTTTTGGTTTGTTTATTTTGCAAGTTTTACATTATAAACTCAAAAAGGACTAGAGTAATCGAGCTAATATTTCTACCACATAGGAAGACTTAGTGTGGAAATTTACAGCTCATTTTCTCTAGCCCTTTTTGAGTTAAAGAGGTTAGGATTTCTGGCCAACCTATAATGAACGGACTATAGTGCCAATACTATACCCTGTTCCAAATTGGTAGGCCAGAAATCGTGAACCTTAGTCTCTGTAACTCAAAAAGGGCTGGAACAAATGGGCTGTAAATTATCCACGCCTATTCCCTGGCGGCTAACCCTTCCCAAATTGTAGAAATATTAGCTCGATTAGTCTGGTTCTTTGCGAGTTATAGAGGCTAGTTTGCGAGTTTTGGCCTACATATTTAGAACAGGGTTCAGTATTCAATAGCCTTGATTCTTAACAAATAATTCACCAAAGAGTTCAATATCTAGCGCTGTGATACTAACGGGATGGTTTTTTCTTTTCTTTTCTTTGTTTTCATTTTGTCTTAAGCATTAGGCTCTACCATAGAGCAGTTGGGATTATGTACATACATGCTTATATTAATATGCAGTATTCGAGAATGCATAATATATCGTAGGCTTGTGCATAAACCTTCTAACTGTCTTGATAGCGTAATGCTTAGTGTGCGGATTCTCGTTGTGAGTATCCTAGGTTGGAGTCCTTGGAGTACCACATGTATTTATTACTTTCATTGATTTCATTAGTTAGGTTTATTTGTAAATTAATATGAATTTATGTGTGCTTCCCCCTATACATTTTTTGTGTATTCAGATAGGGTTGCATTCTGGTGAGTTCTGTTTTTCTTTAGTTCAGTAGAAAATTTAGATTCTATATTTATGGGCCATTTTTTCAGTAATCTTTTTGGTTTTGCTCTAATGAATCAAATTCTGCCTTGGTCTATAATGAACTTTAAATTGTCATTACATAGACATTATTAGTACTCTAGCACTTTTCGGAAGATGATAATAATAGTATCGTAAATTGAAGTTGGGTCGGTGAACATCGATATTAAAGAGAAATGTAAAACTTGCAAACTAAACAAACCAAAATTGGGACAAGGACAATATAAAGTCAAATTAAATTATCAAATCAAATTATTAAAGAGAAATGCAATAATAATGTGGGTTTCTGATGGATTAAAAGTATGATAAATTTGGTTTTGTGTATTTATAAATGTATTATGACCGTGTTTTAGCTGATAATTCTGCCAAGTATTGATGGCCACGGCTCCAACTTCCTTATAGACCAAAACTCGCAAGTATTCAATTAACCACTTGCGAGTTTCAGGCTATAAGGAAGTTGGAGCTGTAGACATCGATATCTAGCATAATTGAGAGCTAAACTATAGTTGTATATATATAATTGTTTCCACGGCAATTTTGATCATTTAATTTGACTTTATATTGTCCTTGTCCCAATTTTGGTTTGTTTAGTTTGCAAGTTTTACATTTTAATCGATGTTTACGGCTCCAACTTCCTTATAGACCAAAACTGGCAAGTAGTCAAACGGGACATCGGATCGTGAGAGAGACCTGTACAGTAACCTCGCATAACCCAGTGCTGGTAAATCTGAAAAAGTGGCCTTCTCTATATTAAGGGTATATTTTAACTTAAGGGGTGTTTTTTCTGGATCCCCTTCTTGCTCATGTTTAGCCCCGTTAGTTTTTGAGATTAACTGTCTTGATAGCGTAATGCATAGTGCGCGGAATTTCGATGTGAGTTTCCTGGGTTCGAGTCCTCGGAGTGCCACATGTATTTGTTGATTTCATTAATTGAGTTTAGATGTGAAGTTGGTTGGTGTTTAAAACATAATAATTATACGACGTTCGCCCCATTGGTTTGGCGATTTGTATACCTTTCGCCCCACTTCTTTGCCAGTATTAAGACTTTCGTGCCATTTAGGTGTCGTTTTTTCCTGGTGAACCTGGAGGAACTGGACAAAGTTTCTACCGATGTATAAATTTATATCGAAGCGGGATTTTTTTTTTTTTTTTCTTCTTTCCTCAATCTTGAATGAGTTTAAGGGAGCAAACTAAAAAATCCCCCCTTAAGTGTATAGTCACCAGCTTAAGTTCAGAAATTTTTGACATAGACTTTCATAAAGATGTTTTTTGGTAGCATAATGCATAACTGCGTGGAATTTCGATGTGAGTATCCTAGGTTCGAGTCCTTGGAGTGCCACATGTATTAGTTGATTTCATTAATTGAGTTTAGAAGTGAAGTTGGTTGGTGGAAAAAATATAATAACACAGTCTGATATTCTTCCGGATAATTGCGATAGTTTTGGCATCCCTTTGATTACTGGAGATACATTCTTAGCTAAATACCGGCGTCACGCGAGCTACCATATCAGGCTATTATACTCGTTTATTTTCGGCTGACGATAAATTGAATCTCTTAGCAGCTTATTACTCAATACTTTATGGAAAAATATGAAACTACTCTGTCCTCTGTCTTGGCATCATATTAACCCTCCTGATCCGGGGGGCTTTCATATGAGGCGATCGTCGTGTCCGGGGGTATTCCTGAAAAATGTCTATCTTCATAATTCGATATCTACTGATTGAGACCACCTAGAGCAGTCAACTAAATTGCATAGTGTAGAACCAACCTTCGTCTGTAGACTGGCGTTGAGTTGACGTCGCTACGACAAGTAGTTGCCGAGATATGATGATGGGAATGGAGGTAATTTCCCGCGTATTTTCGCTTGTGTCCGAATGCTTCGCCGAGGCCCTGGCTAGCACGCACTAAGTCACTCGTTGCTTCGGTGGCTTTGGTACCGGTAGACGATATTATGTTTCTATGTTGATAATGTCATAGTTATTGTGTCATTTATTACTGTTACAACTAATATTGAGTTATGTGAAACTTTTTATAACATATTTTCGGCATTTTCACTGTTATTGGATATTATTGTGTCACTTTCACTCTTATTCTTACAGTTTCTTACAGTAGATCCTCTGGATTCTTGTTATGAATTATTGTCACTCACTGTTATTATTGAGTTATTATTACTTGTTATACATTTGTGTGTCACTTTCACTTACTAGGCTAGGCAAGCGTACGGTACCGCACCCCCATCTTCACTAACCACTTCTTCATCATCAAAGTCACTCCCAAGTTCACTCAGTTCACTATATTCATGAGTACCGCATTCACTATCGTCATTATCGTCCTCATCGGTACTAATAAAGCCCAGAAACTCTAATCCATCCGCCACTTTACCCTCATCTTCACTAACCACTTGTTCTTCGTCAAAGTCACTCCCAAGTTCACTCAGTTCACTATATTCGCTTAGTTCTTCCAGAGTGTGTGCAACACCATCGGGACTAAGCACTGTTTTCTTGGTCGTTTTAGCCTTGCTTTTGTTAGGCGTACGGTACGCGGCGGCGGGCGGCGATTCGGACACAGCGTTTTTTTTTTTGGATTAGCTCCATCCATGTTGGATGCGTGACGAGAACTGATGCTGCATGTTAGTTTGTGCTTGGTGGCGCTGCGGTCGCCCACGCACAAACAAAAATCCGCCCGCGCAATTTGAACGCTTTGATTTTGATTTTGCCTTAAATGAGGCCTCCCGGACTCCTAACCAAAATACGTTTTGCCTCATATGAGGCCTCCCGGATTCCAAGGGTTGACCAGATTTATATAATTAACACCATATTTCACAAAATCTTCAAACTGAGAAATCGCGAGGGTAACTTTGCAATTTACCGTCAGTTGAAAAGAAACTGACTGTAGTGTTTAACCCTTCCAGTACTGTACTGGTGATGGCTTTTTCTTATATTTTGGCAACTATTGGGTGATTTTATTGAGCTTAGACAGGACTTCTAGCAATTGAAAGGCTTCGGACTATCTCATTTAGTCTCCCGAGATGCAAACTGTGTTGGTGGTGTAATGGTTTAGATGCTTGTGTTCTGGGTGTGGTGTCCCGAGTTCGAATCCCGGGAGGATCATATGCTTTCATTAGTTTATTCAAGTACATTGGGATTTGTAATGGAGGATTAATGTTAAGAACGGGGTGTTACTTTTACTACATATCCTTTTCTAAGCTGAATGAAATAGTGTTAATAGTTGCCAGAATATGATAAAAAAGGACGTCATCGGTACTGAAGGGGTTTAACCCATCAGACCCGGCTATGTATTCCATACCGAAACCCGGGGGTTTTGGCCGAAAAACGTCTACGCCTAGGCTACCGTATCTTTGTTATTTTGACTGCTTCCACATTCCCGTGCATCCCCAAGCATAGATGTGTTTCGTACCTGTAGAATGGCGATGAGTAGAGCTCTCGAAGTCAACTGGTTCAGTTGTAATGACAATTTCCGTGGAGACAACTTTGTGGCGATATCAGCCACTTTACACTACTTTTCACCACTTAACAATAACATACAGGCACACACGAACAAGGACGCCTCTCCTTCTTGTGGTCGGAGATGCGCGGCGTCGGTCCAACCGGCTGTTGTTTACATGCGTCGGACGGACGCCTCGCACACCAAGCTTACAGGCTTTCAAGCTGCCGGAGCCTCAGAGCCCTTCCGGGTTCCGCGGGGATGTTTTTTATGGATGCCTCAGAGCCCAACCGGGTCTGAGGGGTTAAGAATGAGCTCCAAATATCTTTTATGGGATTTTTTTTTTGTATTATTATTATTATTATTACTTTATTTTTTATTTTTTCCTAACAGATGATTTATATACAGTATAGCTTGAGATTATTTATTTGAAGTCTATTGGGTTTTGGAAGATCTGAACTTAAGCTGGTGAGTCTACAGTTGGCCAAGTCCTGCAAGTCATTATTTTGTTCAACCCGTACTGTAATGTTTGCCGGATGTTGAATGAAACTACAGTACAGTATACAGTAATGTCTGCCAGATGTTCAATGAGATGATACAGTAATGTCTGCCTGTTGTTGAATAACCCTATAAGGTAATGTAGTAATGTCTGCAAGATGTTGAATAAGTTGCTCATATAGTAGTGCACCTTCTATGTGGTGATTTTGTTTTTAAATTTTGTATCGTTTTGCTAAATCTTCAATATGTTTCTACCAAGTTATTATAATAGTGGTTGATTTTACAAGTATTACATTATAATTGGGTTATATTGTGCGGTTTCTGGTTTTGGGTTGTTTTGCATTTTAATACAAAAGACTACTATACAGTAATGTCCGCCAGATGTTGAAAAGGAAGTATACACTTAAGAAACTTTAAATTTGGTTTTAGGATACATTTTGTCTTAACTTCCAATACCATTACTGTAGTTTCTTAATGATTATTTCGGCTAGCTTGAGATGACTTATTTTTTCAGATTAGGAAAGATGTGAGATTCATAGGGTTAATTGAAATATTTCTTACCCCTTTGATTCTTAGAGGTCCTTCCTAAGCTGAATAATTTTGTCTGTTATATTGTTGATTCTGTACTGTATTTAGGTATGTACGGTATGTATGTACTCAGGCCCATTCCCCATTTTTCCTATATATTTTTTCTTTCTGGGGGTGGCCGACAGATTTATATAGATCTTTAAAAGTAGAGTTACACAAGTGCTTTTTGGAAATATTGGTATGGTCTCTTTTTTTTTTTTTTTTT
This sequence comes from Paralithodes platypus, assembly GCA_032716605.1. Taxonomy (NCBI): domain Eukaryota; kingdom Metazoa; phylum Arthropoda; class Malacostraca; order Decapoda; family Lithodidae; genus Paralithodes; species Paralithodes platypus. The sequence continues at coordinate 23,229,769 of CM064563.1, forward strand.
TTTTATTCTTTCAGATTTTTAGATTTGACAGTGGCCTATTCTGATTCACCATAGATAAATGTTGATGTGTTTAGGAGAGACGTCATATATTCATCAATGTCAATTAACTTTATTGATGACTGATATTAATTTATATTTTGTTACATGAATTAACCCCTTGAGGCTCATGACACGTTTTGACAGTTTATTCTGGCTATCATGAGACGATTTTACGAAGCTTAACCCATCAGACCCGGCTATGTATTCCATACCGAAACCCGGGGGTTTTGGCCGAAAAACGTCTACACCTAGGCTACCGTATCTTTGTTATTTTGACTGCTTCCGCATTCCCGCGCATCCTCAAGCGTAGATGTGTTTCGTACCTGTAGAATGGCGTTGAGTAGAGCTCTCTAAGTCAACTGGTTCAGTTGTGATGCCAATTTCCGTGGAGATAACTTTGTGGCGATATCAGCCACTTTACGCTACTTTTCACTACTTAACAATAACATACAGGCACACACGAACAAAGACGCTTCTCCTTCTTGTGGTCGGAGATGCACAGCATCGGTCCAACCGGCTGTTGTTTACATGCGTCGGACAGACGCCTCGCACACCAAGCTTACAGGCTTTCAAGCTGCCGGAGCCTCAGAGCCCTTCCGGGTTCCGCGGGGGTGTTTTTTATGGATGCCTCAGAGCCCAACCGGGTCTGAGGGGTTAAGCCGGTATCACACACTTTTTCACTCAACACTTGTCGGTAGCTTGTGAGGTCAACATTTAAATAATTTTGGTTACCTAAATGCATTCATCATCCGTCTAGTTTCCGATACCAGTGCAAAATATTCCAGAAATGTTGCCAGAAAAATGTTGATCATAAAATGTAGACTATAAAAGCTCTCGTGTGATACCGGCTTTAGGAAGGATATGTGGGCATCAAGAGGGTGAAGACTTTTCTCGATCAAGCCCCTGACTAATCTAAATGAAGTCGTCTAATAATAGCCAGAAAACTAAATAGAAGTGTGTCATCGATCCTCAGAGGGTTCCGCTTTTTAAATTTCCACACCTCTCCCCTGGCTGACCCTTCCCAAATGGTAGAATTTTTTTTTGAGAGTTATAGAGGATAATATTCAAGAGTTTTGGACTACTTATTTGAATCATAGTTAAAAGATATACAAGATTTTAACATATACAATTTTGTGCTTTAGAAGTACAGGACATTACCAAAAATTACATAGAAAAAAAACTGTCAGAAAGTGCTTGTGTGGCTATGCTAACAGTAGATGATATTATTCAGATTAGGAAGGACCTGGAAGGGACTCCAACAGGAGTCCTGCATACAGTTTTGCATAGGGATAGCCAGAATGAAATTGACATGACCATTTAATTTTAATTTTGGGTAGGGTATTACGGGGGTAACTTCACCGTGAACAGCGTGTTTTGCTCAAGAAAAACTTTCAATAATTAGGGAACGGTTCACTTCAAGTTGCTATACCACATTTCATAAGACATAATTAAAGTACATTATTTTATTTTTTTAATTAAAATGTAAAACTTGCAAACTAAACAAACCAAAATTGGGACAAGGACAATATAAAGTCAAATTAAATTATCAAAATCGCTATGTGGAAACAACGCTTACTAAAATGAAAATTATTAAATAAAAGAACACAATCCACCACATAGGGTGTACATTACTACATGAGCAAGTTAATCTGTTTCCCAAGCAAACTAATCGCACATATAACAACGCACTATCGTGTCACGTTAAAGGAATTAGTCAAGTTTGGGAAGTCCGGGACGTTCTGGTAAATTTTATTAAACTCTGCATGAATAAAGAAACTACATGTTAAATGTCAAAATATTATTTAAAATCAAAGGAAATCTAAGGAAAAATGAAAAAAAAACTTACTGTAAGCTTTTATGATTTTTTTTTTTTTTAGAAAACATTGCTTCACATGAAGTTGATTTGTATAAGCGTATTTACAACTTGGTGAGAAATTAATGTACAGTAATGGGATTATATTTGGCTTTTTTGACAAGGTCCTTTCTAATCTGAATAAAATATCCTGGCAGTTGTGTATTGACAAAAATGTATACGATTGAAAAGACTTTAAAAATGTTTCCATTCTTTGCAGTTGTGGCGATGATCGATGGACGTCTCGGCAAGAAGAAAGAAGATTCGTCGTCCTCGGGATTCGTCATCTTCAAGAGTCGTCGCATCGTCTTTCCTCTATTTCTTTATATTTACTTTTCTTGTCTTTCAATTTTCCTCATCTTTTTATTATCTGCTTTCTCTCTTTCCCTACTAGTACTTTCTTGGCTCCTCTTTCTACCTTTCTTGATTTCTATTGATATCTACTTTTCCATTTTCCCCTTTATTTTTATTTTATTTTTATTTTTTTTTGCTCTCTAATTTCTCCTTTTTTTCCTCTCAACTAGGCTCCTCTTTCTCTATCTACTTTTTCCATCTTCATGTTCTTGCTTTTTGCCTTTTCTACTTTCTCTAATTTCTCCATTCTTTCTTCTCTCAACTTCTTTCTCTTAATCTCTTTACTTTTTCCTTTTTTGTCCTTTCTTGCTTATTTTCTATATTCTTGCCTTATCCTTTCCCTTACTTTATCCTTACCTTTCCTTTCCTTTCTCCTTTTTATATTTTTCCTCTCCTTGATTATTTGTGTTGGTTTGTTTGTGTATTGGTTTTTCTTTTTTTCTGTGTTTGTTGTGATGTGAGGGTGGTGGTGGTAGGAGTGATTTATTGTGTGTTGGGAGGGTGTTGTCTGTAAGCTGTTGTACATTGGTTGACATTAGTGGTTAAATTGTGTGCTGGTCTAGGTCTTGGGGCTTGCTGTCGGGTGCATAAGGTAGTCAAGCCTTTAACTGACGAGAGAACAAGACCACGGGTCGGCTTATTCCTGAAACGTATACGCATAGTTACACACTCTCTCGACTTTACTATGAATGCTTTAACTCACCCTAACCTAACCCAAGCGAAAGTTTGTATTCTGGTTAGAGGTTACTGTGATCATAGTAATCTTTGAGGTGTTACGTAGAAATTTCTGGATTATGTGACCGTGACCAATAGCAACGCACTGGTGTCCTGAATGCTACAGCTTAGAGAACCACCCCAAAAGTGCCCCTTCCATTCTCCGAGTGGAAGACCAGGCGGGGCAGTGTAGGGGCCGGCACTCTGTTTCCAGTACCCTGCAACTGTCATCTTTCAATCTAAGTCTTAAGCTTGACTATTTCTCTCCTTCACCCAGTCAGTAGTGTGATAGATTTGTCTGTGATGGTAGTGGTGAGTGTGTGGTTGTGGCAACACAACCACACACTAATTACCCACTTACAGTCATTTCTCTAAACTGAGTTGTGTTGACCATGTGGTGATGATGCCAAGGACTTCTTGACACCACTCATCATAAATTCACAACTGAGTCACTGATCAGCTGTGGCGACTCATTTGGGTTTTCTTTTTCTGAATGTGATATGGCTAATAACCATATCACACCAGAGCACACAAATGAAAAGCTAGCTGAGGTGGTACATTTCATGACTGTAATGTTCTTGTGTGATACATAGTACCACACGGTCATCGCACATAAATGTCCCATTAAGAGTTGGTTGACGACTGTTGGTGATAATAAGAAGTGGTTAATGTCTCGGTGTCTCATGGGAGAACCGCAGCTGCAGGCCACCTTCTTGCACTAGCTTGCATTTAGGTGTACATTCAACCACAGCCCAGTCGTCACCACGAACACCTGCTGCCTGGGTACCATCATCCACCTCACATCACAGTGTGACTGTATGTGTGCGTCTACCCCCCCCCCCCCCTCTTTTTACTAATCAATACGTGTTTAATTTTCAGATGGAGTTACAGTATGTTTATTTCAAGGTAAATATATTACCTTTTTTTTATAACTCCTGAATGCAACTTTATTTTATATGGGGGAGCACATATTTTGACAATAAAACAAATATAAATGTATTCAATATTTTATTTTCCTGTGAAACATATTGGTAGAATATAATGATTGAAAGGCATAATAACTGGTGGAATAATGAGAAACAATAATAGAGAAAATATTAAAAATTAAATACTATATATATTTGGTATAATATAATAAAAGGAAAGCATAATGTAATAATAATTACAAAATATAATAAACTAGATAAGGTACAGAAACTAAACAAATATGAATAAACAAGAAATACAGTACATGTAAAACTTGCAAAGAAAAATGAAAATAGAATATAGAGGAAGACGAAAAAAAAGATGATTAAAAATAAAGGTTGAAAATAGGATAAAATTATAAAGGAAGACTATATAAAAAATAGGAAAATTAAAAGGAATAATAACAAGAATGAACGAGGAATAATACTAATAATGAACCTAAATAAAAGGAGAGAAGAATTAACAAGAAATATTACTAATAATATACCGGTACCTAAATGAAATGAAGAATAACTAATAGAGGAAGCATGATAAGAGCGAAAAGGGAAAAAGGAGGAAGAGACGAGAAATTAAAAGAGATAAATAATGAACAAAGATGCAAGAAATTGAGGAAAGAAGGAAGGAAGGATCAGGACGAGTGAGAATAAAGGAAGGAAAAATATAAATTAAAGAATGAGAACATGGGAGCCTATTATAATTATAAATGGAAAGCTATTATATTATAAAAGTCTAGGGTAAAGCAAACCCATATTTCAACAATAGTAATTAATATTAAAAGTCCTGTACTGTACATTAGTTTATAATTAGTATAAGTCTAGGGTGAAGCCAAGCCAGATTACACCAGTTTTATTTTTGCACCAAGGTTATTGTTAAGAACTTTAACCCCTTATTAGCGGGGCCCGACTTAGTCCGTATAGAGAACACCTGCCCAAAGAGCGGGGCCCGACTTTAGTCCGTGTGCAATTTTGGAGCAATATTGCCTCTGAGAGAGAGACGAGCGGTGGGCGCTCCGGAGCGTAGGTCGGGCTCTGACCGTTCGCCACGGGTCCAGCGGGCCTACTGACGTTTACTCTACACACATCCACCCTCCCTCCCTCACTACACAGGGTATTATGTCAAGAAATTACCGTATTTTAGGGATTTTTCCTTCGTCTTGCACGATCGTTGCAAGAGAACGAGTGGTCGTAGGATGGTTCTGGTGTCATTGGAAAGCTGAATTAACGCCCTTTCAGGAATACATAATTGTATTACGCTCTGGCTCTTGTTTATGCATGAAAAAGAGCACGGAAACAAGGCCATTTAGGATAAAACCACCCGCTTGGCGGGTAGTAGAAATTCCTTACGGGCCCGCTCGTAAGGCGTTAATATTATAATATGCTCCCATTTCCACAAAATTGGGTAAAGTTAAAAATGGGTTTCACCATTGGATTCAGCGCGTCGTGAGGATTTCAAAAGTATCCCATCTCCAAATCTATTTTCTTCCAAAAGTGTGAGATAATTTAACTTGTGACCATATCGTTGGAATCCTCTCGGAGCGGAGAGTTCCCAAAAATTAATTCAGGTGATTCCGACCATGGTCGGCAACCCATCTAGGGGAGACAACCTTCTATAAATCAGGGTGGATGGGACTCGTCAGCCTTGGTCGGCAACCCATCTAGGGCAGACCTTAAATAAATTCTTACTACCTAAGGGTGAAGCAGGTTGGTGGATGAACTAGCCACCCACCACTAGAAAATGTGCTAAAAATACATAAAAGGCCACTGAGTCGGACGGTTCCTAAGTTGAGTGTTCAGTCCTGTACCTGTAAGTCCTTCATAAACTGGCACGGATTGTCCTCGTGGGGAATACGTGTAGTTGGGGCGTTTTATGTATGGCCACCCCTTAACGGGAGGCATGCATCAGCCAATAGATAGATATATAATGTGTGTATGAAGGAAACAAAAGGCAAATCTGCCTGTAACAAGTGTCTCTCCCAAAGCTGAAAAAGTAATAATCATAGTCACTATTTCAAAAAAAAATTGAGTGTATTGGAAAGTGTGGTGTGCTTGTTTACTGTACTGTAGTGAAATGAATAGGAGGTGATGTTTGTGATGCTAGCTAGGTTACTCTCTGTGTAGTTGAAACACAAACAGTGAGGGAAGCCAGAAAAATGAAACAGGACTTCAAGCAACTCCCTATCACATGCCTAGGAGGCCTCCCATGGATACTGCCCTGCTTGATTGCTGTCTAAAATATCCCCAATTAAAATACTATGAAGGTGTACGTTCCGGATGGTGTTCCTACCATTGACATGAACTCAAAAACTGGTCTTCCGTGCTGACTCGGGCCTAGGCTAACTCTTTCGTCTCTGTCTTTCCTGTTACGTTTTCCCTTCTTGCTGGAAGTTTGCTCTCCTTCAACCATGTCCCATAGAAGGGTGACCGCCCTCAACCCTCCAACTGTCGTCCAATTGCTCTTATTTCTTGCATCTACATTTGTCTTCCCATATTCTATTTTCAGATCGCCAGTATGGTTCCCTTTTCGGTCGCTCTACTGGTTATCTTCTTTCATATCTTATTAACTCTTGGTCATACTCCTTTTGGGACTTCGGTGAGACTATTTCTATTGCGCTAGACATATTGAAAGCCTTCTCAACTGTAGCCTACCTATAGTCCTACCCACTCATATGCTGATGACTCTACCTTACACTATTCAATGTAGTTTTCCTCCACAACAACCCTCCGTCTAATTACTTCAAAACTCATGTGATGAGGCACCATAGCACGATCTTCTGATCTATCAACTATAGTTAATTGGGGGGAGAGAAAATCTTAATACTTCAATGCTTCCAAAACCCAATTTTTCCATCTATCTACCTGTCCCGATCTTCCACACGACTATCACTTACTCTTCAACAACACACAAATCAACCCCATCATCTTCTATCGGTATTCTTTGTTCCTTGGAAAGACCATATCACCACTCTTGCTAAAAACAGCTTCCCAGAGATTATGTGTGCTCAACCGTCTTCGTGGGTTCTTCACCCCCACACAGCTTCTTGCTCTGTACAGGAGTACAGTGCGCTCATGTATCGAGTACAGTAGTGTTCGCATGTGTGGGGAGGTTCCACCCATAATGCACTTCTCGAAAGTGTAGTCAAAAGCATGTCGTCTCATCAACTCTCCTCCTCTTCCTAATTCCCTACAATATCTCACTACATGCCGCAATGTTGCATTTTGGATGACGTTGGTTCGTGGATGCCAGGAATTGTGTACCTCTCATGTCCAGTTGGTCTTTGACTTTGAGGACTTTGGTTTCTTGATGTAGGTGTAGTAGCTGTGCAGCCTGTGATTTTTAGGACTTTGTTTTGAATGGTCTGCAAGGTCGTGCAGGATCTGCAGGGCTTGCATTATCCATCACTGATCTTACCGGTATGTATTGTATGTATAGGCTACTGTGGTGGTAGTTCCTTTGTTGTGTCCAAATTTTGTGTAGGCAAGTGAATTGAGGGCATTTAATCTTGGTGTCAGTTTGTTTTTGATGTTTGTAATATGTTGTTTAAATGACATTGATGTATCGTATGTTACACCAAGGATTTTGGGTGAGAGAGAGTGTGTGTGTGTGTGTGTAATAGGGATGCTTAACCTCTGGAATGGTCACCGTGCCGTGGTGCGGAGGTATTGACACTGTTTCCATCACTAAAATCATTATTTTACCATAAATATCATTAATACTTATCCATATGTGCCTATTTTACATTTAATATGAAGATAGTAACATGTTACAACAATAAAACAAGTGGAAACAGTATTTGGATGGTCAAAATTGCGAAATGAAAGCGAGTTTCATTCATCAAGTGTGAGCCAGCCTGCTCTACATCCTCCCCTCTCGAAGCCTGGAGAGACACTGCTGCCTCTCTCTGTATCTCCCGCTATTTCCCACGCTTAGACACACAGATGACCACGCCCTGCTAGCAACTCGCTAATGTTAGCATGAAAATATACCGACGAATAAGGGAATAACAGGGAAAATAGGTGATAATTGAAGGGGGGGGGGGAAAGGAGTGATATGTGGCATGGGCGAGGGGCAAAAAAAAAAAAAAAAAAAAAAAAAAAAACACACACACAGTTTCAAGTGCTACTGGGGTGTTTTAAATGTTTTTTTTTTAGGCCTAGGATCATAAGAGTCTCCCCGCAGTCGCCCAGTAAAACTCGTAAGTCTCCCAGTAGTTCCCGGGTTAAGGCGAGGTGAGGTGAGGGATGTGACTATGTTCTACTGCCCAGTTTGTGAGAAGGGTCGCTGTAGATTTGGCTGGGGCTAATTTGAGTCTGTTTGCGGTGAACCAGTCGTGTAGTGTGTTGAGGTACGGTAGGAGGAGTTGTGCGGCTGTATTTGTGTCTTGATATGTACATGCAAGTGTTATATCGTATCATGTGTGGTATGGGTAGGTTTGCATGTATAGATTGAAGAGTGAGGGCAACAGGACGAATTCCTGTGGGACTCTGTTTGTGAAGTTTCTGATGTTCGATGACTGGCCAGCAAATCTTACATGGGCACATCTGCCTGCTAGATAGTAAGGCCAGCCATCTTTTTGTGTTGTTGTGCATGCTTGTGTTAAGAATTTTGTTGGTAAGGTTGTGGCGGGGAATGGCATCAAAAGCTTTACTAATGTAAATTGTAGCGAGAAGTGTTCTATGTGGTGGCCTAGCTGAATTGATGCCATCTAAAGCTTTTTGTGTTAGGTCTGCAAGAAGGATGTTTGTGGAGTGTAGTGACCTAAAGCCGTGTTGTGAAGTAGCAAGGGGAATGTGAGGTGTGGTTAGTTGTAATGAGTTTGCTCTTAAGATACATACACTCTTGCATGCTTTCATTAATTTCATTTGGGGGTAACTGGTGTTAAGAACAATGTTACTTAATAAAGCTACTTGCCAATACACCCTACTGTACACATATTTAACTAATTAATATAGGTTTCCTATTTTCTGCAACGTAGGGCTGGAATTCGCTACCTAGAGTAGATTTTTTCTATGAACACAAAAGAAAATTTTGGAGTTTGCATGGCACAGGGATAGTTAAAAAAACTCTTGACGCAGGAGGCTCAGGATCGAGCCCTCGCTGTATGAGTCATTTATCAATCATCCTCAAGGCATCCAGCCCATATCTGCAATGGCAGATCAAAGGTGCCATACACCATTGTTGCATTTACAATGTGAATGCTTCCACCTATTCAGCATATGGAGCCGATTACATTGGTTACAGACAACACTCACTAACAGTACAGTAACAGGGCGGGTGCTCAACCCCGAAAAGGGTTGAAATAGGGGAGCTATCCCCCCGCCAAAGGCGGCTTTCTAGGGCCTTTCCTAGCTGATGCTGAGAGGATTGGGTTCTAGTCATGTGGTGATGGGCTGGTCTATCAGAGTGAGAACTGAGCAATCTCTGCCATACCCATAGCTTACTCTGACTGTTCCTTTTACTTATATATTTTCTAGATCTCAAGTGACGGCGTCTCTAACGTGGATTGACCTCCCAATCTACCAAGATTGGAAGCCAAAGTGTCACATTTTTTCCCTTGCCCCTCAACTTTCTCTTCATAATTGCTGAGGGGCCAGGGCCCTGGGTGGGGCTTTGGTTTCCCGGGCGTTTCCGCACCCTCCTCAAGCTCCCCGCCATGGAGTGGCTTCGGTCACCCAGGCTTTATTGTGGTCGGCGGGGAGGGTTCTGTGGGGGTGCTCGGTTATGGCCTTGGCCTTGCTCGGGGCCTTGGGGCTGTTCGGCCAGGCAGCTTGGGGGAACAACAACAACAACAACAACAACAGTACAGTAACATTTTCAAGATGCATTTCACGGGTGAAGGCTGTTCCTATCCAGAGTGAGGTTTAGCATCCTCTACCCTACCTTAGCCGTTTCTGCCTGTCTCTTTCACTGTACTACTTTTCCATCTAGGTGCTGACGAGATCACCAGATGGTGGGGGCATTTGCCCAGGGGGTACAAGCCCGTAGGCTGATGATTCCCTTCCCCCGTTACCCTCTCAGAGACAGATCTCATCTCTCCCTGGCCTCTTCGGGGGCCCGAGCATCCGGAGTGGCTTCGGTCTACCGGACTCGGGACTGATCGGCCAGACAGTCTAGTGACCTACAACAACAACATGCATTTCATACACTACACACAAGTGGGTCACCTAGCCTCGGCAGGATATGGCTGTATTATGGGGGTGAGGGCATTGTTTAATATGTTTACAGGTATCTATCTATTGCCGGACGCTTTACTCCCCTTGTTTAATATGTGAAACACTAATAATACAACATACAGTACGGTACTGTATACTGAAAAGTGGGGGAAATACAAACGGTATAATGCCTGCGAGAAGGTATGTCACTACTTACAGGTTATACTATAAACTATTTATTTTTATTTTTTTCGGAATATTAGTTTGCTATACAGTATCTTCAATGCGTTATTTCCACATACAGTTCTTTATAGGTTCTTTTGTCTTTATATTGTGTGGAACCAGTGTTTGCTTGTTTTGCAAGTTTTACATTTAAATGTAAAAGAACCAAAATACACTGCAGTATAATGTTTTACTTAAGTAAATGATCAACAGACTGGGATTCATATTGCTTACACTTTGTTAGTTATTTTCATAATTTCATGTAGGAGAAAAACATACTTTAGGCTTTTAATTTATTTTCAAGCTATATATCTAGCCTATGCAGTACAAATACTGTATTTAAGTCATTAAGCAGATTTATGGTAAACTTAAAGCTAAATATAAAATGCTATACAGTAACTGCACCAGAATCAGGTAGTGACTGCCACTGAAAAATATCAGTAAGAAATATAGTGCAAACAGGGTGTCAAACCAGATATTTTCTTTCCTTTTAGTAACCATTACTAAATCTAGAGGTAAATTAATGCTTCACAGTACTTATTATACTCTTGGAAGTGATAACATGGCCAAAACAATTCACCTTCACATACATTTCCCTATATTATTTCTCCTATTAATTCTGCTCTTCAAACGCAATTGCCCCAGTTTGACACACTGGGTGCAAACACAATAATAAATGTTATATTGTACCTCATATGATAAACATATCTAACATGGATATTTTAAAACTTAACCCTCTAGGCATGGTAATTCTATATTTAGTTATCTCTGTTTTGCTGATATTTATGTTGTGATTATTGTTATTGTTATTGTTATTGTTATTGTTATTGTTTTGTTTACTGGGTTTGGCAGGCATTTCAGTTACGTTGCTTAGTTTCTTAATTTAATAACTAGTCTACTGTACAACAAAATATAATTATGTACAGTATATTATTATTATTATTATATTGTTGTATGAATCACAATACAGTACTTGTATTGTTAGACAAGCGATAACCATAAGCTAAATGAAGTATTGCAAACAAATACATATATAGCCGAATGCTAGACTACTCGGCCCACGGGACAGCTCGGCCAAGTAAAAACGAGACAGCTCGGCCCCGTGTTAAATTACGAGACAACTCGTAATTAACCTAACCTAACCTACACATTATGAATCGAGAGAACTAGCCTATGACATAATTATACTGTACAATAAACAAACATTTCGCCCACATTACACACACGCCATAAACCCTCCACTTAGCTCTCCCCATCCTATATCCTGACTGGTCTCGTCAAATTGCCCCATAGCAAAACATGAGGCCGAGCTGTCTCAAATAATGGGCCGAGTTGTCCAAAAGTGGGCCGAGCTGTTCGAGCCGAGTTATCCAGTCACCATATAGCCTAATGTACTGTATATCAGTTTTAAGTCTACAGTATCATAGTACCTGTGAGTCAGCTGTGAGACCTGGAATACAAATTATTTTTAAAATCGATATTAACTCCAATAACACCCCAAATTAAATTAATATAAGCATGTGATTCTCCCAATATTCAAATCAAGATATCACATACAGAACTTCCACGGTTAGACCATTACACCATTAAGACAGACAGGTGAAGATATGTGCTGTATGTACTTACTCTAGTTGTATTGCGGGAGTGAGCATGCTCGTTATTTCCCGCCTCCTATATGTGTAGGTGTTATATGTATCGTTGGAATGGCTGTGGATGTGTGTGTAGTCTGTATTTTTAGCCAATTGGCGACATCGGAAACGAAGGCTTAGGGTGGATCTGTATGGTACCATTCTCACTATAGACGGTACCGTCTCGCCCGAAGGCTTAGGTAGCCATCAGCTTAGGTGAACCATATGATACCCATCTCGCCTTGTACCATTTTTGCCAACCCCAGATGGGACGTCACAACGTCGTCCACTTATTCCAGGTACCTATTTACAGCTAGGTGAACTGAGGTTAACACATGAAAGGAGACAAGCCCAATTTGTCTGCGCCCGGCCGGGGATTGAACCCCCGACCCCTCGTGTGTGAGACGAGAGCTCTACCAACTAGGCTACGGGCTGTGTGTGTGGGAGATATGTGGTGCTCTATGGTAGTGGGATGTAGAGTTAGATAGGAAAACACTTGAAGAATTGAGCATGGTGAAGTGTACAGTTCGCCACATTAGTTTGGATCCACACCATGATTATTTGATAATCTTCAAGGACACTACATCCGCCTTATTAGAAACAATTTGTTAGGGAAAAATTGAAAAACCCGAGCCAAGTTTGGTCAAAACTTGGCTCGGGTTTTTCCATTTTCAGGTTTTGTTACTTTTAAATATTGTATTTTCAGAGTTCTTCCAATATTACCCCTTTATTTACGCCTTTTACCCCGCAATTTCCCTGATCTTCATAGCCCTCCCCACTATCGGGGGCCGTGTCTTAAGATTGATGGATAATGGGAAAATAGTAAAATGCGACAGTCCTTGGTATTAAACAACACTGTATATCAAATACAAAATAAAAAACAACTAAAAATAATCTAAAAAACTCGTCACTGGTTGGTGATAAACATTTACCGTATTTTGTTCTGGAGTTTAATGGAATTATATCGATATTGCCCCATAGGCCTATACATATTACAGTATATTCATGCCAAGTTATGACCCTGCATTAATCTTAGTTTTTTCGTTCATCCCTGTAGTTCACCTTTTAAGTGTACATCACTAGGCCTACATGAGCAACTTGGACTAGCCTAGGCCTAATCTGTTTCCCAAGCAAACTAATCCCACATAAGCTAAGCTATATCTGCGAGAGAATGACTAAGAGGATGTGAGAGCGAGGTGGAAGGACAGAGGAGGGAGAGATGGAAGGATGTAGTGAACTCAGACTTAGTGAAGAAGTATAGGCCTAGGCTAGCCTAGGAGTGAAAGGCGGTGCTGGATGGGAGAAGGGGCGTCGACTGACTGGGGACAGAGGTGCATGGGGGCGTTTCGTTAGTGGCCACACCTTCGGGGATCACGGCGTCCGGCAATAGATAAATAGATAGATAGCCTATTGTTTACATCCACATGTAGCCTCATTATTCTCCCTACATTGTTCTCTATAATACATACCCTCCACAAAGTCCATCTTTTCAATACAGTTTATGCCACCAACACCATATAAGCTATATTATCCACAATTAACTTAATATTAAGTTCACAACCTTACGACTTACGAGATCCACGAGGCACGGCGTCGGCGCTTGTAAACAAAGATCCTTGAGTAAACAGAGACCGACGCGCCGCTAAGCTCATCGGTTGTACTTTTAATAAATTTGTTAGATATTATTAGTCATATACTGTATTGTCAATATGGATTCCTATCGAATACAATAACATAAAAAAAAAAAAAATTTACAATTTATGACTAATAATATCTACCAAATTTATTAAAAATTTACTACCGATCAGCTGAGCGTCGGTCTATTTACTAAAGTCTCTCTGTTGACAAGCCCCGCGAATCCTGGATGAATTCAAATCGTTGTGAATTTGAATTTGATTTGAATTGGGGATAATATTTCTTTGTTTAATAAAAAGGACTGTTTACTGATGTGCATAGGCCTACAGTTACTTTTAAAAAAATCATACTTTGTACAATCAACTATCATTTATATACTTCATTATATTCATAAATCACATGCTTTGGGTCAGTGCAGGGTGTCAAACGAAAGCCGAGTCCATTATTTTTAGTCTTTTATTGAATATGTAAAGATAAAATTGTGGTTTATTGTTTATGTCATTGGAAGTGCTAAAATGGCCAAAACAATGCTATTTCATGTTAATTTTCTTGTATTTCTTCTCATATTCATTCAAGTCTTCATATAAAATTGCTCCGGTTTGACACCCTGGGTCAGTGTATATTGGAGGAACACTGTAATCAGCTTCAGAAGGGGTTGTACATTGGGCCGCCGCCCACGTAGTATTCGGGCGTATTGCCTACGTTCTCGTCTATTTTGACTTCCGGGGGATACAATAATGGGTTGAGGACTTATTGTCATCATCATATATACAGTACCGTGAAATACCCTAGCTTCGGACACTTCTGGATAACAGTATGTAAGCTACAGTTATGGAAAAATTACTCTGCATTATGGAAGAACACCACAGACATACTTGTTTTTCCATAACATCATGTATTTATCCCATAACTGTGGTTCATTGTATATGTTTTCTAGTGTCCGAAGTTACGCCACGTTACCGGTACTGTATTGCCAGCAAAGGGGCAAATAACAAGTACGCCGTGGCCCGACCAACTGTACACCGTACATCGGAGTTTGACATCCAGACTTGTATGTCAGCACTCAGCCATCTGTATTTGTCTGGATGGCTTAAACCTAAGTCTAGTTGTTTAAGTTAGATATCCAGACTCATGTTTCAGCCATCCAGATTTGTCTGAATGGCTTTGGTAGATCCAGACAGGGTTCTCCTCCAATTAGATTGGTGGGCGAGGTTTACTGTAAGGGTAGTTCTAATTTTGTCTTTAAAAGTGAAAAATGGCCAAAACAATGCAATTTCATGTTTTCTTTCCTATTTTTATACCATTCTTAAAAGAAAATGGCTCTGGCTCATTGCCGGACCGGTAAAGTGGACGACAACAGCCTCTGTACCTCACCTCAGTGGCAAAACCATTTTTAGGACCTAATATCATAACTATTGCACAAATTCATTTTTTTTTTTTTAAATTAGTCTAATTCACACACCGAAAGTTCGTGTGAAGTTTGGTGAAAATCCGTCAAACGGTCTAGGAGGAGTTCTCGGACGGACAGACAGACTTTTCGGTTAGCATGTACTGTACCACTATACGGGGGGCGATACCACTCTTACGCAGAGTTGATCAGGAGCAACGTTAATAAAACAATGATCTAGAGAATTATTTGGTATAATAATTGCAGAAAAATTAAAGAAAATCAGATGAACTGAGAGAGAGAGAGAGAGAGAGAGAGAGAGAGAGAGAGAGAGAGAGAGAGAGAGAGAGAGAGAGAGAGAGAGAGAGAGAGAGAGAGAGAGAGAGAGAGAGAGAGAGAGAGAGAGAGAGAGAGAGAGAGAGAGAGAGAGAGAGAGCAACTAAGTTTATAGTGGAAAGAGAAAAAAATGAGGTGCTACTTATAATGGTAATGCTTTTTGGCTAGCTAATTTTCTATACTTAACTTACTATACTTAAGCCGGTGTCGCACGAGTGATCGTACCATCAATTTTTACGGGCAATTGTAATCTGGCATCTTCAAATGTAGTAATGTACACCCTATGTGGTGGATTGTGTTCTTTTATTTAATAATTTTCATTTTAGTAAGCGTTGTTTCCACATAGCGATTTTGATAATTTTATTTGACTTTATATTGTCCTTGTCCCAATTTTGGTTTGTTTAGTTTGCAAGTTTTACATTTTAAATTATAAGTTCCGTAAGAATTAATCCACCGAACATAATCTACCTTCGATCTAGTTTCCTATTCCAGTGTAAAAGCGTCTCAAAATAGTTTGAGAAAAAACTTGCTTATTGAAAATTGGTGGAAAATACGTTCGTGTGACACCGGCTTTATAACTTAAGATTCGCTTATGGATGGTCATGGCCATTAAATACCATTAAAATATATTAACCTAATACGGTATATACAAAATAATCAATTGACAATATATTATAGCGTATTTCAGGCTATAAGGAAGTTGGAACCGTGAACATCAAAATTAAACAGAAATATGTACGTTTCTGATGGATTAATGGTATGGTGAATTGGGTTTTATGTATCTATAAATGTACTACGACCGTATTTTAGCTGTAAATTCTGTTAAATATCGATGTCTACAGCTCCAACTTCCTTATAGAACGAAACTCGCAAGTCGGCAATTGTACTTACTGTATTTAGGTACTACATATTCCACGGAGTATTAAAATTAATAATAGAAGTACGGATAAAAAGTATATAATTTATATAGTTAGTTGGTTAAGTAGAGCAGATTAACCAGACCACCACTGAGCTCCATATGGAACTCTCGTAGGTCTGACTATAATTTATATAGAAATTGTACTTCCAACACACTGAAAAATCTCTATACTACTGGTCTACTGCGAATGGTATGAAAATGAATTTAAAATGTTATTCATGGACATGAAATACGAAATTTACAAGATCAATTTAAAGCATACGGTACTCTACTATTCGTAATGTGCATATAATTTGCTATCTACAGTATATCTTAATTAAATAAAACATTATATTACATAACGTTAACGTCAACTAACTTAACCCATTCAGAATACAACGGCACAATATATAGTCTATTTTGGGAGACACTATATGCTTTTAGTTTATATTTTAGTAAGCGTTGTTTCCACATAGGGATTTGGATTACTTGTTTTGCATTTATATTGTCTTTGTCCCAGTTTTGGTTTGTTTAGTTTGCAAGTTTTACATTTTAATTTAATTAGTTTTGGAATGTCCTATAGGAATCCTAGAGGTTACGTCTATCCCAGTTGGCTTTGGTCTACCGGACTCGGGACTGCTCGGCCAGATAGTCTAGGGAACTAAAACTAATAACAACAACCACCCTCTATCTTCCAAAATTCCTTCCTAAAGTCAATAAAATGGGCAAAACCAGACAATCATGTGTAGTTTTGGAAGGCCCTATAGGAATCCAAGAATTTAAGTCTATCTCATTTAACCCTCTAACATCCATAATTCTTTCCTAAACTGAATGGACGATTTTATTGTTTTGGTAGGCTCTCTAGGAGTCAATGGAGGTAACTCTATCAAGGTTAAGGGGTATGGGCGTATTTATTTGCTAATTTATGTATATTATTATTTTATTAATTTCCTCCCTAGACCTCTTATCAAGCTTAAAAAACACCCGCCCAAGACCCCTCCTTCAAGATAAATTTGTACATTTTTCAATAGAAAAATTTCCAAATTACAGGCTGCTATCACGCGCCAGGAAAATTGACACCTAAATGACACGAAAAGTCTTAATAGGACCATATGCTTTCATTAGTTTATTCAAGTGCATTGGGGTTTGTAATTGATGATTAATGTTAAGAACGGGGTGTTACTTAATTGACAAAGAAATGGGATGAAATGTCTTAAAATCGCCAAACTAATGGGCCGAACGTCTTATAATCTGAAAACTAATGGGACTTAACATGAGGAAGAAGGGGACCAGAAAAACGGCACATCTCCCCTTAACCTTCTAACTTCCAAAACTGAATCAAATGGTTTGCCAGAACACAAAAGGAGGAAAAGTGCCATGGTCGGTTGAAAGGGTTAAGTGGACACTGCGCTAATGTGACCATCTGTCCTTTATAAATCATCTGTGTAAAGTAGATTAACCCTTCCCGCCCGGGCTCCCTATCCTAAGGACATTGTTGAGATCCGGGCGATATGGCCGAAAAATGTCAATGCCTAGGCTACCGTATCTTTGTTATTTTAACTGCTAGGAAATTCCCACGCATGTCTAAACGTACTGTGGTTTCCAATCTGTAGACTGGCGTTGAGTAAAGCTCTCTAAGTCAACTGGTTCAGTTGTGATGACAATTTCCGTGGCGTGCATTTTTCCGCGATTTTAGCAATGTGACACACTTTTCAAGACTAAATCTGTCTTTGCCAACACACAACAACACAGCTCCGACGTCTGCTTGCTGCCAGAGGTGCGTGCGTCACTTCCGACAGGCTTTGTTTACATACGTCGGACGCGCGGCTTTCAAGCTTACGGATTTATATAAGGACACCCGGGTTCCTGCCCATCTGCCGCGGGGTCCTTATATAATGCTGCCCGGGCGGGAAGGGTTGAGGGGAGATTTTTAGTTTGTTCCCTAGACCTCCATTAACCATATAATATTACCCCCAAGACCCCCCTTCGAGATAACTTTGTACATTATTCAGTAGAAAATGTCCAAGGCAATATTGATAAAAAATAAATTAGATTAGCCTATGTCCCGAACAGGGAGAACACAACACAAAAAACATAGTGAAATTTAGGACACATGGCTACTTTAATGCAGTGGTGACTTTAGCATTGTTGACGTTATCACTACTACCAAACCAAGTACTGTGTGTAAGTGTTGCGACTGTGCTACGATGTGGAAGCATTGCGATATGAGAACGTTGCGATGTGATATTGTTGCGACTGTGCTACAATGTGAAAGTGATGCGATGAGAGTGTTGCGATGAGAGTGTTGCAGTGTGAAAGGATTGTGATATGAGAGCGTTGCGACTGTGCTACGATGTGAGAGCGTTGGCCAGTGTTAGTCTGTGTGTTGGTGAGATATCCCAGCCAGCCTGAGCCAGATAACTGGTGATGCGTCTGCCTCGCCGCCGCTGACTGAGAGCCGCTGCCATCTGGTGATAGCGCACCAAACTTCTGAGCCACGTCAGGTACTGCCACACACAGCCTCGGTTCACATGTACCACTGGGGGAAGCTGATGCCAGAGGTTGCACGAAACATCTTCCTCTCTGTAACATAAACACTATTATTATAAATTGCTGGTCTCTGAGTCTTCTCCTGGATGACCTAGAAGCGTGTGAATTTGTATTTTGTTTTTGTGTGTTCATTGTTTTCTGTTATGTTGTCCCTATTTGGGCTCTGTCTTGAGTCAGCCACCCCCAGAAAAAAAAAAGGAAAAGTGGGGATTGAGCCTGAGTATATACAAACATACAAACATACAAATGGAACTAACCTGCTCTTGTCCGTAAAAATGGCGTGCTTTGATTTGTTGAAGTCCACGTCCACGGTGAGAGTAAGGTGAGGCCAGTCCTGCCCTGCCTCCACACCAGTCAGGGCCGAGGTCATCTGTGTCCGGCAGTAGTTGAGGGCCCCTTGACTCAGCTCCCGGACCACCTCCTGTATGCCTTGGTCTGGGGTCCAGTGGGGGTGAGGGTCCGTGTGTGTGTCGCTCAGTCCCGCGCTGGGCTGTCTCACCCACCACCCCCGCCTCTTAATTGTATTGCTGGGGTGACTGGCTAGGTGGGAGGCATCCAGCATATCCAGTTGGGTAAATGTATCATATAGTCTGGCTAAGGATTCCAGGCAACGTGTGGAGGATTTATTAATGTTCTCAGGTACTTCAACTTTCTCTTCAGTGGAAGGTTCTACTTCCTCTTTTTGAGTTTCTTGTTTTTCCTCAGTTTCGTCCTCTTCGTCATCCAAGGACAACCAATTGTGACGCTCCCATAAATTGGTGACTTTTAATAGAGGGTCGTCAGGTTGAAGTGGATACTTTGGGATACACTTCTCTTTCCTTTTCATTGGAAGTGGAAGCAAATAAGGAAGATTATATGAGATTAGATTCCAATTTGATTCAAATGTATTTTGATGGTTATTCTCAGTATCTGACTTGGACACTGATTCGTCAATTTCATTTTCAAACTTTGCTGCCACCTGGGTATTTCTTGATATGTCATGTCTATACAATTCTATTTGCTTATTGTCTTGAATTTGGCCAATAATAGCTTCAGGGAATATATCAGCCAGACTCAGATCTTTTACAACAGATACTCCATTTTGATTATCAACTAAACTTTCTGTGTTGCTTTCACCTTTGATCTGGGAAAAAACAGAACAAAATTACTAATTAAAATTATGCTAATATATAGTAAGAAAGCATGGCATTATACATGAGAGATATGCAATGTATGTTAAGTAAAACTTACATATATACAAATTTAAAGACCGCTTTGTCCACAGAGAATGTGGTTACAGTCTCACATCCTAAATGGCGACTTTCCAGGCGGCCCTGTTAAGGGCTGATTCTGTTGTCTAGTTTTTTATTTTGAGATCGGACCGGAGTACCTGATCCCACGTCATTCTAGGTCTACCCCTATGTGAAGCTCCCCCCCACGTTCACAGTCCAGCATTTCTTCACCCAGCTCTGATCATCCATTCTAGGTCTACCTCTATGCAAAGCTCCCCCCACGTTCACAGTCCAGCATTCTAGGTCAACCTCTATGCAAAGCTCCCCCCACATTCACAGTCCAGCATTCTAGGTCTACCTCTATGCAAAGCTCCCCCCACGTTCACAGTCCAGCATGTCTTCACCCAGCTCTGATCATCCATTCTCTCCACGTGTCCAAACCAACCGTGTGCATCACTTCACTGACACTCCTAATGCCCAGACACCTTCTTAATTCCTCGCTCGATACACCGTCTCTGAATCCCGTGACGGATTTTAGAAGGTGACGATAGGCCGTTTGACAAATACCCAAAAAACATAATTATAAAAAAAGTGTATTAATAAAATATATAAATAAATAAATAAACAAAACAAACAAATATATACATACATGAAACAATAAATAAATGAAACAATAAATACATGAAATAATAAATACATGACACAATAAATAAATGAAACAATAAATACATGAAATAATAAATACATGAAACAATAAATAAATGAAACAGAAATAAATACAAAATAAACAAATAAACAAAACTACAAACCAGAGTATGACAGCGACACCGAGTAGTGGCGGAACCCGAGAGCGCCATCATCTGGAGGCATAGGAGAGACTGTCGTATGTCACCCCTCTTATCCGCCAACAGAGACTCGGCCGCGTCGCTACACAGGTGGTGGCCGTTAACTAAGCTTATCAGTTGCAAATGCTGACCTGCAATACAAAAATACAACTGAAAATTAAGCTGTAAGAAGAAAAATATTACTTCAGTTACAGGAATCAATTAATGTTAAAGAAAATATAACAAAAACAAAAATTGAAGCTGCATACCGGTGTGAGTTTTGGGCTATAAGGAAGTTGAAGCTGTCGACATCAATATTAAGCAGAATTGTCAGGTAAATTAGGTGCAAGTAAATATATAAATATACATCAAAATTCATCTTTCTTTTTATCCATCACAAACCTGCATGTATGTACTGTACTGTACTGTATGTATATACTCAGGCTCATTCCCCACTTTTCCTATTTTTTTTGGAGGGGGATAGGCGACTCGAGACAGAGCCCGAATAGGGACTACACAACAGAAAACAATGAACACACAAAAATAAACCTACAATAGTATTATATTTCCGTAAAAATCAATGTTTACGGCTTCTACTTCCTTATAGCCTGAAACTGGCACGTGGTGAATTACACATCATACATACCAACAAGATCCACAGGTGGTGGCACAAACAGCAAACACTCATAGTTGCCCTTGATCTTGGCCATAACACCGGGGGTCGGGTGGCTGAGGGTCAGGATGATGGGGGTCTTGGTGCTGGACATTATGGTGTTGATGGTCGTCAGGAAACCCTCGTCCCACTCTTCAAACACTACGTCAATCTGAAAATGAAGTGGGAAATTAAATTGCAAAACTTGCAAAATAAACAAACCAAAACTGGGATGACACAGAATAAAGACAAAAGAACTATTAATTATCTAGTCCAACTGGCGCATGACCCTCTCTCCCAAATGAGTGTTTACACTCACTTATTCACTAGCATTCTCCATTCATTCCTATGTACTGTATTACCATTTCTCTTGCCTGATCTATAGTCATTCCTCTATCTTCCAATGCTTGCCCTACACAGTCTCTCCATTTCAATGGAGGTATTCCTACCCCTCTACCTCCCCTCACATATTCTCTTTGAAAACCTTTCATCTTCCATTTGATCAAAATGAACATACCAGCTCAGCACCCTTCTGTCCACTCTCGCCGACAAATGTTCCTGCTGCCCTACTCTCCTACGTATCTCTTCATTCCTCAATCTGTCTCTCTCAATAATATTGAAACAAAATATCATAATTCCTCTAAGACATCACACCACCAGTTAGCATTAAACCATTTCCTTACTAATGTAGACAAAATACTTACATCTTCAAATAGAACCAACGAGACACCTTTCCTCTTCAGGGTGTCAGTACCGGAGGTCTGGCTTGGTCCTCCGGTTCGGTCTTTGGCTACTGCAGGAGAAACACATATTTTATACTTTGACATGTGTTTTTATCTAGTTTTCTATTTTAACTTTGAATAAGTGTATTTTACCTAGCGAAACAAACATGTAATACTTTTATGTACATTGACGATGTTGATATTCGGTGTGAGCGTCCTGGGTTCGAATCCACGGACTGCCACATGTGTTTGTAATATTTCATTAATCGATTTTAGGAGTAGAGTTGGTTGTTGGATAGAACATAATAATTTATATCTAGTATTCTCTTATAATTTTTATGTAGTACTGGTATATTTTCTACCGTGATGTACAAACATTTAATACTTTTGATGCAGTTTTTAACAACAGAGACAGCCCTTGACACGGTCGCCTGGAAAGCCGCAGTTTAGGATGTGAGACTGTAACCACATTCTCTGTGGACAAAACGGTCTTTAAACTTGTATGTATGTATGTATTTTAACACCATACACTCCCTTGATTGACAAGGCTAGGGCATACCCTTGTTACAGGGACTTTACTGGACATTTGCCATGAATCGCTAGACCTGAGTGTCCAAACTCTTGACCATCTACCAATGGCACTGGGCTGGTATCGAACTGCAGACCCTTTGATCAGCAGTCAGACGTGCTACTGACCATGCCACGGCCGACACCGGAATCATTCAAGGTAGAGTTTTAGCAATAGTATGAGTGAAAAGTTAAGCTTTGCCGTCGGCGTGGAAAATTGGAGGGAAAGGCGAGGAAGTAAAATTGTTGGAGAGGTTTTGGCTAGATGCCAGAAAGCCTGAGAAGCGCTAGAGTTAGAAAGTTCAGCGCATTTGTTATTGAATGAAAGAGTTTTTGGCTCACTCTGATAGATCCAGCCCACCACACAGTTTACCAGTGATCGGTTTGAAAAATACCTGCACGACTAGCAGGCTTTTAAAAATAGCAAAGTATTTTATATTAAAATGTAAAACTTGCAAACTAAACAAACCAAAATTGGGACAAGGACAATATAAAGTCAAATTAAATTATCAAAATCGCTATGTGGAAACAACGCTTACTAAAATGAAAATTATTAAATAAAAGAACACAATCCACCACATAGGGTGTACATTACTACATGAGCAAGTTAATCTGTTTCCCAGAAAATGTACCAAGAAATTAAGAACTTACCTTTTCCCTTTTTCAGTAACTTCTTTGAAGCTTGAGATGATTTATCAAAGAATGAAGGGAGTGGTGTTGACTTAGTATGGTTGTCAGTGGCAGTGGTGGTGGCGTTACTGACAGAGTGTGATTGTGTAGCCTCTGCTAACTGACTCATCACCTGTCGTCCCGGTCGCCGTGATGACGCGTTCACCTCCAACACCTGGAATGCACACAATCATTTACCTCTTCTGTATCAACAAAAGTTATTACTATTTATTACAGTATATGTGAGAGAGAGAGAGAGAGAGAGAGAGAGAGAGAGAGAGAGAGAGAGAGAGAGAGAGAGAGAGAGAGAGAGAGGAGAGAGAGAGAGAGAGAGAGAGCGAGCGAGCGAGAGAAAATGAGATAGAGAGAGAGGAGAGAGAGAGAGAGAGAGAGAGAGAGAGAGAGAGAGAGAGAGAGAGAGAGAGATGAGGAGAGGAGAGAGAGAGAGAGAGAAAGAGAGAGATAGAGGAGAGAGAGATAGAGGAGAGAGAGATAGAGGAGAGAGAGAGAGAGAGAGAGAGAGAGGGAGAGAGAAGAGGGTGAGGAGAGGGAGAGAGAAGAGGGTGAGGAGAGGGAGAGAGAAGAGGGTGAGGAGAGGGAGAGAGAGAGAGAGCGAGGGTGAGGAGAGAAGAAGAGGAGAGGGAGAGAAGAGGGAGTGAGAAGGGAGAGAGAAGAGGGTGAGGAGAGGGAGAGAGAGAGAGAGCGAGGGTGAGGAGAGAGAGAGAGCGAGGGTGAGAAGAGAGAGAATTGAGACAAAGAGGTCCAAAAGGCCACTGTTAATTTAATCGATTCTATGTGATATGTGCCCCATGTCCATGAAATGTTCTTTCCTCTCACATAAGCGCATTAGGCTTATTGATAATCCAGTATTCGATAAAATGAATATAAATCTTAGTTATGTGCTGTACTGTACTTATAACTCTTGATGGTGTAATGGTTAAGAGCATGTAAGCTCTGTATGAGATATCTTCTAATTTGGGGATTATTGTTATTAAGAACGATGTTAAAAATAATACCATAATCGTTAACCAACCTTGTATCCCAACTCAGCAGCCAGAGCGTAGACGGTGGCGGTCTTTCCAGTGCCGGGCGGTCCAGCCAGTAGGTACGTGTTGACTACATCATCATCATCGTCAGAATCAGAATCCGACTCCCAGCTGCTACCCTCATCGGAATCCACAAAATCACCTGTTGTTTGAGAGGCTTATGTTCTAATTTATATCTGCTTTTTGAAGCTACACTTTATCATCATCATAAGACTCGGAATCCCAGCTGCTACCCTCATAGGACTACACAATATCATTAGCTGTTTGAGAAGCTTATACAGTATAATTGATATCCGTTTTTATCCAGCTACACTACGGTATCATCATCAGACTCACAGCTGCTACCCTCATCAATCAATCAATCAATAGGGGCATACGCCGTGACAGCGTGTTGACGCACTCACTGGGTAATTGCAACCATAAATCTATCTACAGTATCTATCTATCTATCTATATACGCAGGCCCAATCCCCACTGTTCCCTTTCTTTTTTAAATTGTAATTTGTAATTGTAAGTAATATCACAAAATTCAAGTTCCCTGTATAAGGCTTGCAAAATTCTGGTTGAGACAATGAATGAACATCTTACCTTTCTTTGACAATTTCTTCTTTCTACCCCGTCCTTTCTTGGGTTGAGTCTGGTACTTCTTCTTCCATTCCAAGAGCCAGGCCTTTAGCTTCTTAACATGACCTATAATATTATTTTTATTAATCTCACCACCACACCCCCAATGAAATTAATTAAAGTATATATGATCCACCGGGATTCGAACCCGGGTTATCACACACATATTTTTGCCACCTTAACCAGATACAAAAATCATCAATATCATTAATTTCATTAAAATGTAAAACTTGCAAACCAAACAAACCAAAACTTGGACAAAGACAATATAAAGGCAAAATAACTTATCAAAATCACTATGTGGAAACAACAAACAAATTGGGAGGTGTTTGGTGTTGGGAGTGAAATTATTAAAATAGATTAAACATCTTTAAAAATAAAAACGGATTACCACTGATGGTCACAAAGGCTTTCAAGTAGCCCAGAAAGGGAGCAATTTGCGTCCTGTGCTTGAAAGGGTTAACAAATTTCCTCCAATTTCATAAATCGTTAGCACCTTCCACATACAGTAGCTTCTGTACTCAATGTATAATAATCCACCTTCAGTTTACATGTTGCTAGCAAATCAGGGTAGCTAACTGGGGGCAAATGTTGCTCCCAAAACTAAATTTATTGTGAGAGGGAATACTGTACAGGAAAATGTTCATGGTCTTACTTCACATAGTGCAAATAGCACGGTGAGGGCATGTCTGGCCAAGAGAACTTGGGTTAGGAAGTTTCTGCAATGACCATCCCTTTTGGGGAGCTTCCTTTGGAAGGAAGGCATCAGACATTCATTCATTACAACACCTTACACACACAAAAAACAAAAACAAAAACAAAACAAAAACATGAACCTACCAGAGTTACCAATAACTTGATAGGCAAACTTAGGAGCAAAAACTTTGGTCCAAGTATGTGGAGTTTTTTCTTGCCACAGAGGTTGACTGTTCTCTTCTGTCTTTAGCTCTTCTTTCACCTTGCCTTTGCCTCTGCCAAGTTTAGCACGCTTCTTCTTGCTGGTCGGGTCTGCTCCTTTGAGTTTACGCTTTTTCCTTTTTGGAGAGTCTACATCATCCCTGAGAGTTATAATTCCTTCATCTTCTTTTTCCAGCCTCAGTTTATAAGCCTCAACGGACAGCTTCTTCTTGTCGTAGTACCTCTTGAACACTTTATACACTGGGAACTGGGGCCGCCGACTCTTCATTAGTTTCAAAAGGGCTGCAATATCCGTTATGTCCAGAGTTGGCGAGTGAAATTGCACTCTTTCCAAACAAGAATCATGCTTTTTAGAACAAGCCAAAAAATTATGAGACTTGGAATTTGTTAGGATGATGTTTGGTTCAATGTCATTATCAGCTTCTTTAAGAGGAATCTGGAAAACAAAAATCTGTATAAGTAATGCACATACAATCAAACAAAAGTAACAGCACAGGGTTTTGATAGGAGGGAAGGATTTTGTAGTCTAGGCAAGATCAAATGCACAGATGTGAAAAAAGTTACTTTTATCGTCAGACTGAAGAAGTACCGTACAGTATGTAAAGTATAAGTTGAAGAATATCTGTATAGTATTGATGTGTTTAAATATATACCGTACCATACTGTACTCAAAAAGCCGCTTCTAACCTAGACAAGATAATTAAACCCTCTAAATATCATAGGTCCTTCTTTAACTCCATAAAATCCTCTAATTTTAGCTAGAATCAAAGTTAAAAAGCCGTCATGGTGCTGAAGGGGTCAATATACTACCGGTACTGTACACTACTATACTTACAGATGGAGTGTCTAGATTCCACACAGCCTCGGCATCACTCTTCTGCTGTACGTGACTCACAGATGGGAACGGAGGCCAGGTGCGCAGTTCTTCTTCTTGACTGTAACAATAGATAAACATCAATAGACCCAAACTAAAGCTGTGTGCCATTAATTTATAATGTAAAACTTGCAAAATCTACAAACCAAAACTGGGACGACACAAGATAAACGCAAAAGAACAGGAAGAAGTATGCTCATCAATACACGTCTCCTGGAGCTAAAGGATTTAAGCAAAGTTACAGAAGTTTAAAGGGAGGCACAGCATTTTAAATGTGGTTGACAACATTCAACCATTTACCACAGAATTGTAGCTGTGCACAAAGCACTTTAAAAAACAACTATAATAATACAAATAATCCATTAGACCAGGCTGTCAAACTTGAGACTACTCAAAATCCAATCCTATATCCGACCCCAGGAGACCCTTCATTTTTAGTCACTATTATCAAATATCAGGTGAGGGCTGGTACTATCCATAGTGAGGTTTGGCATTCTCTACCTAACCTTCATAATTTTTGTCTGTCTCTTTTACTGTCCTACTTCTCCTTCTGGGGGAAGGAGGTTAGGAATCCTCTTCCTATTGTAAATTTCTCCTACTCAACGAGACAGAGAAATGGGTGAGGGAACGCGAAAATGGTCCCGGACCTTAAGAATTGGAACTTTAAAGGTTTCTGTTCGGGCTCTGTCTTGAATCGGCCACCCCCAGCAGTGGAGTATGTGCCTGAGTATATGCAGACATTATCAAATATACAAAGTTAAGTATACTGGTATGCTTTACAGTTCTTATATGTCTTTGGAGGTGATCAAATGGCCATAACAATGCAATTTCACGTAAGTTTTCCAGCAATTCTTCTCAATTTCATTCGTCTTAAAATCATATTGTCCCATTTTGACACCCTGCACCACACATCACGATAAGTAACACCCCGTTCTTTAACATTAATATCAAATACAAACCCCAATATATAAAATGTTTGCAATTTGTTAAATTTTAATCAAGTTGCTAAACTTATTTACCCTAATTCTATTCCCCTCACACAATGTAACGTAAATTATAAAGTTGAAAATTTTCTTGATATAAATATAGAGATTGTTAATGAACAGTGCATACTTAAAGTATATCACAAAGTTGATGATTTTAATTTTAACGTAATAAACTTTCCTTTCCCTAGTAGTAATATCGATAGTAAAATAACTTATAACTGTTTTTATTCCCAATTAATAAGATTTTGTAAAATCTGCACTAAAGTAGATGACTTTTGGGCTAGAGCTAGGTTACTATACAGACTCTTAGTGGACAGAGGTTTTGAGGCAAGTAAATTGTTCCATAAATTTAATCTTTTTAGGGTCAATTATTGTGACTGTATTCTAAAATTTGACATCAATAATTTTAATCAAGCATTTTTAACTTGAAGTTTCTTGTATAACCTCTGCTTACTTTTTGTCTGTATTTATTGTTTATCTTTTTTTCTTTTTTTTCTATTATTATTAATATTAATATTGATGATTTTTTAAAATTTATTGTTCTTGTTAAAAGAGTACTCTTTGTTTAAATCTGTTGTTACTTCATATTTTGTAATTATTTGTCTTTATTTATATGTATTCATTGTCGATAGTATCAATTGCTTACTTTTGCGATTTCCTTAGTTTATTTGTGCTATAAATGTAGGTTATTTGTAGGTTATTGATAGGGGTCACTTGAGGCATGCTATGCTTACAGGTACCTACCCGATAGCACTATCGTTAGTGAGTGCTGTACTGTATTTTATATATTATTTTGTAATAGTATAGATATCTTATCAATATTTGTATTTTGTACTATTTTAATGTCTTGTCATGTTGCAAATTTGATTTTAAATAATATTTTGACATTTAACATATAGTTTTCTTTATTCATGCAGAGTTTAGTAAAATTTGCCAGAACGTCCCGGACTTCCCAAACTTGACTACTTCCTTTAACGTGACGATAGTGCGTTGTTATATGTGCGATTAGTTTGCTTGGGAAACAGATTAACTTGCTCATGTAGTAATGTACACCCTATGTGGTGGATTGTGTTCTTTTATTTAATAATTTTCATTTTAGTAAACGTTGTTTCCACATAGCGATTTTGATAATTTAATTTGACTTTATATTGTCCTTGTCCCAATTTTGGTTTGTTTAGTTTGCAAGTTTTACATTTTAATACCTTAATAAACTAATGAAAGCATATGGCCCTCCCGGGATTCGAACTCGGGACACCACACCCAGAACATACTCACCTAAACCATTACACCACTAACACAGTTATACATCACAATAGCGTACCTTTTTTCTACCAGCATTTTCTTGACAATTTCCTTGGGCACACCAGACTGGAGGAAGTCCTGGCGAGCCTTGAGCTTGGAGGGTGAGAGAGGCACGACCTTGATCAGTTCCACACACGGCGGCGGAGATTTGGACCGCTTGCAGAATATGGGGGCCAACTTCATATCTGTAATATATCAAATTAACTATTTTAGTAATACCTCTTGCATTCGTCTAAACATTAGGTTATAATGTAAAACTTGCAAAATAAACAAACCAAAATTTATACGAACACAGTAAAAAGACAAAACAACTAATCAAAATCGCTATTTGGAAACAACGCTTAAGTAAAATAATAATTTATAAATAAAAGAACACAATCCACCACATAGGGTGTACATTACTACATAAGCAAGTTAATCTGGTTCCCAAGCAAACTAATCTCACACATAACAAAACACTATCGTCACGTTCAAGGAATTAGTCAATTTGGGAAGTCGGGGACGTTCTGGTAAATTTTACTAAACTATGCATGAATAAATATCAAATTAACCATTTTAGTATTACCCCTTCCATTCGTCTAAACATTAGTTCATCTGAGTGCAGTTGGGAGTATGTACAGGCTAAGATTAATATGCAGTATTTGAGAATGCATAATATATTGTAGGCTTGTGCATAAAACTTTGTCTTTATAGCGTAATGCTTAGTGTGCGGAATTTCGGTATGACTATCCTAGGTTCAAGTCCTTGGAGTACCACATGTATTCATTACTTTCATTGATTTCATTAGTTAGGTTTATTTGTAAAATGATGTGATGTGATATCCAAGTGTGTGTCAGAGGGAAAGTTGAAGGGTGGAGGGTGTAAGAGGATAACCATTGTGGGATCTTATGAGAAAGATAAATACAAAACAAATGTATGAGGGGAAACCAGAAAATATGAACAATTACCTTTAGATGGTTTGTCTTTCTTGGCTTCTTTAGCGGCCTTTTTTGTGCTTTTTACCGGTACTTCACTTATCTCTTCTACATCGATCTCATCATCTATCCATTTCTTCATGCTTTCCTTGGCTTTCAGAGCACTTCTCCGGGATGATTTCCGGCAAATCATGGTTATTTCTTCCTCTCCTTCTTCAACACTGGAACGTTTTTTCTTCTTAGCTGGCTCCAACTTCTTTGACACTTTCTTAAGCTTCTTGCTGGTAGTCTCGCTGTCCAATGGTGGTTTGAGTAACACCTGCTTTGACACTTTTTTAGTTTTCTTGTTGCTGGTCTCGTTCTCCAACGGTGGTTTAACTAATACCTGTTTTGACATTTTTTTTACTTTTTTCTTGTTAGTCTCATTCTCGGACGGAAGTTTATCTAACACTTCTTTTGACACTTTCTTTATTTTCTTGCTCGTAGCCACATTCTCCGGCGGTGGCTTAAGTAACACTTGTTTTACCTTTTTCTTGATGGGATTTTTCTGCTCGCCTAACACCATGACATCACTATCCACAAGTGCCATGTTAACGGTTAGTGTTCTAGAGTTTAGCCTGGGTAGCGCGGAGGCCACGTTCTCCAGATACGAGGCTTTCCCCCCAATACCCTTACTCTTCTTATTGTTTTTCTTGATGATCTTGCTTCCACTGGCTCTCTTCAGTAACTTCTTGGCGTGTTGCTTCACTGACGATTGATCCGTGTTATTGTTCTTCTGCTTCAAGGCTGCCGTCAACTTTCTACCGTCTTTCTTGCCTTGTGAGGAAACATTAATCCGTTTCAACCTCATTCTGTAAAAATAAAAATAAAGCAGAATTAAAGACGTTTTATATGGTAGTTATCATTCTGAAGTATTATACACTCGGATGCCATAGTCTCTGGCCCACTCAGGAGAATTCCTGGACCCCCTGTGTTGCTTTTCAATAAATAGTATATATGATTTTGTAGTTGATTTATAGAAAATATCATTCATAAATTAGTTTCCAGAGATATACTTCCATAACTAGAAATAGGTAAAGTCCAGGAATTTGTATGAGTGGGGTAGAGACTATGGTGTCCCAGTGTACATAAGACTGTAAACTCTTCTGGTAATTTCAAGGTTAAATCATTAACTAATAGTTTAACATCCTTCTCCATTACACTGTAACGACTTTGATGGGGTTTCCTTTCTGTAATTAGATTGTAGTACATGTATAATAAAGTCCTGTCATAACACTGCCCCACAATGTCATCAGTACAGTACAGTGCTTCAGCAAGACTCAACAAAGTTCCCCTGAAGCACCTATCAGGACCACACCAGCTTCAAAAGGGTAATAAGATAGGCTAGTGTCATAACAAGACTTTACTTGGGTGAGGACTGGTCCTATTCAGAGTAAGGTTTGGCATCCTCTACCCTACCTTTGCCATTTCTGTCTGTCTCTTTTCCTGTAAGGTATTACTGTACTTTTTTGCCAGATTGGGTGGCACTGGAAGGGGGGCTGTGAACGGAGCGGGGGGCATTGGGCCTAGGGTGCAAATCCTGGGTTAATGATCCCCTCCCCCGCTGCCCTCTCAAGAGACAGGTCTCATCTCACCCTGGCCCCTTCGGGGGCCCGAGCATCTGGTGCGACTTCGGTCAACCGGCCTCGGGACTGCTTGGTCAGACAGTCTGGGGAACAACAACAACAACAACAACAACAACAACAACAACAACAACAACAACAACAACAACAACAACAACAACAACAACAACAACAACAACAACAACAACAACAACAACAACAACAACACTTTACTATATAAGATTACTATTGGACCATATAGCGACTTGTGTAAGGCAAGTTCGCTACTTACCTGCGATGATTATTTAAACACCCGTGACCCTTAAAAGCAAAAACCTCAAAACTATAGAAGTTTGCCTGCATATTTCAAAAGTATAATGTAAAACTAGCAAAATAAACAAACCAAAATAGGGACGACACAATATAAAGACAAAAGAACTTACCGGTATCAAAATCACTATGTGGAAATAACGCTTCAGCAAAATTTACTAATTCCTTGAACGTCACGATAGTGCGTTGTTATGTGTGCGATTAATTTGCTTGGGAAACAGATTAACTTGCTCATGTAGTAATGTACACCCTATGTAGTGGATTGAGTTCTTTTATTTATAAATTATTATTTTGCTTACCAATAAGCATTGTTTCCACATAGCAATTTTGATAAGTTGTTTTGTCTTTTTACTGTGTTTGTCCAAGTTTTGATTTGTTTATTTTGCAAGTTTTACATTATAAAAAGCTTCAGGATATTTGAAAGCAATTGTAACTATTCACAAAAATGTACTAACCTTAACTTGCCAGGCTTTTGAATTAGGACCGACTTGTAGTGACCACAGTTTTCCTTCTCATCCTCGTTGATTTCTGGAGACGATGCTGTTGGCAAGACGATCCTTGAACCTTTCTCTTCTACCTCAAAGTCCGAGCCAGACGAGTTGAGCACCTCTACCGTGTTAGAGACTTGATCTGACAATTTGGCTTTCTTACCATCTGAATTACTCTTGCTTTCATTTGATACTGGAAGATCTTTTTTTCTAGTTCTCATAGATCTTCTACTAACGGACGTGGGCTCATTTTCCTCTTCCTTCTCGTCCTTATTCCCACTCTCTTCCTTCTTGTCCTCAGTCTCACTTTCATCCTTCTCTTCTTCTTTTCCATTCAACTCCAACAAATTCTCACTCCCAGATTTATCCTCATTTGCGTTACTTGTACAAGACTCTTTGGCAGAAGTTACCTCCTTATGCTCATCCTTCACCTCTCTTTTGGTGGCAATGCTCTGACCGGACAACACCTTTAGTAAATGCTTCCTTAAACCTGGTTTCTTAAACTTTTCTGTACACTGCTCCTCACTCTTATTCTGTATGGCGTTATTTTTAGCACTCTTGGTAACTTGTGTATCCTTGCTGGATTTAGCGTCAGCAGTGGTTGCCTCTGATGATTGCTGTTCATTTTTCACTGGCGATGGTGGCAGGGTAATCTGCTCCAGCAATTCTATCTTATTCAAATCTTCTATCACAAGCATATTTGCATTTTTATTTTTACTCTGAGAAATCCTTGTTTTCCATTTTCTCTTTCCTCTGTCTGGATTCTGTGAAGTGCCCTTTGATTTGGCTTTCTTAGACACCACTTGGCTGCCATCAAAAGCAGCGTGCACATCGGCCTTTACTTTGATCACAGTTTTGTTTCGCATGTCTCCTTTCTCTTCTTGGCTCATTTTCTTAAAGAATTTTGAGATTCCCTGGCTATTGCTATTCTCTACATCCTGTTGACATTCTTTAGCCTTATCCTTTGTACTCGAGGCCACAGAAGCTACAGTATCTTTTCTTCTTACTGGTTTACTTTCAAGCCTCTTTGCTTGTTTAGCTTCATTTGATTTGGGGGATACAAAGTCGTCTTCTGACCCACTTGATCGCACCTTTCGTTTTCTTGTAGGTTTCTTGGTGGGTTCTTCGGGTTCCTGGTCTTTTACTTCTGGTTCAACACCTGCCATCTTACTTTTCATGGTAGTCTTTCTCGGTTTCTTGCTATTTTTTATTTCCTTGACATCTGAGGCCGAGTCCTTCTCTGTTAACTGGTTGTCATTACTAACATTCTCTACATCTCCATTGCAAGTCGGTGAACTGACTATTGTATTAGCATTACTTTTTTTAGGTCTGCCTTTCTTCTTAGGTCTACCTCTTTTCTTGACAACTCTGGTTTCTCCAACTGCATTAACCACTTTAGTCTCTTGCATATCTATATCATTGTTATTATCAACAGTATCAGGTGAACATGACTCATTGTCAGATTGTGTTGTTACAGAACTGTCAGTCGAGTGTAATTTTTTTGCATCAGTTTTTGTCTCTTGTGAAGTCTTTTTCGGCAAACTCTTTCGCCTTGCTTTCTTTGTCTTAACAGACTTGTCTGTGGTTAGGTCAAAGTCCTGAAGTGACTCGTTAAATTCATCAGCTACACTACGTTTTCGCTTTAGGCTATGCTCCACCATTATCGGTTCAGTGGACACTAAATCATTAGAGTAGCCCATTTCCACTTCAGGCTTGATCAAAGTCTCTAGTTTTGTGGAGTCTTCACATTCTGGTACAACCGAGTCAGGCACAATATCAGTAGAAGCTTTACTTGAAGTTTGAGGAGTGGAATCATTTACCTCTTTCTTCTTAGACGAGTAAGAGGCAACAAACTCTTCATCTGATTCATCACTTGAAGTAATAATTCTTTTCCAAGATACTTTCTTCTTCTGTTTGGTATTTTCAGACATGTTCTTATTTTCTCCACTTGCAGTGCTAGAGGAAGATGTTTCTTTACTCTGTTGCTTGTCTACAGGTACTGTTTCTTTTGCCCCAGTCTTGGAATCAATTCTTTCTTTGTCATCCATTGAGTTAATTGCATCATCTTGCTTGTGTCTATTAGCCATCATAAATGCAAAGGCATTTTTCTTTTCCTTTTTAACTTCCGAGGCAGCGGGAGATTTTTTAGGCGTAGTACCAGTATCCAAGACTACTACATCTGTGGTTTTGGGATCGCATACAGCTACGTCTTTATTACTGTCAGCCTCCACTAAGCCACTGGCATTGTTTGTTAATGTTAAATATTCCATCTCTCCTGTGACGTTTATGTTAGTGCTATCTATTATAATGTCTGCTTCATTTTTCTCAGTCTTCACTTCTCTGCTTTCTCCCTCTGACTCTTCCTGCTTTTTCTTTTTCCTTCCTATTTTAGCTTTCTGCTTTACTTGCATCTGTTTACCAACATTCTGCTTCTTTCCCTTCTTCCCTTGAATTTGCTTCAAACTCAATTCCTCCTCCCCTTTTGGTATCCCTTCTTCCTGCGTCATTTTCTTATTCTTTTCGTCTTCTCTCGTTTTTGGTTCAGCGGTCTCTCCTTCCTTTTGTACTTGGTTGTCGCTTTGCTGCTCCTCTTTAGAGTAGCTCATTTCCACTTCAGGCTTGGTCAAGGTCTCTAGTTTTGTGGAGTCTTCGCATTCTGGTAAAACCGAGTCAGGCACAATATCAGAAGTACCGGTAGTTTTACTTGAAGTTTGAGGCGTGGAATCATTTACCTCTTTCTTCTTAGACGAGGTAGGGGCAACAAAATCTTCATCCGATTCATCACTTAAAACAATAATTCTTTTCCATGATACTCTCTTTTTCGCTTTAGTATTATCAGACATGTTCTCATTTTTTCCACTTGCAGTGCTAGAGGAAGATGGTTCTGTACTCTGCTGCTTATCCACAGGTACCATTTCTTTTGCCCCAGTCTTGGAATCATTTCTTTCTTTGTCATCCATTGAGTTAATTGCAGCATCTTGCTTGTGTCTATTTGTCATCATAAATGTAAAGGCATTTTTCGTTTCCTTTTTAACTTCCGAGGCAACGGGAGATTTTTTAGAGGTTGTACCAGTATCCAAGACTACTGCATCTGTGGTTTTGGAGTCGCATACAGCTACGTCTTTATTACTGTCAGCCTCCACTAAGCCACTGACATTGTTTGTTAATGTTTCTTTAGCATATTCTCCTGTGGCCTTTATATCTGTGCTATCTAATATCATGCCTGTTTCATTCTTCTTAGTCTTCACTTCTCTTCTCTTTCCCTCTAACTCTTCCTGCTTTTTCTTTCCTGTCTTAGATTTCTGCTTCTCTTGTATCTGTTTACTAACATTCTGCTTCTTTCCTTTCTTCCCTTGAATTTGCTTTGAAATCAATTCCTCCTCCCCTTTCAGTACCAGCGTCTTATTATTTTCACCTTCTTTCACATTCGGTTCAGCGGTCTCTCTTTCCTTCTGTAGCTGGTTGTCCCTTTGCTGCTCCTCTTCTTTTTCTTTCCGTTTCTTCTCTTCTTGCTCAACTATTTCTTGTTTCCGTTTCTTCTGCTCCTGTTCTTCCTTTTCTTTCAGTTTCTTCTCTTCCTGCTTCTCTTCTTCGTGTTTCTTTTTCCTCTGTTCTTGCTCCTCTATTTCTTGTTTACGTTTCTTTTGCTCCTGTTCTCTCTTTTCTGTCTGTTTCTTCTCTTCCTGCTCCTCTATTTCTTGTTTCCGTTTCTTCTGCTCCTGTTCTTTCTTTTCTTTCCGTTTCTTCGCTTCCTGCTCTTCTTCTTTCTTTTCTTTCCGTTTCTTTGCTTCCTGCTCCTCTTCTTCTTGTTTCTTTTTCCTCTGTTCTTGCTCCTCCTCTTCTTGTTTCCGTTTCTTCTGCTCCTCTATTTCTTGTTTCCGTTTCTTCTGCTCCTGTTCTTTCTTTTCTTTCCGTTTCTTCTGCTCCTGTTCTTCTTCTTCTTTTTGTTTCTTCTGTTCCAGCTCTTCTCTTTCTTGCTCCCGTTTCTTCCGCTCCTGTTCTTCTCTTTCTTGTTTCTGCTTCTTCTGCTCTTCTAGTTTCTTACTTTCTTTCTGTTTTCTTTCAACTTCTTCTAGTTTCTTACTTTCTTTCTGTTTTCTTTCAACTTCCTCTTGTTTTTGCTTTTCTATTACCTTCTCGTCCTCTTGTTCTTCCCCTTCCTCCTCTTCTTCACTCTCTAACCTTACTCTAGCTTGTGACTTTTTATTGGAACATTTCTGGTTTAGTGTCTCATCGTCTGTGTCGTCCTCTTCCTCGAGACATTCAACGTCACTATCTTTCTCTGGTGATACTCCCCGAGCGTTTCTGTCCGACTGATTCTTTGGTATGGCTCTAGGCTCACAACTGTTCAGCTCAATTTTATTATCTTCAGTCTTGGTAACTTGTGTATTATTTTCATTGCTTCCATACTGTGACACTCCCCCTTTATCAACATTGGAGTCTCTTGGTTCTCTTAATATGGTGTGGGATTCATTTCTGATACTTGGCGAAGGGAAGACTTTGAAGAAGGACTGAAGAGTCAGCTGTCCTCTTGGAGTCGGCGGTCTGCCCTGAAAAATAAAAAAAAGTGATGAACTAAATAAAATAAGAATATGTCTTAGCTTAATAAATATAGGCATAAGAAAACAGTCCAAATTCATAAATTAGGATGATGTACTGGTAACTCAATACCTATATAAAATATACCAAAATAAAGTTCAAAATTGAAAATCTGGAATCTCTAACCTACTTTTCTATTTTCAATTACCGGTACTAAATATACACCCAGAACTGGGAGAATGGCAAGGGATAGACAGGAATATATATATATAATGTATATATATATACAGTAGGCTATATATATATAATGTATATATATATATAGTAGGCTATATATATATTTTTTCTTCTATGTGAATGAGGGAGACAAAAGGCAGAACTGTTTGCAGCGAGTGCCTCCCCCAGAGTTGAAAGTGACAGGGCCGAAATATATATATATATCTACCGGTATATATATGTGTATATATATATATATACCGGTATATATATTACTATAATGGCTCAGACGGAGTTGCCTTTGGACAGATGGACTGTGTAGTACAATAAAGTCCTGGCATAACACTGACCCACTATGTCATCACTGACTGATAACATAATGTTAATATACTGTACAGTACTATCTATCTATCTATCTATTGCCTGACGCCGTGATCCCCGAAGGGGTGGCCACGAACTAACCGCCCCCATGCACCTCTGTCCCCAGTCAGTCGACGCCCCTCCCCCCAACCAGCACCGCCTTCGTTCATGTAGTTCCTCACTCCATCCTTCCACCTCATATTCGGTCTACCTCTCCCCCTCTGTACAGTACTGTAGTCGGTTTATTTCAGCTGATGGCAAATTTAATTATTTAGCAGCTGATTTCTAGATAATTAATGTTAAAATATGAAACAACTATGTCCATGCATCATCTCATTGCCAAGTTTTCATAATCAGCAACATATTTCATTACAAATCTTTGTAATAGCTAAATAATTAAGATGAAGATATGGCAATTTACCATCAGCTGGAAAAAATAAGACTACTGTATAGTGTTACAATACTCAACAAACTCCCCTCGCAACCGCACCAGACTCACAGTTAACACAATCAAACTTAACTGAATAGGATGACTGTTGGTGTGGAGTTTCACCATTCCCACATTTAGTTATCTTGTACAACATGCAGAAGCATATGTAGGGTATGCTCATTTTTCGTGCACTAAATATGAAGACCGTTTTACCCCGGTGTGGTACAATAATCATACAGGAAAGAGAAAACATAATAAATATTAAGTAGAATAATAGTCCCTAACCCCCTGGGGAGCTACGGTACCAGATTTATATGGAATGTCTAATGTTATTATCATATCATCCTCTGCCAATCAAGTTGAAAGACTATTGGCCACAACTGTACGGTATGTGGCAAATTTCCCCTTAATAATAATAATAACAATAATCGTTTTACTTATTTAAAAGAGCGCTCATTCTTCAAAATGAATTCGCAAGCGCTCGAACACAAAACAAAATAATCAATAAAACCATATTAACAACACAATTTACATAGTTATTAATACAATACAATAATTATAACTATTAAACTCTTTAACAAACCTTAAAGTTAATTCTACAAATATTAATTGTAACAACAAATGATTAGTGACACAATATTGCCATAGGCCGTAGCGCGGTTGGTAGAGTACACACCTGGGCCGCCTACAAACCGAGAGGTTGACGGTTCAAGGCTCAGGCCAGCCATTGTGCATTATTGGCAGTCAACAGTGGTGTTGGGTAGATGATGCGGTCTAGCAATTTGTGGCAACTGTCCACTGAAGTCCCTGAAACATCAAGGCACCCACCCTAGCCCTGTTCTTGGAGAGTAAGGCGTCTGGTACCGTAATAGATAGATAGATAAGGAGTGAGTTGGCCACACTTAACCCTCTCACGTTCTTGACGCAATTTTGAGCCTATTAGGGATACTTTAAAGCCTTTGTTACCATCAGGGGTATTTAGAACCCTTTAGTTTAGTTACTTTAACCTCTGCAGTTGTCTTTGAGTTAGCTGTGGGCAGAAAACTAATTTTGGAGAGGTAATTATAAGAGTGAGAGAACTCTATTTCTTATTGCTAATCTGGCAACCTCTGCGTCATATGGTCGTGAGAGGTTAACCTTAATAAAAAAAAATCCTTACACAGTAGGGGTCATTCATGAGGTGTACTGTACTACTGCAGTATGGAGTGGGCATAGTGCTTCTAAGGGAGTTTCAACATTCACAATCTAAATATGCTGGGGGTTTTTTTCTCTATGAGAAAATACGGTAGATAAAAGGTAAAGACTGCCAGTAGCAAGTGTCCCTTCAGATTAAAAGTGATAAGAGAGCCAATTTAAAGGTAGGGTACGTTAGTAAAAAAGTCTGGACACACGGAGCATGAACGTGTTTAAGTCATAAGATGGAGGAAAGACAGACTGAGGAAGAGAGTTCCATAATTACAGTAACTGGTTGAATGGAAGGAAAACTTTGAAAACCAGTTCACTCTTGGGTTGTTGTTGTTGTTGTTCCCCAGGCTGTCTGGCCGAACAGCCCCAAGGTCTCATGCAAGGCCAAGGCCATAAACGAGCGCCCCCACAAAATCCTCCCTGCTTACCACTAACAAAGCCCGGGTGACCGAAGCCACTCCAAGGCAGGGAGCTGAGGAGGGTGCGGAAACGCCCAGGAAACCAAAGCCCCTCAGCAATTATGAAGGGAAAGCTGAGGGGCAAGGGAAAAAAACTCTTGGGTTATAGATATTGCTTATGTTTTCATGTATGGCGTTATAAGGTCTTTCTATATACAAACATACATAGCCCACTGTATATACAAACACACATAGCCCACTGTATATACAAACATACATAGCCCACTGTATATACAAACACACATAGCCCACTGTATATACAAACATACATAGCCCACTGTATATACAAACATACATAGCCCACTGTATATACAAACACACATAGCCCACTGTATATACAAACATACATAGCCCACTGTATATACAAACATACATAGCCCACTGTATATACAAACACACATAGCCCACTGTATATACAAACATACATAGCCCACTGTATATACAAACATACATAGCCCACTGTATATACAAACATACATAGCCCATTGTATATACAAACATACATAGCCCACTGTATATACAAACATACATAGCCCACTGTATATACAAACATACATAGCCCACTGTATATACATAAGTTTAAAGACCGCTTCGTCCACAGTGTGGTTGCAGTCTTACGTCCTAAATGGCAGCATTCCAAGCAACCCTGTTCTGGGCTGCCTCTATCATCATGTTACTTAACCCCTTTTGTACCGGCGATGTATTTTATATTTTATTCTAGCTACCGTATATTTAGAGAATTTTGTGCAGTTTAAAAAAAGGATCTATTATAGTACATACAGTTAAGCAAGATAGTTTGAAGCCTAATCATTGCTGGAGACCCTTTTGAAACTTAATAAAATTGTCTAATAGTAGCCAGATTAAAGTTAAAAAGACGTTGCCGAACTTGCCGGTACAGATGGGGCTAATTTAAGATCAGACCGTGTTATGAGTAGGCCTACAGTATTTAAACGTGTTTTCCAATCAGGAATGAAAACATAATTATGCTGTACCTGTACTACACCCAGCGGCATGGTGAGAGACTGAGAGTAATTCACGTGGTGGTCCTCATAACAAAGTTCAGTGGTTCCACCCCAACAGCTTCTCTCAACTTCTGGAAAATAAATAAGGGCATTAGGTAATTTCGCCACAATGAAGGAATTACATCGAGGGGATTCATTCGTGGCCACCTCCTCGGGGCAATAGATGAAAGGTAAAGTATTATCACTATCAATAAAACTTTGGTAGGGCTGATAATTGTCTGAAAGTCCTCGGCAGGACCCAACAGAATCTAACTTAGTTTCTTACAGTTTCTT
The DNA here is from genome assembly GCA_032716605.1 of Paralithodes platypus. Classification (NCBI taxonomy): domain Eukaryota; kingdom Metazoa; phylum Arthropoda; class Malacostraca; order Decapoda; family Lithodidae; genus Paralithodes; species Paralithodes platypus. The sequence goes on from CM064563.1 coordinate 23,270,710, forward strand.
ACAGTAGATCCTCTGGAAAAAGGCAAACTAGGCCTGTGTATCCAGCTCAGTACCAGTACTTGCACTGCTGCGGTCGTTCACGGTGTTGGCGGCGCAGACGCAACATTTTTACTATTCTGTATTTTTGTTTTATAATCAAACTTCAAATCTTGTCTTCCCCATGCTTTATCAAGATTACTTTCAAACTCCCTTATTGATTCGGAGTCGACTACATACTGGGGCAGTGCGTTCCAGCTTAAGTTAGCTACCTACCAAAAAAAATCCAAAATTAAGTTAGGTCAGTTAAATTAGGTAAGGGTTATTTAGGTGCTCTAATATCTATAAATCTAGTGAAATAAGACAGTACGCCTAATCGAAACTGAGATCACAAGTTTAGAGTTAAATCCTTCGACAGTGAACCCCCGATGATTCGATGAAGGTTGGTTGAGAATTCCTTCTAAACGGCCTCATTCACTTTTCGTCTATTTTCACATTATTTTTAAGCTAGAGCTACGAACGAACCTAATTAGTGCTCAAACCTAACTGTATTTAAGGTATGATGCAGTATGATTTGGTTGGATTAGTTTAGTAACGTTATACAATACAATAATGATACAATAAGCCAGGGTGTCAAACGACGCTGTTTTTTTGAGTGATAACGCAAATTAACTTTTTGTATAATGATAACAGAAACTCCCCCAACCATTTTTTTTTTTTAAAGAAACAAAAAAGGTAAATTGACACAATTTTGGTCTCCATATGTTCCATCTTGATTGCCTTTAGATTGCAGGAAATGCTGTTTTAGACACCTAAATTCTCAAAAAAAAAATCCGGGAGGGGGGGCATGCCCCCGGACCCCCCGAGAGCTCGCGCCTTCGCCGCTCCGTCGCGCTATAATGATAACAAAATAATAGCCATAATGATAACACAATTCATACTTTGTGGATTGACACCCTGCAATAAGCCCCTCATCCCATTAACCCGGGAACTGCGGAGAGACTCAAGAGTTCCCCCGGCGGTCTGCGGGAAGACTCTTAAGAGTAAGGGAAAAAAAAAACAAAATAAAAAAAAAAAAATTGCCCCTGGGCCATGCCAAATATCACTCCTCCACCTCCCCTCCTTCAGTTATCACCTATTTTCCCTGTTATTCCCTTATTCTGTGGTTTATTTTCGTGCTAACATTAGCGAGTTGGTAGCAGGGCGTTGTCATCAGTTACCAAGCGTGGGAAAGAGCGAGAGAGAGACTATTGCGGAACAGTGTCTCTCCAGACAAGGGGAGGGGTAGAGGGCAGGGAGGTTGCCTCAGCCATACATTATGTAACTCCCGGCCTGTATCGCCGATTTTGACCATCCAAACGCTGTTTCCACTTGTTTTATTGTTGTAACAGGTTAATACCTTTATAATCAACCTATAATAGGCACATATGGATAAGTATTAATGCTATTTATGGTAAAATAACGATGTTAGTGATGGGAACAGCTCAAATACATCAGCACAGGAGTGTGGTGTCTCATACCCCCCATGCGCACTTCTTAGGTTAATTGTATCCAATGGCCGGTAACAAAACAATTTACCAAACATCTTTTTATAAAACCCTAGGCTATAGCCTAGGCCTAGCCTATATATTACTGGAAAAACCACTAGGCTAAGTCCGCTAAGACCCATTACTCTCAGAGCTCCCTCGGACATCCTTAGGGCTTAGGCTACGGTACTGTATATAAACGCCTTCATTAGGCCTATGGAGTATTATCGATATTTATCTTCTGCTGGCCACAGTGACATAGATGATGATCTTAAGAAGACAAGGGGGTTGTGGGGGGTCAAACTTCAAAGCCCCCCCTACTAGGTTAGGTTAGGTTGTTAGCCTGTTGAAGTTAGGTTACTGGTTATTCGGTCGATATTTACGAGTCGCACCACAGCTGGGATCTCATTTCTAATGGTAATTTTGGGTTCCTATCATTCTATGCTTCATTGCTAGCCTATATACCGGTAGGCTACTTTCTATCCACCGGATTTTTTTTTTTTTTTTTTTTGTAGGCTAGGGCCTAGCCTATTGTTTTTTTCTTCTTGTTTTAGCATTAACCTAACCAAACCTAACCTAAATGTATTTGGGGGCTGTTAGGTTAGGCCTAGGCTAGGCCTAGCCTAATGCTTAAAAAAAAAAAAAAAAAAAAAAAAAAAAAAAAAAAATCCAGTGGAAAAAAAGTAGGCCTATTCATTGCTAGGCTACCCTAGGCCTATAGGCTAGCCTAGCAATGAAGCATAGAATGATAGGAACCCAAAACTACCATTAGAAATGAAATGAGATCCCAGCTGTGGTGCGACTCGTAAATATTGACCGGTTAGGCCTAGGCTATTCTAATAAAAAACTAAATTGCACAAGTTCTTAATAGCCTAGCCTATCATAAAACATGAAATTACCTAGGCTAGGGACTAAGGGGCTTAGGGACCTAGCCTTAGCGGCTTAGCCTATGAAGGAAAACTAGGCTAGGCTATGGAATTAAAAAAGAATCCATGCTAAAATCGATTTGGAGCCATTGCTAGAACTTTACCCACTAGCCTAGGCTAGGCTATTCCTTGAAGAAAAAAAAGCATGGAAGGCTAGGCCTAAATAAAGCCGATGTAGGCTAGGCGTCATCTTGAATGGTAAACTAGGCCTACCGAGGAATAGGGCTAGGCCTAACATGGAAAATGAGGGTGCAACCGTGCGAGCCTTTTCCCTACAGGCTAGGCTAGCCTAATTACCAAACTACCTTCCAGGTTCCAACGGGTATTTAGCCTAACTAGCCTTAGACTAGGCCTTATCTTGATTCAACTGATTTCCTGACAAATGCAAACCTAAACAATAGGCACCAGGCGGCTAGGCCAATTACTTAAGGTTTACTGTGGCTTTAGTCTAACTTTCTTCCACATCACCAGTCTGAAAGTCTGAAACTCAGTAAACTGCTCAATTGGCACAATAACAAGTTGTCATAGCAAAATCAATTTCAACTTTTAAAACTTTCCAGCAAATAGGCTAGCCTAGGCTACCCTATAGGTCCTAGGCCTATTGGACATAGGCTACTCACCTTCAAAAGTATAGATGAGAAGTGAAACTCATTCAGCACATCGAAAGCATATCGAAAATAGATCTATATCATTTCCATGTGTCTTATTTTCTTATTGTATATCCAAAACGCATAATTTACACATCCGAATTCACTGTTTGTTGACAAGACAGTTCCCGCGAAATCTTGATTAAAGACCGATGGTTCTTTTTTCAAAACATTATTCCCAAAAATAATATGTTTCATCTATTTATGCAAACAATATGTATTCTTTTGTGATGATGGTATTTATAAAGTAAAGACCTCATTGACAAAAGACACTTAATATAATTTCTAAAGCCCGCGAAATTTTATAATTTTGAATACTCAGCATCACTGACCACTTGCGAGTTTCGGGCTATAAGGAAGTTGGAGCTGTATATATCGATATTTAGCAGAATTTACGGCCAGAATACGTACGATTGTTGTGCATAAGTAAACACATAACAATCTAATTCATAACACTTTTTATTCATCAAAAGCTTTATTTCATCTAAGTTTCGACGTTTACGGCTCTAACTTCCTTATAGCCTGAAACTCGCAAGTAGTCAAATTGACCACGTTTTCACTCATCTATTCACTGGCATTCTCCATTAATTCCTATTTATTACCACTTATCTTGCCTGATCTATGGTCATTCCTCTATCTTCCAACGCTTGTACTACACATTAATTCTCTCCATCTCAATGGAGGTCTTCCTACCCCTCTATCTCCCCTTGTATGTTACTCACATGTTCTCTTTGTAAACCTTTCATCTTATATTCGCTCAACATGTTTATACCAGCACAGGCTGCACAGCACCCTTCTGCCCACTCTGGCCGACAAATGTTCGATCCTGCTGCCCCACTCTCCTACGATCTCTTAATTCCTCAATCTGTCCCTATGAGTCACTCTACACATACTCCTCAAGCAGCTCATATCCATTACATTCAGCTTTCTGCTCTCCTTTGCCTTCATAGCGCATGTATAAGCTCCCTACATCACTGTTGGTACAACTATCCCTATGATACATTGCACTTTTAGCTTTCATTCCGAGATTTCTCACCTTCCACATACAGTATTTCCCATTGCTCCAAAAACTTTCCTTCCTTCACATACTCTCTGTAGACTCTGTTTTACTTCCATTTCCATACCTGCGTCCCTGCTTATCAATCCTCCTAGATATTTAAAACACTCTTACTTGTTCCAGTATTTCCCCATCCAGTCGCACATCTAGATTCACCCTACGGGCACCTCTATTACACACCATCACTTTACTTTTATTGACGTTAACCTTCAGCTTCCTCCTCCCACATACCACACCAAACTCTTTGACTATTCGCTGCAGTTTCTCTTCAGAATCCGCCACCAACGCTGTGTCATCAGCAAACAACAACTGGTTCAACTCCCAAACTCTACCATTCTTTCCTACTATACCCAATCCTCTACCAATAGTTCTCATTTTCACTTCCCTCACCACACCATCCATATATACATTAAACAGCCACGGTGACATTACACAACCCTGTCGCAGACCTACATTTACCTCAAACCATTCACTCAACTCATTATTTGCTACTCTAACACACACTCTGCTCTCTTCATAAAAACTCTTGACTGTTCTTAACAAATTTCCTCCAATTTCATTAATCATTAGCACCTTCCACATTGCTTCTCGGTCCACATGAAATATGCTTTTTCCAAATCCATAAAACCCAAAATATCTCCTTATACTTCTCGCATTGCTGTCTTACTGCAGAAATCTGATCCACGCACCCTCTTCCCCTCCTAATACCACACTGCTCTTCTCCTATTGCAAGCTTATTACATGATAAGTAGTCTATCTATCTATTGCCTGACGCTGTGATCCCCGAAGGGGTGGCCACGAACTAACCGCCCCCATGCACCTGTCCCCAGTCAGTCAACGCCCCTCCTCCCAACCAGCACCGCCTTCATTCATATACTTTCTCACTCCATCCTTCCACCTCTCCCTCTTTGTCCTTCCACCTCACTCTCGTACACCTTCTTAGTCAATCTCTCGCTTTCCATACGTTCCACATGCACTTCTTTAATTTTATTTATTTCCACCCCTCTCGCTCTTGATTTGTGCCTCTCCAACAACGTCCATGCTTCACTCATTTAGAAACCAGCAAAGTCTAAGGCCAACTATCGAAGAAAAGGCTTACACAGCATGATACCATGTTAAATACAAGACATCATCAACTGATTTGTTTATGTGGTACCAAAGATTGGTCAAGGTAGGAGTCAAAATCATCTTGACTTCCGAGTCTTACAAAAACCCGGCTCTAGTTATAGCAGTGGAAAGGCAATCTGAGCTTCCTTTCTTTTCACTTACCTCTCTTGCATTTAACCCAGGAGCTGCAGGAAGACTCTTAAGAGTTTCTCCGGGCGACTGCGGGAAGACTCTTAAGATTCTGGGCCTAAAAAAATCCATTTAACCCATTGGCTGCGGCTATGTTTGGGCTATTTAGGGCATATTCAGGCACTCCTGAATGATAAATCAAGCATCTGCATTAAATGAACTGTATTCTGCCGAAAACTAGGCGAAAATAGCTTCAAAATGAGACCAGAACGGGCCCCGTACGTGGTCTGGTTCACCCGCAGCGGTGCCAGTAAAACGCGGGAAACCCGCTATTTGGTAGCACTCGCTCGCTTGGCTACACTGTTGAGAGAGACAGAGAGAGACCCGCACGAAACACAGCTACCTCAGTGAGCCGCTCGGTGCTCTGAGGAACGGAGGTGGGCCCCTCACGCTCCCGCCCACTGACACTCGATTTTTACGTTTTTTACAGGTTTTTAAAGCCTGGAAATTGCTGTAACTTGCCAAAACATTCCAGAACGTCACCCGCAGCCAAAGGGTTAAAACACCCAAAACAATTTTTTTTTTTTTTTGCCCCTGGGCCATGCCAAATATCACTCCTCTACATCCCCTCCTTCCCCACTTCCCCCCCTCCTTCAATTATCACCTATTTTCCCTGTTATTCCCTTATTCTGTGGTCTATTTTCGTGCTAACATTAGCGAGTTGCTAGCAGGGCGTTGTCATCAGTGTTACTAAGCGTGGGAATTAGGGGAGAAGTCAGGAAGAGAATTGAGAGGTACCTCCAGTATCTCTCAAAGCTTCGTGAGTGGGAGGTTGGCTCACACTCACTCACACACACTCTCACTTTCATTTCGCGATTTTGACCAGCCAAACACTGTTTCCACTTGTTTTATTGTTGTAACTGGTTAATATCTTCATATTAATGGTAAAATAGGCGCATATGAATAAGTATTAACGATATTTATGCTAAAATAACAATGTTATGGGAACATTGTTACAACAATGGGAACAATGTTATGGGAACATTGATGGGAACAGCTCAAATACGTGCGCACAGGCGTGTGGTGTCTCATACCCCCCATGCGCAGCCGAGAGGTTAATCCTCCTTTCCCACAATGGGTGCCAAGTTTGGTTAATAACTGACTGAAGTTATATACTTCAACATATTGTACAGTCGGCCAAATAAGTGATGTCGCGGCACCAAGTATATTTCGCTCAATAATTGGTATCAGCACTATCTAAGCACTAATTCATTGTTTTGAGTGAGATATACAAACATGTTCCTATCTTTACACACCCTATTCAACATCTGACTGACAGGTGTCTAAAAATAATTTCATTGGAGGTGTTTGGTGTTGTGGTGAAATAAATAAATAATTGATTAATACAGCTTATATAGCGAGCAAAACGTAATAACACCAGAACCATGACTTATTTGGCCAACCGTACAATGTAATAACACCAGAGACATGACTTATTTGGCCAACCGTACAATGTAATAACACCAGAGACATGACTTATTTGGCCAACCGTACAATGTAATAACACCAGAGACATGACTTATTTGGCCAACCGTACAATGTAATAACACCAGAGACATGACTTATTTGGCCAACCGTACAATGTAATAACACCAGAGACATGACTTATTTGGCCAACCGTACAACGTAATTACACCAGAGACATGACTTATTTGGCCAACCGTACAATGTAATAACACCAGAGACATGACTTATTTGGCCAACCGTACAATGTAATAACACCAGAGACATGACTTATTTGGCCAACCGTACAATGTAATAACACCAGAGACATGACTTATTTGGCCAACCATACAATGTAATAACACCAGAGACATGACTTATTTGGCCAACCGTACAATGTAATAACACCAGAGACATGACTTATTTGGCCAACCGTACAATGTAATAACACCAGAGACATGACTTATTTGGCCAACCGTACAATGTAATAACACCAGAGACATGACTTATTTGGCCAACCGTACAACGTAATAACACCAGAGACATGACTTATTTGGCCAACCGTACAATGTAATAACACCAGAGACATGACTTATTTGGCCAACCGTACAATCCCTCTAATACATGACACACCAATCTGAGAATTTTGCTTGGGTATAATAAAACATCAGATATATAAAGAGATTTAATGTGCAAAAACTGCACAGTAACTTTACAATTAAATCTGTACACACGACCGGCGCCAACGCATTATCAGCACAAGTCCCTAACTCACAAATTTATAAGATATTTATAAAAACAATGCAGATATATGAAAATGATATCTAAGACTATTCACATACCAATAAGCCATTAAGTAAGTATTGTTTATAAGATCAAAGATAACTTATATCAAGGCTGTATGATAGAAAGGTATCGCTGATGAATCTGGGCCTTGGAGTCTGGACAGGTTATAAATGGCTTTTATTTTAATCTTGAGGAACTTGCTTACATATAAAAGTATGTACCAAGCACAAATTGATACTACAGGTAATGCATGTTTATTGAGGACTTACATATAGGAAATTTATAAAACACCTATCACATACGTAAAAATATATAGTATCAGTGTTGTTTCTAATAATGAACACTTCCCCGCACCGAGACACAAATTTGCATCCCCGAATCATCCATTCTCCCATTGCACCATTATATATCAACATACTCATTTATTAAAATATATATATAAAAGAAATTCAAACGGAGTACTTTGGCAATTTTAAGATGCTTTGCCCTATTAGTTTGTAATTTCTAAGATGTTTTGGATCATACAGGTCTCGATCTTCTGGCGAGCATAAGTGAGCCTGTAATTTAGGAGAATATTTTCTTACCAAAATACGAAAAAATTTACCTTGAAGGACATTTTTTTAGCTTGAACATCATAAAATCTGAAAACTAATGGGGCTAAACATGAGGAAGAAGGGGGGAACCAGAAAAAACGACCCATCTCCCCTTAAGGCGCGGAAGACCTGGTGATGCAATATTGTGTCCTTGTGCAAGAGAGGTTAGACAGTACACTATCACAAAGATATTATTGTAATGAATTATAAAGTACAGTAAAGTTAAACCAATAAATCATGTGGATTTTAAATGTCAAAATTAAGTATCAAATCAGGGGTTAAATTCTGTTTCAAATAGTAGGCCTCTATTGTCTTACACATTAATACATTAATTCTCTCACATGTGGGAACCAGATTAACTTGCTCATGTAGTGATGTATACCCTATGTGGTGGATTGTGTTCTTTTATTTCAAAATTCTATTTTATTAAGCGTTATTTCCACATAGCGATTTTGATTAGTTCTTTTGCATTTATCTTGTGTCGTCCCAGTTTTGGTTTGTTTATTTTGCAAGTTTTACAATTTAACAGTAATTTGTGTCCCATGCAGTAAATGTTTTTGTTCCATGGCACCCCACCTCTCAGCTGTCTCACATACTTCCATTGGTACTTCTGTAGAAATTTAACTTGATAGCGTAATTTCGATGGGAGTATCCTGGGTTCGATTCCTCGGAGTGCCACATGCATTGGTTGATTTCATTAATTGAGTTTAGATGTGAAGTTGGTTGGTGTAAAAAGCATAATAATACACTATATACTACTGGTTTCCCAAGAAAATTATCTGGAACAAAAGATGTGGCAGTGAAACCAGGATGAAGGCACACATGTGAGAATGAGGGTAGTGTAAATTGGTCACTAGTTTCAGGCTATAAGGAAATCAAAGTTGTATACATTGATACTTAGCCAAAATGCAAACAAGAATACATTTGCAATATAGGCGACACATATGTACACTCGAGGAAAAATCAATCTTTACACTAACGCTCTAAACATTCTGGAAGTTGGTCGAAATATTGTGATAATACCTCACAGGCGTATGTTTCACCCGATTCATTCCGTTCACACAAGATTATATACAGCTCACCAGCGTAAAGATTGGTTTTTCCTCGAGTGTACAACAAATCTATGTAAAAACATACTTTCCATCCATTGCAAGCCTATATAATTGCGTATGATAGCCAATTATAAACATCTACATCTCAAGCTTTCTTATAGCCCAAAACTGGGAGAGTGATCAACCGAGTTACCTGAGGAGTGCCAGCAGAGTCAACAAAGCTGTCATCTATTTGAAAGAGGTTGTAAGTTTTAAAACAATATACAGTTCAGTATATAGAAAAAATGTTTGACATATGTGTGAATCTGGAGATGCATGCACTTTATTCATATTTATCTGTCACTAACATTAAACAAATTCATTGCCAAGACCAGTATTAAAACAAGTAAATTTCCAATAAACCACATGATAGACTGTCTAAAGTGTATCTTGACAAAAAGACCATGTATTACTTCTGGTTTGTTTGTTTTGCAAGTTTTACATTATAATATGGACGTTTATGTGTATATTCGCACCAGATTATTAAAACGGTTACTGTAACTATTTCATAATTCAGACAATGAGGTTTCCTTTGATGTTCTACAGCCGGATTCAATAGTTTGCCGACAACCTATAGTCTATTCGTTATAATTAGGTAAAAAATCTTGGGAAGAGTCAGCCAGATAATAAGTGTTGAGATTTATAGTCCATTTGCTCTAGCCCTTTTTGAGTTACAGAGGTTAGAGGTCAAGATGTCGGGCCTAATTATAGTTGAGATGTAGCACTTTATCTTGACAGTCCACATTTGTTTTGAATCGACCCAGTTTTGGTTTGTTTAGTTTGCAAGTTTTAATTTTAAATTAAAATAGACAATAGCTAGAATATTATCAAAGAGACATGGCCAGTACAAAAGGGGTTGAAATGACAGTTTCTAAGCGAGACCGATGGTGAACTATTGAATTCGACTGAACATCACTAATACTGGGCACACCCCTCTCGTGAAATACTACTGTTACAGCAGAACCGTTGACCAATCCTTCCGTGCTAGTGTACAAAAATGGCACAATTAAGTACAGCAGTGTTGCTAAAAGCGGCATCACACAAGGGTTTATTATCGCAACTTTTGTCTACACTTTTGATCTGGCAACTTTGGATATATACATTTAAAAAGAACATTGTCGGATATATACTTTATAAAAATATTGTCGGATATAATACTTTTAAGAAGAACGTTGTCGGATATATATTTTATACAAATATTGTCAGATACCTGTATATACAGTACTTTTAAAAAGAACATTGTCAGATATATATACTTTACTTTATAAAAACATCATCGATATATACTTTATAAGAACATGTCAGATATATAATTTACTTTATAAAAACAGTCGGATATACAGTACAGTATATAGCTTATATCAGACCATTGTCACCTATAGCCAGCTACCCTTAGGCAAGTTAAATATCAGAGTAAATAGCTTTAAGATTAACTTGCTCAATCGTATGTAGTCGATTCCGAATCAATAAGGGAGTTTGAAAGTAATCTTGATAAAGCATGGGGAAGACAAGATTTGAAGTTTGATTATAAAACAAAAATACAGAATAGTAAACATGTTGCGTCTGTTACCGCCGCCGCCAACACCGTGAACGACCGCAGCAGTGCAAGTACTGGTACTGAACTGGATACACAGGCATAGTTTGCCTTTTTCCAGAGGGTCTACTGTAAGAAACTGTAAGAAATGTAGTATTGTACACCCTATGTGGTGAACTGGTTCTTTTACAGTATTTATAAATTATTATTTTACTTAAGCGTTGTTTCCTCATAGTGATTTTGATTAGTTGTTTTGTCTTTTTGCTGTGTTCGTATAAGTTGTGGTTTGTTTATTTTGCAAGTTTTACATTAAAATGTAAAACTTGCAAACTAAACAAACCAAAATTGGGACAAGGACAATATAAAGTCAAATTAAATTATCAAAATCGCTATGTGGACACAACGCTTACTAAAATGAAAATTATTAAATAAAAGAACACAATCCACCACATAGGGTGTACATTACTACATGAGCAAGTTAATCTGTTTCCCAAGCAAACTAATCGCACATATAACAACGCACTATCGTCACGTTAAAGGAAGTAGTCAAGTTTGGGAAGTTATAATTATAATTATAATTATTTAATCAAAAAGTTTCTATTAAGCTACCATTGCCACTCATAGTAAAGGTCACCTCACTATCCGATGCCCCAAATTTACGATATTATTCTTGGTTTTTAGGTGTTTGGGTTTGGGTTTTGGCCGGTCCCAGAATGCATCCCCATTTACCCCACTAATTATAAGGTTCGCTACACAATTTTTCTATTTCAAGATCGGGTTTTCAGGAACGTAACCCAATCGTATATCGAGGGAGACCTGTACACTACCTGTTTCAAAAGTTGCCACCAAAAAATTGAGGATCAAAAGTTGCCAGAAAAATCCCTGGTGTGATTCCGGGCTTAAGGGGATAGTGCTCGCTTTTTATAGACCCCCTTCTCCCTCATGTTTAGCATATTAGTTTTGAAGTTTTAAGACCTTCATTCCGTTACTTTGGCGATATGGAGACCTTTCGCCTTATTTTGTTACTAAGACCCTTCGTGCCCTTTAGGTGTCAATTTTTTCCTGGCAAGCAATAGCAAGCCTCTAATTTTTAGAAGGAACCGGCATATGGCCAGGACATTTTTCTACCGAAAAATGTACAAATTTATCTTGAAAGGGGGTCTAGGTTTTTTTTTCTAAGCTTGATGGAGGTCTAGCGAGGAAACTCAAAAGTAAATTAATAAATAAATATATAGACCAAAAACCAAGCACTACCCCCTTAAGAAAGGCACAACCAAATTGTTATGGAGCACCAGCCTATAGTCTATTCACTGTAAGTAGGCCAGAAATCATCAACTCTATCCTCTGTAACTCAAAAAGGGCTAGAGCAAATTGGCTATAAATTTCCACATCTATTCCATGACTGACTCTTCCCAAATGGTAGAAATATTAGCTCGATTACTCTATTTGTTTTTGAGTTACAGAGGTTAGAGGTCATGATTTCTGGCCTACTTACAGCGAATAGACTATAGTACTCTGTATATACTCCCATTATTCACGGAAGACTATAAATACCTATAAATACAAAAACATATAAATGACTAAAGTACAAGTTAGTGGTAAGCTTGATTATAAAAAACACCAAAATACTACTGAGGTGATAGTATGAGAAGGTACAATTGTGAGCAGGAATATCTATACACCTATTGGAATCTGTATGGAAGCCAGATACAAAACAATGCTTTATTATATCCTAGATACTTAAAATCGGTGTGGGTATCCTAGGTTCGAGTCCTTGGAGTGCCACGTGTATTTGTTGATTTCATTAATTGAGTTTAGAAGTAAAGTTGGTTGGTGATAAAATATGAATTTAAAGGTTCAAATGAAACAGAATAACTTGTTCATGTAGTGATGTACACCCTATGTGGTGGAGTGTGTTCATGTAGTGATGTACACCCTATGTGGTGGAGTGTGTTCATGTAGTGATGTACACCCTATGTGGTGGAGTGTGTTCTTTTATTTCTACATTTTATTTTGCTAATGCATTGTTTCCACATAGCGATTTTGATTAGTTCTTTTGCATTTATATTGTCTTGTCCTCGTTTTGGTTTGTTTATTTTGCAAGTTTTACATTATAAATTCAAATAAGTGTGCTTTATTATATCCTACTGCAGATACTTAAAAAAAACTTGGCTTTAAATGGCCAAAGATTCAAATAGGTGTACACTTAGCATTGCTTACGACTGTACCGATTACAGAGTTGATAAAATGGTGTACTGTATTATACACTGATGCCCTTACCAGTCCACCATTGCAGTGTGGATACAGGACACCATGCGAGGAGGAGAACTTCTTTGATAAAGTTTTGCTTACAGAGTGACCTGAAGAAACTATAAAGCCGGTATCACATGAGAGCTTTTATAGTCAACATTTTTCTGGCAACATTTCTGGAATATTTTGCACTGGGTTAGGAAACTAAACTGACGAGAGATGAATTTAGGTGACTGAACTATTGTAAATGTTGATCTCTTAAGCTGCCAGACCAGAGTCGAGGGAAAAAGCGCTCATGTGATACCGGCATAAGCGAAACGTTATCAATAAGGTGTGTGTCCTCAAATGGCGTTTATATCCATTCTGTTTAACTTTTCGGAGTTTATACTTAGGAAAATATTCAATTTATGAGATTATATACTTTTATGAGCCAGTTACCCATCGAACAGTAATATTATATGTAAATGGACGTTCATTAAGTAAATTAACCCTCCCAGAGCGATGACGTAATTCTGGTCTTTTTTCTGGTCACCATTAGATGATATTCTTTAGCTTATATTTTACCTCTTGGACTCATAAGGGGCGCATACTATCTTCACAACCCATCTAAATAACATAAGACCTTCTTAACCTCTACTGTACCATAGGGTACTACCATAAATGTCCCCCCCCCCCCCCCCAGTCCCAAGCAATGTGGCCAAAATGGCTTCAGAGGCAAGATATAACAACCTCCCACCTCAAAAGATAGAGGAATACTGCCTCTCCCAGCTTGTGGGGGCTTGGATATAAGCTGAGAAGTGTTGCCAAGGTCTTAGAGCAGTGCTCAAATGTCGTGGTACCAGGTACTGCCTGATACTGGCAGGTAAAAGGATCGTATATTACTGACGGCTGGCAGCCGTCGCTGGGACTGGGGAGTGATCTATCTACTGACGGCTCTCTGCCGTCGCTGGTATTGGACGGGTTAAACTGCATAAAATAATCTAATATTAACCAAAAAAAAAGGTAGGTGTCGTCATCGTACTGAAGGGGTTATTAAACATTGCACTGGGATTTCTCCTGGGATATTCTACCACCGACAATGGTATACAGTAACTGGGCTTTGTTTGGAGCTATGTACATCAGGAATAGTGGGGGACATTTTTACATTTTTGCCGACAGCAGCAAATAACAGGAAATAATTATACAGGAGGAAAATAAAAACAAGAAGTTAAGTCTGTGTCACATGAGCAATTTTAGCGGAAAATCTATTTTTACTATCTATCTATTCATTGCCAGAAGCCTTGATCCCTGATGGGCTGGCCGCAAATGAATCTCGGTGTCCCGGGCGTTTCCGCACCCTCCTCAGCTCCTCGCCTGGGAGTGGCTCTGGTCACCTGGGTTTCCTTAGTGGTAAAGCTGGGAGGGTTCTGTGGGGGCGCTTGGTTATGGCCTTGGCCTTACTCAGGACCTTGGGGCTGTTCGGTCAGACAGCCTGGGTAACAACAACAACAACAACCTAAACCATACAACTATCTTTTGCTTTGTCTCCATTAGCTTGTCTATCCAAACTCTGAGGCAGATTTGACCAACCATTATCACTTTATTCCTTGACATACAATGATACAAACTTGCAGTAGACACCCAGACTCAGATATAAATTCGCTACTGCAATTGCTCTTTAGATAACAGCTTAAATTAGATATGTAGAGAGTAAGAAATAGCAGAAAGAAAATGATACGAAGACAAAACAAATACACATAAGGAGAGTTTACCCATTCAATATGATGGGAGTAATTTTCAGTTTCTTCTGGTTAAAACTAAACAATTTTATTCAGCTTAGGTAGGGCATGGAGCAATCAGAGGGATATAGTATCTAAACTATAGGTAGCGCCAACGAATTTGACAATAATCTTGATCCCTGACCTCTCTGTAACTCAAAAGGACCTAGAGCAAACTGGCTGTAACTATCCACACCTATTACCTGCTGGACTCTTCCCAAATGAGAGGAATTTCTGCCTGATTGCTTTCATTCATTTTGAGTTATAAGAAGTTAAGGGGTCAAGATTATTGTCAAGTTCGCTGGCGCTACCTATACCTCTATTAGCCCTTGGACTCTGACAGAAACTAAGCTGAATAAAATAGTCTAATGATAGTCATGATAAAAGGAAGAATGGCATCATCATGTACTGAAGGGGTTAACCTGTTTAACATGACGATGCCAATTATAATTTTATTCAGACATGTTTAATGGTTTTATTCAGACATGTTTAATGGTTTTATTCAGACATGTTTAATGGTTTTACTCAGTTTAAGAAGGTTCTGGGAGTCACAGGGTTTTTAGGTTAAGTAGAGCAGATTAACCAGACCACTGAGCTCCATACGGAACTCTCACAAGGTTAATTGATATACTGTAGTTTTCACCACACTAAAACAATAGGTCCTTCTTAAACTGAATAAAGTAGTTTAATGTCAGCTTGAATAAACTGCACATGTGATCGTATTAAAGAAAGTTATGAAGTGTAAGGATAGTGTGCACTACGGCTCTTCAGGGGCGTGTGTGGCTCCGTTACCGCTGGTGGTGGTCGTGTTCTTCAGTCCGTTCATCTCCATGTCGTACGCCTGAAATAGGACACTAAGGGTCATAAAAGTGATTGGATAGATTAATGTACAGTCGCGCTAATAAGTCATGTCCCAGCTTTCATTACGCTTGGCTCTGTGCTGTATTAATGTCTGTCAGATGTTGAATACGGTGGTTAAGTGTAGGAACATGTTTGTGTATTTCACTCGATATGAAGAAATGAAGCTTAGATATTACTGATACCAATTATTGATAAAAACATACTTGGTGCCGAGACATGACTTATTAGCGCGACTGTACAGGTCTCCCTCAATATACGATTGGGTTACGTCCCTGATAACCCGATCTTAAATTGAAAAATCATATAGCAAACCCTAAAATTATTATACTGCATTCTGATAATATAGTCTGCACTATAGTCCGTTCATTCTAGGTTGGGCAGAAATCGTAACCTCTAACCTCTGGAACTCAAAAAGGGCTAGAGCAAATGAGCTGTCAATTTCCATACCTAATCCCTAGCCAAGTCTTCCTATTTGGTAGAAAAATTAGCTCAATTACTCTAGTCCTTTTTGAGTTATGAGAGGTTAGAGGTTACGATTTCTGCCCAACCTAGAATGAACGGGCTATAGTACAGTTGGCTCAAGATATACATTTGCCCCAACCAATGTTTACATTGCTACTGGCTCGGTGGTGTAGTGGAGAGCATAATAATACTACTAATACTAATAGTTCTTAAAGCTAGCGCATGCTAAGCTAGCTAAGGATAGCTCAATAAGGCCGATTAGGCGTATTTCCATTGGGGTCCTGTGCTACTACCCCATCCCTTTGCTCATGAGGGATGGTAACGACTCAGTGCTTGTGAAAAATCTTTAATGCGCCGAGCGTGGGCGCGAACCCGGGCCTTCTGGGTGGAAGTCCGAGACGCTAGTCACTACACCAAGCGAGCCGCTCTACACCAAGCGAGCAGCATCTTGTTCAATACCTTGCTCAGGCAGGAAGGGTTTTTGCATACACTGGTAGCTGGTACCATTTCCATTGAGCAAAGGAAATGGGTAATAGTCTTTCAGTAATATAGTCTACTATATGTCAGTACTGCATGTAGATCTCTATTTAATCTCGGAGCAGGGGCAAGAGAGAAATGGCGCTTAATAAAAGACTTGAACATTATTAATATTATCGTTACTTATTTGACTAGCGAAGTTGTGTGGACAAGGGAGAGTGCAATGACATAAAGCACTATGTATCGAAATAATCCAAAGCAGACAGGCTCACCAGAGTCTTCAAGGGGCAAAGACACGGAGATGAACACTGCAAAAATGTGCAGCCTAGCCTATTATCTCACAACTTTAACTTGTGCCTTTGTTTTAAGTACGTGGAATTATCTTAAAAATCAAGAAAAATGTATTATGTGTTTGCTTAGCGTCGAGGTCCCATTAAATTAGTGTCTCAAGCGCTAGTGAATTCCTGTGTTTTGGAAGAACTGGCACTTTTGAAAAAGAAAAGATTATTATTATTATTATTATTATTATTATTATTATTAAATCATGAATTCTTTATAGTACAGATAGTCTAAGAGCAAATTTCACTTCTTAATTCCACAATATTTATTTATGAATGAAACTATCTTCTCATAGTTTCAGGGCTACCTGTTTCCACGCAATTTGTCACTTAGTCTTCGTACACAGATATTTCTCTAAAATGTTAAGTCCGATATTAAAAACTTAATTTCCCTTTTATTGTAGATTATTGCACATATTATCAATTTGCAATATACATCAAATATATTGTTACCAAATCATGCTTTTGGAGGGTATACTTTAAATATTTAAATTTTTTGCAAGCTATTTATATAACAAATAATTAGGGGGAAAGCATAGTTTTAACGATCTAAATTTACCAAGCAACAGCCTATCAACAAACTACAACAAGCAGAAAGGGAGGGGGGGGGGGGAGTGCAATAAACTACGGTTCAAATACAACCTAATAGGGATCAAACTGGTAATTATCTACATTAACTAATCATGTACACAAAACTACAAGATAACTAATGCTGCTACAATCAATTAACGTATACATCAATCAACTCCACACTCACTTATCTTAAATACAATCTACACCAAGATTATAATGCAACAGGTAAGATGGCTTCCTTTCCAGATAAAGAGTACATTCCTAATGATGATGATTATAATGATGCAGTTTTTAACGCTGTACACTAGCTCCTTGATAATAATAATAATAATAATTATCGTCTGGTTACTTATATAGCGCCCGTATCTCCTCCTTCAAGGATTTTCAAGCGCTTGACACTTCTTTAACCCTTCTGACCCGGGGTCGTCCTCTTAAGGACAGTGTCAGGTACCCGGGTGATTTGGCCGAAAAACGTCTAGGCCTAGGCTACCGTATCTTTGTTATTTTAACTGCTAGAAATGTTCCACGCATCTTTAAACGTAGTGCGGTTTCCAATCTGTAGACTGGTGTTGAGTAGAGCTCTGTAAGTCAACTGATTCAGTTGTGATGACGATTTCCGTGGAGCGAATTTTTCCGTGATGTTGACAATATCGGAGCTTTTCAGACACTAATTTCGTCATACCATACAACAACAACATTGATCTGACGTCTCCTTGTTTTCGGAGGAGCGGTGACGCAATGACCGGCTTTGTTTACATGTGTCGGACGCACGGCGTTCAGACCAAGCTGAATAGGCTTTCAAGCTTACTGCCTGTTATAAGGACACCCGGGGTCCTGCCCAACTGCCGCGGTGTCCTTATAACACGACAGCCGGGCTGGAAGGGTTAATCAACCAGAGACCATTATCCATCCCCCTTGCTCATGGAGAGACGGTAACTGCCGGCTAAATCTCAAAAAAACTTTTCAATCTGAGAGGGGATTGAACGCGAGACTGCAAGATTGGAAGCAGTGACGCTATCAACTGAGCCAGCCGGACGGCTGATTGACAAGGCTAGGGCGTACCCTTGTTACAGGGACTTTATTGGACATTTGCCACAAATCGCTAGACCTGAGTGTTCAAACTCTTGCTGTCTACCAATGGCACTGGGTTGGATCGAACTGCCGACCCTTTAATCAGCAGTAAAACGGGCTACTGACCATGCCACAGTCGCGGCATAAGAAATATGAACCACTCCTAATAAACATTGGACTTAAAGTGTTGAGTTGAGTGGGTTTGTGTTGATACTAATGATGGAAATACAAAGCAGCATAACCTAAGCAGATAACTTCAATATACTATACAGTACTACGGTACAGGGGCTTTACTAGTTAGTACGAAAGCGATGGTTAGTGTTTACTTACATTGTCCCCTACCTTGTATGACGGGTTGTCATACGCGGCGTTGTTTCTAGTGGAATTAATGTGAGCCTTTGCTTGACTTTTATTTCTAAGTAGGATAACCAGGAGGCCGAGGAAAGCCACGCAGGCAATGGCTGCAATTATGGCCACAGCAACCAGTGCTGGGTAGTAGTTCGTACCACCACCACCACCAGCAGCTCTGAGGGAGGGGTCTTAAGAGCACAAATAGGTTAGTACACTATACCGGTAATCATTATTTATTGTAATATATTAACAAATCATTTGTTGCAGTATATACAGTATAGTTAACATCAAAATATAGAGCAATATTAATTCATAAATTAATTTATGAATTAATGTTCAAACATTATTTTACTTATAAAAAACGCAAAATTCAAATAACATGTGTATTTATGCTTTAACCCTTAACCAACGGCGCATGACATCTGTCGAGTTAAATAAATTTGAACTATGTGGCGGTGCACGACAGCTGTCGAGTGCCATTTTCAGCACGTAATGTTGCTGAGAGAGAGAGCTGAGCGGTGGGACGAGCGTAGTAACCTTATGACCGCTCCCCACGACCACCGTGGATGTACTGAACTGTATTCCACCTTCCTCCCCCCATCTCTCACTCGCTACACAGGGAATTATGTACGGAAATTACCTTATTTTAGTTTTTTGCACTCGTGTTGCACGATCGTTGCAAGAGAACCAGTGGTCGTACAAGGATGATTCGGGTGCATTGGAAAGCTCTGTTTACGCCCTTTCAGGGATAGATATTTGTTTTACGCTCTGGGTCTTGTTTATGCATAAAAATGAGCACGGAAACAACCCTATTTAGGGTAAAAAAAAAACGCTGGGCGGCACAGTGTAAAATACCCTACCACCCGCTGTTTGTGTGTTAAGAATGCACCATACATATTTCAAGAGGTTTCAAAATAATTTAGATTTTGATTAAAAATTTGTTCTGAAAAAAAACAAAACAAAAAAAAATAAAAATTGAAAGAAAAATTATTATTGAAAAGCAACCAATGTCAGTGAAAATATAGAGGATACCACTACAAACTACTGTAATTGAATAACAAACATGTTGCAATATCATAAAATTAAAAGGGGTTTGAATTTTGTTTTGGATTTGGGGGGCGAGGGTGTGGCCTACCCTTAAGAGGTTACAGATTATAGCCTTACAAGACCACAATGGGTATAAAGTGTTATAAAGGTACTAACCCACTTCACTCCTCTCCGGCTTGGGCAGTACACCAGCGCGGGTGGTGATGGTGATAACGTTGCTCTGCTTCTTGCGACCGTTCAACAGGAAGGCCTCCAGCCACACCTCGTACTCAATGTCGGGCTTCAGGTCGTCCAGGAAGATCTTTCTGTCGTGGCCGGTCTTGGGGATTTTGAACACTTGGGCATCGACTCCCTCTTTCTCGCGCAGGTAGACGGCACGGTACACGTTGACATACTTCTCTTCCGGCTCGGGCACCCCAGAGTAGAACAGCTCAGCAGTTTGAGAAGACACCTTCCCTGCTCTCACCTCAATGTCAAACTCATAGGGATCTGGAAAAATTAATATAACTTAGCTTAATGATACCTATTTAGCTCTCACCATAATTAATATAACTTAGCTTAATGATACCTATTTAGCTCTCACCATAATTTCTAGACAAATATATATAAAACTGTACAGGTCTCCCTCGTTATGCGATGCCCCAATTTACGATATTATTATAGGTTTTTAGGTGTTTGTGTTTGAGTTTTGGCTGGTCAGAGAACGCATCCCCATTTACCCCATTAATTTTATGGTTCGCTATACAATTTTTCTATTTAAGATCGGGTTTTCAGGAACGTAACCCTATCGTATATAGAGGGAGACCTGTATGTGTATACAAGATAAGTTATCATTAGAACGCGAAACTGAAACCATACCTCAAGTAGACCATTCTGTCGTAAGTATTATGAACAGTTTGGTCTCCATTTATACAGGTAATGTTGTTGTTGTTGCTGTTCCCCAGGCTGTCTAGCCGAACAGCCTCAAGGTCCCGAGCAAGGCCTAGGCCATAAACGAGCGCCCCCACAAAACCATCCCTCCTTACCACTAATAAAGCCCGGGTGACCGAAGCCACTCCAATGTGGGGAGCTGCAGAGGGTGTGGAAATGCCCGGGAAACCAAAGCCCCACCCAAGGCCCTGTGCCCCTCAGCAATTATGAAGGGAAAGTTGAGGGGTAATTAAACCCATTGGTGTATAAAAATTAACAGATCTTACTGCATACTTGCATACTGCCAAAACAATAGTGACAATAACATCCTAACTAGTGTTGAGGATAAATGTTGAGGGGAAAAAGCGCTCGTGTGAAACCGTGGCATTCCTACCTTCTTCTGGCAGAGTACTGAAGGTGATGGGTCGAGTGTTGGTAACCGGGGTAGTTTGGTTAGCCAGGGTGATAAAGACCAGGTCCACAGTGTAGGAGTGACCCGGCAACAGGTCACGGATGTCCATCTGGTTGTTGTCACGGTGGAACAGCTGACTGAATCTAGGAATCTGGGGAGTAAACAGGGGTAGCTGTATCATCTTTGGCTGGATAAGCATAATTTTCATCATCATTTTTAAAGGCCTTACGACTTGCTTGAATGTCAGCAAGTCAGCCTTTTGTAATCAATGGATTTATTCAGACGCATTTTCTCCACAGTATTGAGGCACATGCCAAAATTGCGGCACTGGAATATTTATAGGTCAATGTACTTGATAGGAACAATATATACAATTTACCAACACTAACCAACTTATCCTTCTCGGTGTATTTGATCTGGACACCATCAATGTATTGTAGCTCGTATTCGGAGAACCCGCGCCAGGACACCTTGGCGGATCTCTTGGTGATCTCGGAGGCGTAGAGCTCAGCGTCGATGTCCAGGCGGGGCAGCGGAGTGGTGGTGGAGGGGGTTGTGGCTGTAAAGAGGAAAGTTAAATTTAATTATTGGGCAGCATGATGTGCAGGGAAGAATTAAGGAGTAGGATTAACCCCTTCGAACCCAGGGACGCACGTCATGCGTCCCCTATGTATGTAACCCACAGTGCCAGCAACGCAACAGTAGCGTCCGCCTTAATTACTCTTGGGTTTAATTCTAGTTTCGCTTTCACAGCATACTCATAAATTTCTATGGCTACTTTAGAGTTGTCATATACCATACTTAATTCCTATATATGTCCAAAGCGGCGGAAATACATTGTAAGGAATTATACCTACTGCAAAAAAAAATATATATTCTCCCCATATGCGGCACCATAGCTATTACATAATACTAGGTTAGGTTAGGTAAGGTTGTTAGGTTAGGCTAATGTCTATATAATATAATTATCATTATATTACGTCTTTTACCCAGCAATTTCCCTGATCTTCATAGATGGTCGGGAAGCTATGCCTTTACAACGGCGCCTCCCTTTTGTCGCTGTGTACGTGAAACTAGAATTTTACCTTACTCTTGTCCTATAGCACATAGAGGGTTCAGATTGGTATTGGAACTACTGTACTTTAGGATCCAACGGAACAATACCGATGGTTGGCAACCCTGTAAAAAAAAAAAACACTAATAGTAAGTTGAACAATTAATTATATAACAACACACTCTCCCTCCACCCGAAAAAAAATAAAAAAAATAATGAATAACTTACGTTCCTCCATGGTGGTGAAGGAGACAAATGGCGACACTACTGGATCGGTTCCCTGCACAGTTATAACAGTCTGTAGGGTGTACTTGCTGCCGGGGGAAAGGTTGCTCAGGACGTGGTCCCACTCGGAATGTCCTATAAGTGACCCCATTGGCACTATCACTTCCTTGGACCAGTTGCTGGGGTCTGGTTCTTGGCTGCAAGGATAGAGGAGAGCTGTGTAATAATTCACTGGTATAATCATCATAACCATCAGCATAAAATGGTCCACTACATAACTGGTCTAATCCTGATGTAACAATAACTGCTTACTGTATGCATTTGTCGGGTACCCAACCTCGAAAGAGGTTGAAATAGGGGAGCTATCCCCCCGCCAAAGGTGGCTTTCTAGGGCTTTTCCTAGCTGGTGCTGAGAGGATTGGGTTCTAGTAATGTGGTGTCTATCAGAGTGAGGGTAGTTATGTTATTCATATGGATGAAAATTGAAGCAGACGGTTACAGTATGAGTTACCTGGGTTGGTTGGTGTATCGCAGCAGCAGTTCCCCAGGTAGTCCTTGATAGTAAGGTGGGGTGGAGAAGCTCAGGTGGAGAGTGCGGGAGTCCATAGGAATGATACGAGGCTCTGGCAAACCATCACCTGAAACACACACACACACATTAATATTAGTTATTCAAGTTTAAAGATTAAGTGAAAAGTCAGTATAGAGCAAAGTAAGTACAGTAATTAGCATTGACACAGCAGAATGAATGCTTAGGATAATTGTGAATTGCGAAATCATACGAGTCTACCAAGCACATATGAAGGTAAATTACAAGTTCAGTTCAGTAGCAAACAACTTTGATGCAAAAATTGTATTAATCACAGTACTACGGTGCTGTAGCTATGGTGAGACTGATAACAAAGAGGAATTATTAACCCTTTCGCGCACAAGGAAGCGATTGCATCCTTTTGGGGATACTTTAAAACCTTTGTGACCATCATGGGTGTTTAGATAGAAACCTTTAGTTTAATTACTTCAATCTCTGCAGTTGTCTTTGAGTGAGTTGTAGGCAGATTTTTTTTTTTTTAGAGGTAATTATGAGATTAAGATCATTCTATTTCTGAATACTAAATGGCAACCCCTGGACCTGAAAGGGTTAACATGAACTCCCTACATACTGTATGCATGTAGTTGGACTACATACTGTATGCATGTAGTTGGACTACATGCACTTATTTAGTCTACAAGGTACTTGCAAAATTTATAGAATTAATAATGTTAATAAGAAAGTGTTGCATATAAAATGACATGCTTGGTGGAGAGCAACTAAATGTTAAATATTAGAGTAAAACAACATAGCAGTGCATAAACAATGTTGGATAACTGATGAATATCAACAGGTATATTGAGGAAAAACTGATGTTAGTAAAGGCGGATTTACAGGAGAGCTTTTTCTTGCAACTCTGGTATGGTAGTTTCTAGAATATACCCAAATAAACATTATGTCAAGTATGATAATCTAACTTTAGTCTAGTTGTTGTTGTTGTTGTTCCCTAAGCTGCCTGGCCGAACAGCCGCGAGTCCCTAAGGAAGGCCATGGATACGGGCACGAGACTTTAGTCTAGTTGCCGATACCTGTGTACATTTTTCTCAAAATGTTGCCAAGATAATGTTGCACATCAAAAGTTGTGCGAAAAGTTGTTCTTGTAAATCCACCGGCAATAAAACAGTAGCCCATTTCCATATATATACTGAGATCGGTGAAGCCACTACCTAAGTTGCATCACATATACACATCACGCAATTGGGGCTGTTTGGCTAGGCATTGATTTTTTTGGTTTTTAATACGGTAGTTTAACCAGACCACCGAGTCACATTACTGTACGATTGAGACTCTCACAGGGCTGGCGTCTGAGAGTGGAAGCCAATCCAAGTCTTCTTCCCGACACACACACACACACACAAGAGTACTTCATAGTGTAAGTACAACTAGTGTAAGTACATATACCGTACACACCTGAACCAAAGTAAGGGGGCGCGATGGGAAGAAAACCAGAGGTGGGGGTACCACTCAGCACAGACACAGGGGGCAGAGGAAAGATCGCAGATGTACCTAGAATTTCACATGCAGTCTTAACCTCACTTTCGGAGCTGTGTGGCCGTCTAGCACCCACCTTTTCATAAAACAAATAATCATCTTCTTATTTGTTTCAATTTTTATTTTTTACTCATACATTATAGTGTTTACTTTTGGTTAGTTTTTCAAATTATTAATATAATTGAACTGTATAATAATTTGCTTGACTGCATATAAAACATAAGTTAATCTAAATATGGTACAGTACATGGGATTATATTTGTTTATGAAGGTGGGTTACTGAACTTACTGATAAGCAATTGAAAAACAAAATTACAGTCTGCATAAAGAAAGGCATAACAGATTGGAAAGAGGCACTGTAAGTTCTGGGTTAGTAATTAGAGGTGAAATACTTTATACGGTGTCAGCAACTCTGGCAAAATTATGGTCCACTTACTGTATATGGCAATAGTTCCAGCTGATTGACTTGTGCGACCATTATTTATTATTAAATTATGGTCCACTTACTGTAATATGGCAATAGTTCCAGCTGATTGACTTGTGCGACCATTATTATTAAAACCTTTGCTAAGAAGGAATAATTACTACAGGACGAGGCATTGGACACGGTTGCAAGAGTCAATCAGCTGGAATCATAGGCAAATAGGAGGCCGTTATTTTGTCAAAAGTCGCTGAAACCGATTATAGAAAGGTAGGCAGATATTGACCTATACTGTATATAAAGGAAGATATCTATTACTGAATAAATGTTCACGAGTACAAACACTCGTCAAATTAAAGTGTTGCATATGAGTTACTGAAAAACAAAATTTATGAGAAAATTCATTGGTCTTATGTAGTGCATTATGCAATACATAAAAATAATCAAACAGTATACTGTACAGTATATAATTATTATAAACCCTTGATCTAAAACTTGCTAGAACATAATATTTAAGTAGTGCAATCTAAGTCAAGTAATATTCTATATTAAATGGAACATTATGCAACTACTGAATATTTACAAATACCAGGTATGGGCATTTATTAAATTTCTTTTAATTTTAAGCAAATGGAAAACATAATATACATGATAAAAGTTTAATCTAGTTTAATATAATATATAACATACTTTTATCACCTAGGAAGTTGTTGCTACAAAAAAAAAAAAAAAAAAAAAAAAAAAAAAAAAATGGTGGAATAGAAATGCTGTAAAATAAGAATTAATTTTGTATTCTGTCATAGGCTAGCAGAATAATTAAAGGGAATTTCACAGTATTAGTAAAATATATGAACCGTTCACATAAAACATCTACATGATCTTCCACAATCTTTCCCTAGCAGCTCTCACTTGGTTGGCGTAGGATTTTCCTACTACAAGAACTTCACCCAAATGATACTTAAGACTTTTCCAAAATATTAGTAGTTTTCTAAATAATGGCAGTTTCACTCAATATCATAAGTATTAATACTGCCACTGCAAAGTATGTGGTAAATTAGCTTTATTGAATTTAGGATACCTGTAGTGACTACTTCATAAACATTACAATTATATAAGGAAATACAGTACCTGTACTGTGAATTATTTACTGTACCATTCAAAACCATGCATTAATTATTTACAGATTCATGCACTACACTTTGGAAAGTTTATTATTTACAGATTCATGCACTACACTTTGGAAACAGTTATTATTTCAACTACTGTACACTCGGATGCCATAGTCTCTGGCCCACACGTAACAAATCCTGGACCCCCGTTGTTTTTCTTTATGCAATTATAACTATCTGGAATGATTTTTGGATAACACTTTCTTTTCAATAAATAGTATATATATTTTTGTAATTGATTTATAGAAAATTATATTCATAAATTGGTTTCCAGAGATATACTTCCATAATTAGAAATAGGTGAAGTCTAGGAATATTTATGAGTGGGGTAGATACTATGGTGTCCGAGTGTACGATGTAATATGACCATGCCATGCATTATTTACTATAATTACAATAAGACTAGAATGTGTCTGTAGACGACTAAGAGATCCAGTGTTTATACGATACAACTGCCTCTACAGGGGCTAAGAATGTTCGGTTTAGTAAGGTAATGTGAGGGTTTAAGAGGAATTATACTACTGTACTTAATTGGACAGAGACGCTACTTCATATAACTGGTATATGAAGTGGATTGGTATGAAGTGGATTGGTATGAAGTAGATTGTGTTCTTTTATTTAATAATTTTCATTTTAGTAAGTGTTTTTTCCACATAGCGATTTTGATAATTTAATTTGACTTTATATTGTCCTTGTCCCAATTTTGGTTTGTTTAGTTTGCAAGTTTTACATTTTAATGAGAGTATAATACTGTACTGGTATAGTACAGTATAATACTGTACTGGTATATTACTGTATAATACTGTACTGGTATATTACTGTATAATACTGTACTGGTATATTACTGTATAATACTGTACTGGTATTTTACTGTATAATACTGTACTGGTATATTACTGTATAATACTGTACTGGTATATTACTGTATAATACTGTACTGGTATAGTACTGGTATATTACTGTATAATACTGTACTGGTATATTACTGTATAATACTGTACTGGTATATTACTGTATAATACTGTACTGGTATATTACTGTATAATACTGTACTGGTATATTACTGTATAATACTGTACTGGTATAGTACTGGTATATTACTGTATAATACTGTACTGGTATATTACTGTATAATACTGTACTGGTATAGTACTGGTATATTACTGTATAATACTGTACTGGTATATTACTTGAGAACACTGATAGTGCTAAAAATCAAACTGGTGTGATACAGGATGGCTGCGCTACTTGAGTTACCAGGTGTGCTACTTTATGTAAATGCCTAACTATAGGTAGCGCCAATGAACTTAACAATGTTATTAGTTGAAATGAAACCGACTATAAAGGACTATGTGTGTGTGAATGTGTGTGAATTTGTGTTTTTGTTTTTGTGTTAATTTTTTTTTTTTTTTTTCCCCCCTGTTCGGGCTCTGTCTCGAGTCAGCCACCCCCAGTGAAAAAAAAAAAAAAAAAAAAAAAAAAAAAAAAAAAATAATAATAATAATAATAATAATAATAGAAAAAATGGGGAATGGGCCTGAGAAAATAGATAGATAAAGGATCTGTGTTGGCTACCCGGGCACCACACACCACTACACCACAGTACCCACCTGGTGTATCACCTGGGAAATGCGTTGTCTCTACCACCTCCGTTGTGCCCAAGAACTCAAACTCTGCAACACAACCATGCAACATGTACAAACACACGCACGTCACAGATTAAAGCCGCTGTCACACAACCTAATTTTTTTCCGTCAATTTTCCATGAGCAAGTTTTTTCTCGTTATATTTCGGGAATTTTTTGCATTAGTATCGGTAATTAGACTGAAAGTAGATTATGTTAGGCGGTTGAATTCTGACGAAAGTGTAATGTTTCAAGCTGCCAGACCATAATTGCCTGTAAAAAAATTGCTCGAAAAACGGCTCGTGTGACTCCGGCTTTACAACCACTCTCAAAGTTTCCTTTACAGTCGACAAATAAAATTCTAAATATCCCCAAATATTTAAGGTGGGTGACCTGCTTTTACTCTTTCTTGGTTGTATCCATTCGGCCCCATTTAGCCTACTGTTTTAAGTTTGATTACTTCTTTTGCGTTATCTTGTGTCGTCCCAGTTTTGGTTTGTTTATTTTGCAAGTTTTACATTATAATTAAGACATTTATTTTATATCATGGAGTGGGTATATATATGAGCAATCATACAACGTTACTGGATCAATTTAGAATTTTAATCATGTAAAGGATACTTTGATCTTCACTACAGTATAAATATATGGCTATAAAACATCGCAACATTGAGTAAAACATGGACATTAAATATAATTACATTGAAGTACACATTATGATCAGCATGTGTTGATAGGCAAAATGTTGTTAATCGGAGAAAACTACACCATGCAACGAATTGTGCATGTTGTCAACACACTTCATCGCATTTATAGAGGTTCTCCATAAGTAATGTATGTCTTGTCTAAGCAAAGAAGTTGTGTTGAATTGAAGTTGCGATTACTTTCAGCCAGATTGCAAGCAGTCAACTGAGAATGCAGTAGACCTCATCCATGTTAAATAATTTAGTTAAATATTAGTAAGTTTTAGAAGCATACAGTACATGGATTTCAAAAGCTTAAGATCCAAAACCTAAAGATTAATAGATTAAGACATTAATTATTTTTAGTATAGTATTTACATTTATACATATCCAGAAACATAAAGAGCAGATTTACTTGCATATCCAGAAACATAAAGAGCAGATTTACTTGCATATCCAGAAACATAAAGAGCAGATTTACTTGCATATTAATATAGGAATTCTGTAAACCTCATGAGTTAGATTGTTAAGTATAGTAATAAATAGGAAACCAGTTAAGCCGGTATCACACGAGCACTTTTATAGTCAACATTCGATGAACAAAAAATTTCTGGCAACATTTCAGGAATATTTTGCACTGGTATAGGTAACTAGACTGATGATAGATGAATTTACGTAACCAAAATAGTTAAAATGTTGACCTCATTAGCTGCCAGACCAGTGTTGAGGATACATTTTGAAGGAAAAAGTGCTCGAGTGATACCGGCTTAAGGAACAGGCATCGAAGACACAAAAACCAAAGTGTTGTCAAATGTTCTCGAGGTCATATAGGTAGCGACAACGAACTTGACAATAATCTTGATCCCTGACCTCTCTGTAACTCAAAAGGGCCTAGAGCAAACTGGCTGTAAATATCCACACCTATTTCCTGGTGGACTCTTCCCAAATGATAGAAACGTCAGCCCGATAGGTCTCATTTATTTCGAGTAATAAGAAGTTAAAGGGTCAAGATTATTGTCAAGTTCGTTGGCGTTACCTATTGTATCTGATGCCCAGGTTACAGCAATCACAAAAGCCACATGTGAATTGATTCACCAAAATAATTACAATAGCCTTAATTGACAATGTTATTTGTATGCGTTGTCTTGATAGCGTTATGCTTAGTGTGCGGAATTTTGGTGTGAGTATCCTGCGTTGGAGTCCTTGGAGTACCACATGTATTCATTACTTTCATTGATTTCATTAGTTAGGTTTAAATTAATTGGTGGGTTGGTAAAAACAATATGAAATCATTAAAAAGCTTGTGACAGGAAGGCTTCTAAGATATTTAAATTCAATATGCAACACATTAAATGCAATCTATTAGTATTGAAAGTGTTTAATAAATTGGAAGCATACAAACTTTGAAAAATAAAAATAAAGCAATGAGGTTAGGCATTTAAGTTGCGTCTGACTATAAGAAAACTGCCTCTTTGGTATCAGAAAGTATGGCTGCATGGTGTCAAATTATTTCTTCCACTCACTTGCTTGTACAGGTCTCCCTCCCTCACTATCCGATAATATTATAGGTATTTAAGGTGTTTGTGTTTGTGTTTTGGCTGGTCCCAGAACGCATCCCCATTTACCCCATTCATTTTAGGGTTTGCTATATGATTTTTCTTTTTAAGATTGGGTTTTCGGGAACGTAACCCAATCATAAATCGATGGAGACCTGTATTATATTATGTCCGCAAGGGTAAAGTTTGAAACATCCAACATACAGAAGTGAAGGAAAAACTATACTCGGTTTCATTTCTTCATCTGGCGGAAAATTTAATCCTTTAGCTGCTAATTTCTCGATACTTAATGGAAAAATATGAAACTACTATGTCTCTGCATCATAATAAGACCAAGTTTAGATAATTAGCACCATATTTCACTACAAAATATTCAAAATAACTGAGAAATCTTGATGGGAACTTTGCAATTTACCGCCAGTTGAAAAGAAACCGAAGCGTTGGAATGTTCAAATTTTACCCTGACATAGGATTATATAATAATTGCAGCTAGTAGCTGGAATCAATCACTACCAACACCGGTATAAAACCACAATTCACATAGGATAAGGAAAATATTAGATTTAAAATTATGATTTACTCCATGATCCCTCTAATTCATGCACAACTTAAATAATGCCTGTACAAATAAAACTTAGTTTTATGTACAGATCGAAACTCTAAAGGTCCCTGATCATGCATAACTTAAATAATGCCTGTACAAATCAAACTTAGTTTTATGTACAGATCGAAACTCTAAAGGTCCCTGATCATGCATAACTTGAACTGGAAGGCTTGAGACTTCTGCTTCTAAAGTACTATAGTCTGTTCATTATAGGTTGGGAAGAAATCGTAACCTCTAACCTCTGTAACTCAAAAAGGGCTAGAGCAAATGAGCTGTCAATTTCCATACCTATTCCCTAGCCAAGTCTTCCTACTGTATTTGGTAAAAATATTAGCTCGATTACTCTAGTCCTTTTTTAGTTATGAGAGGTTAGAGGTTACGATTTCTGCCCAACCTAGAATGAACAGACTATAGTCAGTGTAGCCTACACGCAAAACTATTCAGTAGCATATATGCAGGGTTTTCATTGTGGTCTGATCTTAAATCAAAGAACTTGACTAGTGAGGCAGCTCTTAACAGGGTTGCCTGGAACGCCGCCATTAGGACGTGAGACCGGAACCGCGCTTCGTGGGGAGCACTCGGTCTTTAAATTTACATACGTATGTACAGTATAACTGGATAAATTTACATACGTATGTACAGTATAACTGGATAAATTTACCATCTCTAAGATTAAAGTACAGTAGAAGAAAAGGTTGATCTCCGTAATTAAAGAGTGACTAGAGGCCCTGCACGAGATAAAGCTTTGTAGAGTCTGGCTATTGGGTGAATAAGACATATAGGCTACAACCAAGGGTGTAAAGTCAGTAAAAGTAGGTTAGCCTAAACTGAACAAGATGTGGAAATATACTTGAGCCGACCAGGCCAAGTGAGATATCTCTATTGGTCTAACTGGTAGAGTGACTGCCTCATAACCCAAGGGTCCCGGGTTCAATTCCCGCCCAGGGCAAATTTTCGGGAGGCTAATTTCGCATCAAACAAAGTTTAGGTGTGTTGGTAAAATTTTAAAGATGGTTGAAAGTAAGATCGGAGCTCCATAACTCCTCTTTCGGGTATGGTGTAAAAACCTATTCCTACATGGGCAAGGTCTAAATAATGGTAAACACAACAATGACATAAACGTACAATCAAGTAAAAATGTACCTGCAAGATAAAAGCACTAACCACCAAGCTGTAAGAACTGGAGGGGTACTCACTGCCAGCGGAGTGTGTCGGACATTGCCACGATCGACAGCAAGGTTCTCCCGGCAATGTGATAAGAATGGCATCCTGGGGCGGACAGTCCAAGTGAGGTGGTGGGATGGATGGGATCTCCTCACACAGCGACCGGCAGGTAACGTTGCCGTAGTTGCACGAGCACACTTGGCTGCAACCGGTCAGCTCGCGGGGAATTTCATCGTAGTTGTTGAAGTTCTGACCCATGTATTTGCAAGCATAGGTGGTAATACACTTCACTTGAGCACAGCATCTACAAATTATAAAACATCATCATGACTGAATCATTTAGGAGAGAATATCAAATAATAATCTATTGTCGGACGCCTTAGATTATTATTAGTTTTAAAGGAATTATTAAGAGGAACATATTCATCTTACCAGTCATAAAATATGTTAAATATATTATGAAGGGTATACCGAGTGTGGTGTCCCGAGTTCGAATCCCGGGAGGACCATATGCTTTCATTAGTTTATTCAAGTACATTGGGGTTGACAATGGATGATTAATGTTAAGAACTTATAATATATAATATGTAATATAAATAATATATAATATAATATAACCGAAAGTTGAACTAATTGACGTACTTGGGTGGTGTAGGGATGTAGTCTGGATCCAAGTCCCACTCGAAGCAGTTAGGGTCAATAAGCTCAAGGCCGAAGGTGACCGGACACTCGATAGCGATGCATTCCACCTCCAGGTCCTCGGTACACACACAGGAGTGGGCACAACCCTCATAGAACTCCTGGCCGGCCTTGTAGTAACTGCCATTGTGGTGGCACATACCGCTGGGGTCCACCATTAACTCAACATCTGAGCAATAGTTAACACCTTAGTATACAGGCTTTACCAAACTGCATAATTTTTATTGCATATTTTATAGGGTTTCTTGGTACTAGGACTCCATGCAATTTTTCATATCTGCTCCATTAAAAACAATAAACAATAATCCACCAATTCACCAACTCACGATACAAGTATATATACCAAATTTACAATTACAAAATAATAACATATCATAGTGTACACTAAATAGTATTGATGTAGGCCTACCCATTGATATGTTTTACACTTGATTGAAAATGCAGATTGACAAGATCCCTTTATACAATACTGTAATCCCTTTTTTTCTTAACATGCACTTCCTCCACATTTTCAAGACAGCATGCCATTTCTAAAGACAAGCTATTTACTCTATAAACTAATGCTAGCCAATTACATAAGAACAAGTGTAACAAGCAACATGCTAATAACTGCAATCCACCAATGTACATCAACAAAAAGTAAATACCAGTACCTGTATGTTACATGAAAACACTATATTCATATATACAGTACAGTACAATACTTCCATTCTTGGGAGATAGGATATAACATGTTCATATTGACTACTTGAGTTTGTAGTTAACTGTACAGTTCACTAATATCATGTAGATGTTGATATACTTGCCATCATACAACCATTTACCTATATAAATATTGCCAAACATAATATTCCTAGGCAATATGTGGAGCAGAAGTATCCTTATTCTAACACACTATAGCAATATCTAATGATAATGTACGACAGGTTGGGAGAGAGGTATCCTGACCAGGATTCGAACCCACTCACTCCAGGTATATTTGGGAGAGTCGAACACCGCTCATGGCCAAGTGGTTACGGTGCCCGACTCTCCCAAATATACCTTGAGTGAGTGGGTTCGAATCCTGGTCAGGATACATCTCTCCCACACTATAGCAACCCTCTCTCCCATGTCACATACTTCTCATTCAAGCATATGTACCCCTTTCCTCTACCCCATTCTTCATTTATTATCTTTCGTCCATCCAACTTACTTTCACAAACACTTGATCTGTCTCTCATTCTCTGTTCGCTTCACACGACCAAATATAAATACTTTTAACAAAATTCAATCACATCTATTTCAACACTGCAATACAGGCATTGATTATCTATCCATATATTTACCAACGTAACTCCACAGCCAATTTTCAAACAGCATATACTGTATAAGGTTGAAGCAGGTTAGTGGATGGACTAGCCACCCACCACAGTAGAAAAATAGTGCTAAAAAGATACATAGAGGGCCTCAGAGTCAGACGGACCCTAAGTTTAGTGGTCAATCTTGTAAGTCCTTCAGCTAATTGGCATGGATTGTCTTACTCACAGGGAATAGGTCAGCTTGGGTGCAGTTTGTGTATGCCACCCTCATAAAGGGGAGTAAGGTGCCCGGCAATAGATAGATAGATATAGATATATCAAATATTTGAATGTATTACCTGTGTTCCTCCAACCTTTGTATATTCAACCAGATCATTAAACCGTGGTATGATGTACTAATTTTATACAACTTTACAAATTTATAAATAGTCCCTGTATAGCATGAATGAAGAAAGGATAGACATTGAAGAAGATAACTACTGTTTAGCACTGAACCTATCATGGAGAACTTAAACCCATATAATGATGCAGTTTATAACGCCGTGCACTCCCTTGATTGACAGGGCTAGGGTATGCCCTTGTTACAGGGACTTAAAAGGGATATCTGCCACGAATCGCTAGACCGAGCTGTCCAAACTTTTGACATCTACCAATACTACGGCCTGGGATTGAACTGCCGACCCTTTGATCAGCAGCCAGAAATGCTACTGACCATGCCACGGCCCATGGCATTATATATACAGTATTATTATATACAATTATACATACATACATAACATATATATATATATATATATATATATAATATGTGGGTTTAAGTTTGCTTGTCTCTTATTCACAACAAAGTGAAGTAACAACTGTCCCTAATGTACATTTTGTTAGTAGAAGCTATATATAATTCTATTAGTTGAACATTCCCATTGTATTTCTTATGTACATATACCGAGCAAAACATGTTTATTGTGTAGCCTACTTAAACAAAACCTAAGCAGAGGCACACTACTGTATAACATAGTGAATTAACTTGCATTTTAATTAAACTACTGTACAAAATAATGATATAAGCAGTCTGGCTATATGTCAACGTAACCCATGATCACCAAGCCTGTGGATCATGTCTTGAACAAGCATTCATGATCTCCCCTTGGTTAAATACTTGTTTTCAAATCATATGTCTTTTGTAACTACAAGAATGGACTAGCGTATAGAAACATAAACATTGCAGCCCGAGCCCCACACAGCCACCATCTCCGGAGAACCCAATCACAATCCACACCAAAGCTCAAACACAAGCAACATCTCTCAGTGTTCCCATCGCCTGTGGTGTCTTTTATTTGATTTACTGACTTGGTTTAAGCAGTGAGTACCTTCTCTCTGGATGTCTGTCTGGCTCTTGGGGAAGTCTAGAGGAGTTCTTGTACTGCCATAAGTCTCTTCAGCTGTAGAAGTTGATTGAGATGAAGGATTCTCACCAACGGAGTGACTTGTACGAGTGTTGTCTTCTCGGTGATGGTGCACGTCATCAATGCGTACTTTCTGCTTGGATTTATCAGCAAAGTTCCCTCTGTCATTGGTATGATCGGCAAAATTTAGACTGTCCTCATTGGCATTCAAAAATTTAGAAAGGTCCTCAGGGGTTAACGGAAAAAAGTCTTCATGATTATTAGACCTATGTGTTTTTTCCTTGTTACTGTTACTATTATTATTATTATTATTATTATTATTATTATTATTATTATTATTATTATTATTATTATTACCATCTGAGTGAGGCAAACTTTCCTCGGCTGTTGTGCTAAGGTGAACTTCATCAATCTGTGCTTTCTGTGATGTGGGTTTATCAGCAAAGTTCCTCTTCTTATCAGGATTTGTATCGGAAAATGTAGCAATTTCCTCGGGACCTAAAGGCAAATAATCTTCATGATTATTAGATATATGCGTTTCTTTTAAAATTAGTGTGTTTTTATTTTCATTGGTATCATCTACATGGCTTGGAATGTCTTCACGTGTATCCATTAATGCTTCAAGCTCCTCAGGACTCAATGGCAAATAATCTTCATGGTTCTCGGACCTATTTGTTTCTACTGTATTCTTAGAGTTCATACCCTCAGTAGCATTTTCCGGAGGGCTTAATTTGTCCTCATGTTTATCTAAAAATTTGTCTAGCTCATCAGGACTTAATGGTAAATAATCTTCATGACTAATAGGCCTGCGTGTTTCATCTTTATTCATAACTACTGCTGCCCGAAGGTGCAATTCATCCTTTTGGAATTTCAGTGTGGGTTTATCATGCTCTGGTGGGCTTGTGCTTTCTTCATTTGTATCTAAAAATGTTGTAAGCTCTTGAGGACTTAGCGGTAAATAATCTTCTCGGTTATTGAATCTATGTTTGTCCTCCTCATTCGGTGTGTGCATATTCTCGTTGACATTCTCTACGTGGCTTGGGCTTTCTTCATTTGTATCTAAAAATGTAGCAAGCTCATCGGGACTTATTGGCAAATAATCTTCACGGTTACTAGATCTATGCAGTTTGTCTTCATTTTCTGGGTGCATATTCTCATTAGCATTCTCTACATGGCGTGGGTTTGTTTCATTTCTATCCACAAATGTTGCAAGCTCTTCAGGACTTAATGGTAGAAAATCTTCATGATTATTCAACCTTTGTGTTTCGTCTTTATTCTGCATGTGATGCTCATTTTTCTCTATGAATGATGCAACCTCTTCAGGACTTAATGGCAGAAAAGCTTCATGATTATTCGATCCATGTGTTTCGTCTGTATTCTGCATGTGATGCTCATTTGTATCTCTGAATGTTGCCAGCTCTACAGGACTTAATGGCAGAAATTCTTCATGATTATTCGATCCATGTGTTTCGTCTGTATTCTGCATGTGGTGCTCATTTGTATCTCTGAATGTTGCCAGCTCTACAGGACTTAATGGCAGAAATTCTTCATGATTATTCGATCCATGTGTTTCGTCTGTATTCTGCATGTGGTGCTCATTTGTATCTCTGAATGTTGCCAGCTCTACAGGACTTAATGGCAGAAATTCCTCATGATTATTCGATCCATGTTTTTCGTCTGTATTCTGCATGTGGTGTTCATTTGTATCTCTGAATGTTGCCAGCTCTACAGGACTTAATGGCAGAAATTCTTCATGATTATTCGATCCA
The DNA here is from genome assembly GCA_032716605.1 of Paralithodes platypus. Classification (NCBI taxonomy): domain Eukaryota; kingdom Metazoa; phylum Arthropoda; class Malacostraca; order Decapoda; family Lithodidae; genus Paralithodes; species Paralithodes platypus. Next base: position 23,307,842 of record CM064563.1, read on the forward strand.
TGTTTTTCGTCTGTATTCTGCATGTGGTGTTCATTTGTATCTCTGAATGTTGCCAGCTCTACAGGACTTAATGGCAAATATTCTTCATGGTTTTTGGATCTAGGTGTTTCTTCTTTAATTTGTATGTGCTTATTTTCATTGGCATTTTTTCCATGGCTTTCTTCATTTACATCTCTAAATGTTGCAAGTTCCTCAGGACTTAATGGTAGATAATCTTCATGGTCATTAGATCTATGTATTTCTGCTTTATTCCGCATATGTTGCTTACCGGTATTTGCATTCATTAATGTAGCAAGTTCCTCAGGACGTAATGGCAGATAATCTTCATGGCTATTGGATTTATGTATTTCTTCTTGTCCTGGAACTACATGAGGCAACATATCCCCTCCATCTATTGGTGGACTTGGACTGTAACTGCTGCTTGTGTGTGACGGATGATTCGTACTTGTAAAGCTGCTTGATTCCGTTTTACCAGAATAAGAATATTCAACATGAACTGAAGAATCATAATCTTTATTTGCATCAACTTCTACAGAAGGAGGGGTTAGAGTTAATTCTTTATAATTTTCAGTATTTTCAGTATCTGAGATATTTGCTAAACTGATGTTAATCTTTGGATTTTCATTATTTACTGCAAAAGTGTGAGTAGGAAATACAATTGGGTTAAAGCGTTCAGCTGACGTAGGTGGAGATTGTTGGGTATTTTCTACCTTTGGCACATTAGTCTTCAAATGTAACGGTTCCTTTGATATATCTTGTGGAGTACTACTCAGATGGTTATGTTTGTTTAGCAAGTCATTTAAAGATATGAAGGTTTTGTCTGATCCTTGAGGCAGTTCTGATGAGGGCAGTTTATCATGGGTCATAGTTTCTGTGTCTGTTGAATCTACTTCCAAATGCTGAGTATTACTTTTTGCTTGATCAGTATTATTCTGTTGGTCATTGGTCCCTTGGTTGTTTATATTCAATTGGTCGAGCAGGGCAATTTTATCTTTTGTGTCTGTTGAATCTCTTTCCGAATGCAGAGTAATATTCTTTGCTTGATCAGTATTATTCTGTTGGTCATTGGTTCCTCGGTTGTGTATTTTCAATTGGTCGACCAGAGCAATATTATCTTCTGTGTTCCGGTCCCTGTGACACTGAGGTATCGAGCAACACGGGTCTGCTGGATTGGGTACCAGAGAACAGTTGTCGGTGTGTGAGGTCTCCATGATGGGGCAGCGAGGTTGGCACACCACCCGCCCTCCCTCCCCACACACACACTGTCGCCCACATTCGGTCTCTTCCATGAACGTCTCACCCACCGTGCAACTCTCAGTCACGCCACCTATAAGGATGTTAACCATAACATTTAAACAAGTGCAAGTATATCATCTAGGTCTTTATGTAGTGGGCCTTGCTTGTGGTTCCCTATAGGTGATGCCAGCGAACTTGACAATAATCTTGACCCCTTAACTTCCTATAATTCGAAATGAATGATAGCAATCGGGCTGACGTTTCTATCATTAGCGATTTTGATAATTTAATTTGACTTTATATTGTCCTTGTCCCAATTTTGGTTTGTTTAGTTTGCAAGTTTTACATTTTAATTAGGGAAGAGTCCACCAGGAAATAGGTGTGGATATTTACAGCCAGTTTGCTCTAGGCCCTTTTGAGTCCCTTTTGAGTTACAGAGAGGTCAGGGATCAAGATTATTGTCAAGTTTGTTGGCGCTACCTATAGTGAGATGTTTAGTGTCATGTACTGTAAAGAAGTAGGCCTACATATAAACCATGCAAGCTCATTATCTGTGGTTGTGTATACTGTAAGGTACTATAGTCTATTTATACTGTAAGGTACTATAGTCTATTTACTTCAAGTTGGCGAGAAATTGGCTTCTTCCCATCTTAATTACTCAGCTGGTCCTACGTTTTCAAAGCCAAATACGTTGTTAATACGTTGTTAGCCATCTTTTATTGTCGGAAGGCACCATCACAACAACAACAATGTATGATAGAAGATTCAATAGTTTGTTGTTGTTGTTGCTGTTCCCCAGGCTGTCTGGCCGAGCAGCCCCAAGGTCCCGAGCAAGGCCAAGGCCATAACTGAGCGTCCCCACAGAACCCTCCCTGCTTTCCATCAATAAAGCCCAGGTGACCGAAGCCACTCTCAGGCGGGGAGCTGAGGAGGGTGCGGAAATGCCCGGGAAACCAAAGCCCCACCCAAGGCCCTGTGCCCCTCAGCAATTATGAAGGGAAAGTTGAGGGGCAAACTGAATAATTGATTACAGTACATCATAATTCTAAGGTAGTAAAGTTTATGTAGAAAATATTTTAAGCACTATGTATTGACTTACATAATACATAGACAGTTGTAAAAGTTATCTACCCAAAAGGTTTGTCATCGAATACATAAGCCAAATAGGTGGTGTCACTAGGGCTTTACTTTTCTTATAACATGCAGGTGAATTATTCTAGTATTATACATATTATAATGTAAAACTTGCAAAATAAACAAACCAAAACTTATACGAACACAGTAAAAAGACAAAACAACTAATCAAAATCGCTATGTGGAAACAACGCTTAAGCAAAATAATAATCTATAAATAAAAGAACACAATCCACCACATAGGGTGTACATTACTACATGAGCAAGTTAATCGGTTTCCCAAGCAAACTAATCACACACAAAACAATGCACTATCGTCACGTTCAAGGTGCCATCAAAAAGTAAACATTATAGTGTAAGTTTGCTTCAAGCTACTAGGTGACATCAAAATACACGATAATACACAACCACACACTTCTCATGCACGTCAGTCAGCCACTCTACCATGCAACCATGAGATGATCAAAATAATAATAAAAACTATTTGTCATCAGCCTACTGGAAATTGAAATGATGATACTGACACGTAGGTAATGAACTGACTAGCACCATAATTAAAATGTAAAACTTGCAAACTAAACAAACCAAAACTGGGACAAAGACAACATAAATGCAAAACAACTAATCAAAATCGCTATGTGGAAACAACGCTTACTGAAAAAAAAAAAAAAAAAAAACACATTACCTGCATCTGGGGAGCTGTCCATAAGTCTGGTCTTGGAAGTGGAGCTGACGTAATCCTGGAAGGCCACTCGGAACTGGTACGGTGTGGACGGCTGCAGCTCACTCAGGTACAGCGTCACCTCCTTGTAGTTCTCCACCTTTATGTCACTAATGGGGATCTCCTTCTCCGACCAGGTGAGTGAGTCGGGGCTGTAGAGAACCAGGAAGTGCTGGTCATCGGAGGCGCGGATCTGTTGCATAACTGGATCGGACACCCCAAGCTTGATCCTGATGGCGGTGGAGTTGAGAGGGGTAAGGTCCAGGATGTGCAGGTCGTGGGTACCAAGGTCCTCCGCACGGTTCTTCTTCTCCGGGACCATGTTGAGGTGGGTGTGTTTCATGTTAACTTTCTGAGGGTGGCTGTGAGTGGTGCCATCTTCATGAGTGTGCATGTGAGGGTCGTCCATGTCTGTGTGGTTGTGAGGATCATCATGAGGATGACTGTGTGATGTACCATCCTCATGTACGTGGAAGTGAGGATCATTGTCAAGGTTGTGTGGACCATCATGAGGGTGGTTATGTGCTGTACCATCTTCATGTACATGGAAGTGAGGATCATTATCATGGTTGTGACTGTGTGATGTACCATCTGCATGTACGTGGAAGTGAGGATCATCATCATGTGTATGAGGACCATCGTGAGGGTGGCTGTGTGCTGTACCATCTTCATGTACGTGGAAATTAGGATCATTATCATGTGAATGTGGACCATCATGAGGATGACTATGAGTGGTACCATCTTCATGAGTATGCATGTGAGGATCCTCCATATCTGTGTGGTTGTGAGGGCCAACATGGGGGTGGCTGTGAGTGGTACCATCTTCGTGAGTGTGTTCATTTGGCATCATGTGATCGTGTGTGTGACTATGTGTTGTATCATTATCATGTGTATGGTCATGGGTGTGCATATCATGATCATGAGAATGTGTTGTGCCATCAGCATGTGTATGAGTATTACTATTTGTTTTATTTACCATGTCATCAGTGTGCGTGTGTAGGTTGTCGTGAGGATGGGAGTGAGTGGTGCCGTCTTCATGTGTGTGCATGTGAGGGTCGTTCATGTCTGTGTGGTTGTGTGGGCCATCATGTGTGTGACTGTGAGTTGTACCATCCTCATGTGTGTGCATGTGAGGGTCGTTCATGTCTGTGTGGTTGTGTGGGCCATCGTGTGCGTGACTGTGAGTTGTACCATCCTCATGTGTGTGCATGTGAGGGTCGTTCATGTCTGTGTGGTTGTGTGGGCCATCGTGTGTGTGACTGTGTGTAGTACCATCCTCATGAGTGTGCATGTGAGGGTCTTTCATGTCTGTGTGGTTGTGTGGGCCATCGTGTGTGTGACTGTGTGTAGTACCATCCTCATGAGTGTGCATGTGAGGGTCTTTCATGTCTGTGTGGTTGTGAGGGCCATCGTGTGTGTGACTGTGTGTAGTACCATCCTCATGAGTGTGCATGTGAGGGTCTTTCATGTCTGTGTGGTTGTGTGGGCCATCGTGTGTGTGACTGTGTGTAGTACCATCCTCATGAGTGTGCATGTGAGGGTCTTTCATGTCTGTGTGGTTGTGAGGGCCATCGTGTGCATGACTGTGAGTTGTACCATCCTCATGAGTGTGCATGTGAGGGTCTTTCATGTCTGTGTGGTTGTGAGGGCCATTGTGTGCGTGACTGTGTGTAGTACCATCCTCATGAGTGTGCATGTGAGGGTCTTTCATATCTGTGTGGTTGTGAGGGCCATCGTGTGTGTGACTGTGTGTAGTACCATCCTCATGAGTGTGCATGTGAGGGTCTTTCATATCTGTGTGGTTGTGAGGGCCATCGTGTGTGTGACTGTGTGTAGTACCATCCTCATGAGTGTGCATGTGAGGGTCTTCCATGTCTGTGTGGTTGTGAGGGCCATCGTGTGTGTGGCTGTGTGTAGTACCATCTTCATGAGTGTGCATGTGAGGGTCGTCCATATTTGTGTGGTTGTGAGGATCATCATGAGTGTGACTATGTGCTGTTCCATCTTCATGTACATGGAAGTGAGGATCATTATCATGGTTGTGAGTACCATTGTGAGGGTGACTGTGTGTTGTACCATCCTCATGTGTGTGCATATGAGGGTCGTCATCATGTGTGTGAGGACCATCATTAGCGTGACTGTGTGCTGTACCATCCTCATGTACATGGAAGTGAGGATCATTATCGTGAGTGTGATTATCATCATGTGCGTGGCTGTGCATAGTACCATCTTCATGTGTGTGCATATGTGGGTCATCATGTGCGTGGCTGTGCGTTGTTCCATCCTCATGTGTGTGCATATGAGGGTCATCATCATGTGTGTGTGGACCATCATGTGCGTGACTGTGCGTTGTACCATCCTCATGAGTGTGTACGTGAGGATCCGTCTGGTTGCTGGGCTTCTCCATCAAAGTAACGTTCATTGCTTCCTCCTTGGCCTTCTCAACGTTCATCATTTCATTTAACATCATCTCCTTCTCAGAATCTGTCATGTTCATCATTTCCTTGGCCATCATTTCTTTCTCCTCTACGGTCATGTTCTTCATCATTTCATTCTGCATTTCTAAAAATGAAAATTATAGTAAATATTAAGGGGGAATGGCTTATTTTTAAGTCAATTATTTTGTATATATACAGTTTTCCCGGGCGTTTCTGCACCCTCCTCAGCTCCCCGCCATGGAGTGGCTTCGGTCACCCAGGCTTTATTGTGGTCGGCAGGGAGGGTTCTGTGGGGACGCTCGGTTATGGCCTTGGAATTGCTCGGGGCCTTGGGGCTGTTCGGCCAGGCAGCTTGGGGAACAACAACAACAACAACTGTACAGCCTGGGGAACAACAACAACTGTATGTATATATATATATATATATATATATATATATATATATATATATATATATATATATATATATATATATATATATATATGTATATATATATACAGTAAACTTCCGTTAATCCGAAGGCCAGCGGACCGGCTCTCGTTCGGATTAGTGGATTTTTCGGATTATCGGACTTTACCCCTATGAACCTGTGTATGACGAAAACATTGAGACATTAGGCCACCCAAATGACACAATGGTGCACACACACATATCATATGTTCATGAAATCACTTCAAAAGTTTACCATTGTCATTGTAGCCTATTAACTACTTCAAAACATTCAGATTAATGGTCAAAGGAATCTGCTGATATAAACGTCTTCTTCTTCTTCCGTCTACTAGCGAGTTTGTCTTGCTCTTGAAGATCAGATGTGGTTCGGGAAGTAATGCCTTAACAACGGCACTTCCCTGAGAGGTTCTTGTAATTTTCCTTTTGTGATTTTCCTTTTGTGACGTGCTCTGTTATATTATATTGTATTGAAAGCACCCTTGTCTTGTTGTCTTGAAAGCACCCTTGGGATGCTCCGATCACTGAACTATAAATAGTAGCGTATCGGAACATCCAAAGGTGCGTTTTCAAGCTCAAGACTAATACGTCCAAAGGTACGTTTTCAAGCTCAAGACTGAATGCGCTTGCAGAAAATGCGGTGCAAGCCAGTAGCGCATCGGAGCGTCCCAAGGATGCGTTCCAGAGTAAAACAAACTCTCTAGCAGACGATGTGGAAGAAGAAGAAGACGAAGGTGTTTACGATTATATCAGTAGCTTCCTTTGACCATTAATCTGAATGTTTTGAAGTAGATAATAGGCTACAATGACAATGGTAAACTTTTAAAGTGAATTCATGAACATATGATATGTGTGTGCTCCATTATGTGTCATTTGAGTGGCCTAATGCCTCAAAAAGGGGACTTTGGGACTTCTTGAAAGGTGCGTTTTCAAGCTCAAGACTGAATGCGCTTGCAGAAAATGCGGTGCAAGCCAGTAGCGCATCGGAGCGTCCCAAGGATGCGTTCAAGAGCAAAACAAACTCTCTAGCAGACGATGTGGAAGAAGAAGAAGAAGACGAAGGTGTTTACGATTATATCAGTAGCTTCCTTTGACCATTAATCTGAATGTTTTGAAGTAGATAATAGGCTACAATGACAATGGTAAACTTTTAAAGTGAATTCATGAACATATGATATATGTGTGCTCCATTATGTGTCATTTGAGTGGCCTAATGCCTCAAAAAGGGGACTTTGGGACTTCTTGAAATTCGGACCATCGGGTGAATTCGGATTTGGCCTCAAATTGAAAAATTCGGACTATTGGGAGATTCGAATCATCGGTCGTCGGATTAACGGACTTTTACTGTATATATATATTTTTTTTTTTTTAGTTTCCTCCCTAGACCTCCATCAAACTTAAAAAAAACATCCATTAGATCCCCCTTCTAGATGAATTTGTAAAAATTTTGGTAGACAAATGTCCCAGGTGATGGCCGGTTCTTCCAACATTACAGGCTCACTATAATTCGACAGGGAAAAAATCGACACCTAAATAGCACGAAAGGTCTTAATATTGACAAAGAAATGGGGCGAAAGGCCTTTAAATCAACAAAATAATTGGACAAACATCCTAAAATCTGAAAACTACTGGGGCTAAACATGAGGAAGAAGGGGGGGGGGGGGGGGGCAGAAAAATGGCCCATCTCCCAATAAAAAAGTGAAACACACATGAGGGAGGGAGAAAAAGCAACTACTGTACCTACCCCTAACGCAATGACTGCGGCATTTGTCATATGACAATTGCATGGTCACCACTGTACCATACAGGGTTTTTGGACTAAAAATAACCTTCATTCCCTGCACATTTTCATGTATAAACAAGAGCTATAACATATTTCAATGATATATCCCTGAAAGTAGAGGAATAGACCTTTTCAATGACACCTGAATCATGTCTGTATGACTACTGGTTACCGTGCAACAATATTGCACAGGTGACGCTAAATCGGTAAAAATGAGCGAGTTTGAGTAGTTTTCGCTATCCCCAAGTCTGTAAGGGAGATGGAGATGTCTTTCACTGACACTAGTGTCCGCCCAGACACAGGTGGCGGTGGATGGGACCGTTCCGCGCTGCTTATACTCGCTCGCCTGCCGCCCAGGCCTTGTTCTAGGCAGATATTCGGCAATTGTCATATTCATATTTGTTTTCACCAACCCACCAATCAATTTTACAAATAAACCTGACTAATGAAATCAATGAAAGTAATGAATACATGTGGTACTCCAAGGACTCGAACAAGTGCCACAGTGATGACCGTATTTGTTTATATAACAGCCCGCAGTCATTGAGTTAAGACAGAGTTAGTTACCTGTGATGTTGGCCTTCATAACATCCGGAGTGGGTTGGTCGCACACGGTAATGGAGCAGCAGGGATCCAGGGGGTCCGGCAGGGTCTCACAACGCTTGGGCCTCTCCGACACTACCTTCAAAGGTGGGCATCTGGAACACGAGAAGATCAAAACCTCTTAGGAAGGTAGAATATATTAACCCATAGACTGCTACAGTTCTCTCGGAAGCCAACGTATTTAAACGTGTGTAAAAATAACCCTTCGAAAACCATGCCAGTGCCGGGAAATGGCTGAAATTTGGGTATAAAAAGTAGTGACATCTTTCCATACCACATCCTCCACTCCTTCCCTCCTTTATACCACACACCCTGTACTAAATTATAATACATTGCTGCACCATTATTGCTATCACATATAATTTCATGCTAAATTTCAGGTGATTATAATAAAAATAATGACAAGTACAAAATTTTAAACTAACCTTGGGAAACAGGACACATCTCCAAAGCCCATACAGATGCACTGAGTCTCGCAGCCGTTGTAAAACTTCTGATTCCTGGCGTAGGTGACATTGCCCTGGGTGCAGCCGTCGGTGGGTAAGGAGGGGTCGTGGGTACCAGTGGTGGAGGTGGAGTTACACACACGCAGCTTACAACAGGCATCAGTCGGGTCCGGCACGTACTTACACCCGGTCTCCAGGTCTGACTCGCCTTCTTTGGGGAACTCGCATCTTGGCTGCAACGTATGAATGTATCGTTAATACCGTCTTCAGTGAAATAGAAAACGTATCAGTGTGTTTTGCTACATACACCGAATCACTTCAGTATAGAAGCTTGTATTTGCACCAAAAACTCTTTGAAGTGTAGTATGTATTTAAATGATAATATCTATTGAATGTCTATTAAACAGAAATCATAATTTAAAATGTAAAACTTGCAAACTAAACAAACCATAACTAGGACAAAGACAATATAAAGTCAAATATCAATACTACACTTCCAAAACACACTGATACTAAAATATACACATTAATAAGTACATAAAACAATACGTAAGAAACTAAATAGGTCCACATTGTAAGAACTCAATGCTTAAAGGTAACACAAATGATACACATAATCAGTGTATCAAACATTTACGTATTCAATTAAGCACACAAAAACGATGAAACACTTTTTATGTAGGCCTATACCGGTACTGTATAATTTGTTGTTATAATTAACCCCTTCTGTACCGGCGACGGCTTTTTAATTTATTCTGGCTATGATTAGACGATTTTAATCAGTTTAAAAAGGGCCTCCAGCAATTAACCCGGGAACTGCAGGAAGACTCTTAAGAGTTCCCCCGGCGGACTGTGGGAAGACTCTTAAGAGTCAGAGAAAAAAAAAATCAACTTTAAACATCGAAAAAAAAAAAAAAAAAAAAAAAAAAAAAAAAAAAAATTGTTTTGCCCCTGGGCCATGCAAAATATCACTCCTCTACCTCCCCTCCTTCAGTTATCACCTATTTTCCCTGTTATTCCCTTATTCTGAGGTATATTTTCGTGCTAACATTAGCGAGTTGCAAGCAGGGCATTGCCATCTCTGTTAGCAAGCGAGTGCAAGAGAGAGAGAGTATCGATCGACTGTGTCTCAGTGGCCTTGGGGGAAATTGGCAGGAAAGCAGGTTGCCTCACCCATGCATTATATAACTCGCGGCCTGTATCTCCGATTTTGACCATTCAAACGCTGTTTTCACTCGTTTTATTGTTGTTTCAGGTTAATACCTTTATAATCAACCCATAATAGGCGTGTATGGATAAGTATTAATGCTATTTATGGTAAAATGAATATTTTAGTGATGGAAACAGCTCAAATACGCCAGCACAGGCGGACGTTTCTAATTACCCCCATGCGCACTTCTTAGGTTAACAGGCTTTGAACTATCTGACTAAACCCTTTTTTTTACCACAGATCCTTCTCAAACTGCACAAAATCGTCTAAATATAGCTAGAATAAAATGAAAAATACGTTGCCGGTAAAGAAGGGGTTAAGCATTCAAATTTTACATTGTACAGTACAGTATATATATACACTACATACCTCACATTCAATTTCTGTGTTATTGTTGCAGGAGCAGCGATAATCACACTTATCAAAGAACACATCACCCGGTCGGTAGGTGCTGTTCTTGAAGGTGCAGCTGCCTTCCTTTTTCCCGGCGGAGGGATCTGGGAAAGTATAAAAAGGGTACATATTTTAGTTTTCTAGGTAGATTACAAACTAAAGAAAATCATCTAATGGTAACCAGAATATGATGAAAAGTACCTCTATGTCATGGTGGTGAAAGGTTTAAAGTAATGACTAATAAATGTACCTGAGACACATCCTGCGGCGAGGTCTGAGGCGTCCCCAGTGAAGCCTTTATTACAGCGACAGTAACCGGGGGCTCGGTCACTGTCTATGTCACTAAGGCTCAGCTCCTTGGTGGCGCTGGAGATACACCCGGCATTGGGGCCACACACAATGTTCGTACAGGGGGTGTAAGCTGGGGAAACATAAATAGATAAATACAAATGTAAAAGGTAGAGGATTTATTTAAATATGTGCAATATATTTTGACGATGCATTTGAATGGAAAGATTATTAAAAATTAACCCTTCCGCCTTGGTAGTCTTCTTACGCTCCGTACCCACGGAATCGGTGCGTGTTGGATGTTATGGCCATATTTTCTTAATAGCTAAGCAATGGTAATAGGTAGAAAGATAAGCTTCATTGGAAAATGAAGTACATACTGTTATCTTGATCCTGGTGTTGACCGGACATCGTTATGTCGTCGGGTTGTTGTGGTTACGCGGTTGTGAATATTACGAGCACGGGAGTAGGCCTATAAGAGGCTTACCAAGGTCCGCGGTGGAAGCTCGGTGTGGAGTATAAGAGGCTTACTGAAGTGCGGGCGTTAAATAGACTGTTGTAAACAAATATTAGTGTAATAAATTCATACTGTAAATCTGTATACATCATTATCAACAGCTACTATACCACACTCATAGTTGTTGTTGTTGTTGTTGTTGTTGTTGTTGTTCCCCAAGCTGCCTGGCCGAACAGCCCCAAGGCCCCGAGCAATTCCAAGGCCATAACCGAGTGCCCCCACAGAATCCTCCCTGCCGACCACAATAAAGCCTGGGTGACCGAAGCCACTCCATGGCGGGGAGCTGGGGAGGGTGAGGAAACGCCCGGGAAACCAAAGCCCCACCCAGGGCCCTGTGCCCCTCATCAATTATGAAGAGAAAGTTGAGGGGCAAAGGAAAAATGTGACGCTTTGGCTTCCAATCTTGGTAGATTGGGAGGTCAATCCACGGAAGAGACGCCGTCACTTGAGATCTAGAAAATATATAAGTAAAAGGAACAGTCAGAGTAAGCTATGGGTATGGCAGAGATTGCTCAGTTCTCACTCTGATAGACCAGCCCATCACCACTAGTTCATTAGTTTACCTCTTCTGTTGGTGGTACACTGAACAATGGCACAACATTCATCCGACTCATCTGGCTGTTCTCGGCAGAATGGATCGCCTTTGAAAGAACCCGCCCTGTTAAAACAAAACAAAACAAGAAATTAAAATCTTCCAAATGAAAACTGCATGAAAGTAAAATTAAATACTGTACATGGGAAAGTGTAGATTCATATTTGTTTTCACCAACTCGCCAATTAATTTACAAATATACCTAACTAATGAAATAAATGAAAGTAATGAACAGAGCAGATAATGTGTGTCTGTGTACAATAGTATTTCCCGACAAGATTCCCGCATTACGTAAGACACACCCCTAATAATGTACAAAAGTATCTAGAAAAAAAAAACTATGTATGTATGTATGTATGTATGTTTACCAGAGAACTAAGTTTAATGCCATAGTAACCCACCTAATAAATGGCAGGGTGCATCGTTCAAAGCATCGCACAGCACTGGTGGCCAGACAGACACAGCGCTCCTCACAACCCTTGTAGAACTCTCCAACGGCATGGGACGAGTTCCCATACAAACACCCAGCTAAAGAGAAGCATTGTGGATTATATTACCAAACACAGTAATCTATCTATCTATCTATTTGCTCAGGCCCATTCCCCATTTTTTTTTTTTTTTTTTTAACTGGGGGTGGCCGACTCAAGACAGAACCTGGGAAAAAAAAAAAAAAAAAAAAAAAAAAAAAAAAAAAAAAACAGTAATGGTAAGATACAACTAATTCACAATAGGTATGAGTCTATAAGATCAGGCAAGGTATTATAAGTAGCTCGCAATAAATGCAATTGCATAAAAAAGTGGTTATGTGACTTTGCCTTAATCCAATCAAAGAACCCCTCAACTAATTTGAAACATTAGCCATTCCATAACATGGGTGAAATATAGTTCTATTATTGACATACTGATACATTTTTTGGTTGGGTGATGAAAATGTTAAACTTTAATAAATATAGCAACCTAAACATATACTCGTAATACTCAGTGTGGCATAACGGACTTTCAATTTATTTTTGCATTGTAATAATCTAATTTACCCTGCTAATTATTCTTAAATATGGTAAGCAATGGCATGGCGGAGTCACAAAAGTGTTTTTCTATGAATTAATTTGTATTTTAGTAACTTTTTCATGTTTGGGAGTTCTTTTTACATTGGCATTACAATTCAAACTGAAGGTAGATTTTTGTAGGTGGCTGTTTTGTTTTTAATACTTTAAGCATAAGGCTGCCAAACCAGAATTGCTAAATATAACTATTGTATTGCTTTACGATAATACCGTACCTTCTGTTCTGAAGTTGATAGTTTCAGTGGCTTCTCCCAGGCGGCCTTCTTCAACATCATCGTAGATAGACACACGAACCTGTTAAGGGGGTAGGTGTCATTTATTGGTTCATTTATTATTATATTTATCATTATTATAGTTTCCTTCTTAGGCCTCCATCAAACTTTTAAAAAAACATCAAGATCCCACTTTGAGACACATGAACCTGTTAACAAGAACACACCAGTTCAGTTAGTGTTTTTTTTTCTTCTATGTGTATGAAGGAGACAAAAGGCAAAACTGACTGTAACAAGTGTCTCCCCCAAAGGTTGAAAGGGTGACAGAGAGCCAAAATCAAGGTACATTATAGGAAATAGAGATGTTTTAAATATATTGGTGCATTCACATTAAAAACATCAATTTTTAGACTGTTGCCATTTGAGCAAATTCGTTTTCCCTTATAATTCGTAACAATTATAATTTCTACATTAGTTGATTTTTAAAGTTCTGCATTGTTTGACCAAATAAACTGTATATCATAATAATTGTCTTGTAGTTTACAATTAACCTATATTCAAATAACTTTGTGATAATTAAATAATTGTGTTACCACTGTTTTGGCTACGAAAACTCCAGATGAAGCGCAGTCAGTATGTGCCACTCAGTAATAGCAGGTTAGTACCGCTCCGCACCCCAGTCGGGTACTGAAGGGTACTAAACAAAGAGGTCCTTTCTTACACTACCTGCCTTGCAGATTGGACCGCTCCACAATAGTACGGAAGGGTAATAAATACAGCAGTCCTTTATTATAGTTAGTTATGCTAAAATATTATCTACAAAACTGTAATACATAAAAACAACATTCACAAGTAATCAGTGATTTAAATCCAAGAAAACGGTTGAAGGGTAACTCAAATATTCAAAATCTGTTTTTCAATATATCTCGTAAATACAATAGATTTCGAAGTTAACGTTTTAGCATTATATGTCTAAACATTATACTCTTTGTATAATTATAACTTTACAAATTTTCTCCACAATGGTATGGATGAGGTTGATTTTATCTAGATACAATTTGCGGCCTTTGCTCCCGGACTAATTATAATCTACCTTTAGGACAAAAAGGGGCATAAAATGTTTCAACAAACCATCTGAATAACATACGAGTGTCTGAACCCTATTTGGTGGAGGACTTATTTGGATCCTCTCAGTTTTACCCAGAAAGAGTGCTGTTAAAGTTAAGTAAGACCATAACGTCCAGTACCTCATAAAGGGTGTTTGGCATGAGTCCCTCCACGGTGATCTTGGGCGGTGTTTCTCCCGTGGTAACTTCCTTCCTCTTCCATGGCTGTTGTGGTGGTCCGGAACTGGTGGTGGTGGTACTACTGCTGCTGCCGGCCGCCTCCTCGCGGTATTCGGCCACGTAGCCACCCTCGTAGGTCCTCGCTCTAGATGTGGGTTTTATAGTTGTAGTGAGAGCATTAATACACCTACACACACACACACACACACACAGTCTCTCTCACACACACATTCACACATACGGTACTCAATCTCTCTCCCTTTCACACACACACACACTATCTCTCTCTATCACACACACACACACACTCTCTCTCTCTCTCTCTCGCAAACCCACACTCTCTTTCTCTGTAAATAATTCATATTGTGCAAGTGGTTTTCTACCGGCGACGTCTTTTAATTTATATTTAGCTATATTTAGACAAATGTATTCAGTTTAAAAAGGGCCTTCAGCAATTAACAGGCTTTGAACTTTCTCACTTAACCCCTTTTACTCCCACATATACTTCTTAAACTGCACAAAATCGTCTACAAATAGCTAGCATATAATAAAAAAGACGTCGACGGTATGGAAGGGGTTATTAAATTGTGAAATAAATGAATTTGTAAATAGCCGATGAGTTAAACCGGTATCACACGAGCGCTTTTTCACTCAACATTTATCCTTAACACTGGTCTGGCAGAATATGGGGTTAACTTTTAAAATATTTTGGTTACCTAAATTCATCTAGTTTCCGATACCAGTGTAAAATATTCCAGAAATGTTGCCAGAAAAATGTTGATCATCAAATGTTGACTATAAATGTTCTTGTGTGATACCGGCTTTACTAAGACAATATACATGGAACTCAATACAGAATAATTATCTACTATTCCTAACTGACCTGTAAGAGTTACGTTTTGTAGCTCAGTGGTCTGGTTAACCTGTTCAGTAACCAGGGACGTCCTTTTCATCATATTCTGGCAAACTATTAGACGATTGTATTCAGCTTAGGAAGGACCTCTAGCATCAGACTATCTCAACCAAACCTTTTAACTACCACATATCCTTCCTAAGCTGCATAATATCGTCTAAATATAGCTAGAATAAAATATTAACACATGTTGCTGGTACTCAAAGGGTTAAACTACAATTACAAAAAATAAAATAAAATCCTAACTGACCTGAAATCATCCCAAGCCAAAGTGACTGAGTTGTGTGTCTTCTCCGTCACCAGGAGCTTGGGCTGGCCAGCGCTGTCTTGGTTTGGTGAGCTGGATGTATCGGATTCTCCACCTGTTGATAAAAATACATATGAAATGGATTATGAAGTCTGAACTTTCATTTAAAAAAAGAAAACGGCAAAAACTGTAATTTCTTTCACCCTGTCAATCACTACTCTCGCATAAACTTTACCAACCACACTCATGCTCGGGGCCTTGGGGCTGTTCGGCCATGCAGCTTAGGGAACAACAACCACCACCACACTCAGCAGACTAATTCTTCTGTAACACTTACATTAATTTCGTCACCTTTACCAACTTTACTTCTAAACTTAATTAATGAAACCAACAAATACATGTGGCGCTCCAAGGACTCGAACCTAGGATACTCACACCGAAATTCCGCGCATTTATGCATTTTGTTTACATTTAAAGTACTGTAGATTATCAATAAATATTAAATAATACTTATTACATAACCCTACCGAAATAACACAACATGTTAATATTCTGCAGCATTATTCAAATATTACACATATATACGAGAGAGAGAGAGAGAGAGAGAGAGAGAGAGAGAGAGAGTGAGAGTGAGAGTGAGAGTGAGAGAGAGAGAGAGAGAGAGAGAGAGAGAGAGAGAGAAAATGAGATTTTGATCTATTAGTGTAAAGCTATTGAATATGAATAGTCTTGGGTTGGGAAAGAAACTGTTTGAGTATGACATTTCTTGGGTTGGTTACGAAAGGTATAGGTTGCGAACTATTATAGTTTTGGGGGTATGAAGCTTAAGGGGAGATCTCCACTTGAGGGATTTTTTTCTTGACCCCTTTCTCCCTCATGTTTAGCCCCATTGCTTTTGATATTATAAAACGTTTGCCCCATTAGTTTAGCGATTTTAAGAACTTTCACCCCATATTAAGACCTTTCGTGCCATTCAGGTGTCAATTTTATCCTGGCGAGCGAAAGCGAGCCTGTAAGTTAAGAGGAACCGGCCTGCGGCCGGGACATTTTTCTACCGAAAAATGTACAAATTTATCTTGAAAGGGACTCAAGGGGGTGTAATTTTAAGCTTGATGGAGGTCTAGGCAACAAACTAAATATCTCCCCTTAATGGCACATACATATACAGTCAACTTGTTTAATCCGCAGTCATAGAATATTATTAGGGCTTATTACAAGCTTAAAAGTTAAAGTACAGTATACACCTACACTAAAATTGCAATATATAAAATGGAAAAAGGAAAAATAAATAAATATAGACGCTATGCTTTCTCCTGCAGCAATCTAAATAAATATAATTGCATAACTACAATTTCGGTCTGATGATTAAAATGTAGACTATTAATTTCCTTACAAAAGTCTATGGACATCAACACCCACATTTTAATGTAAAGATTTTGGGGGGATGAATAATTTTAATGAAGGTACACTCGGATACCATAGTCTCTAGCCCACTCATACAAATTCCTGGATTTCATTTAAATTTCTAATTATAGAAATATTAATCTGGAAACGACTTTATGAATATTTTGTTCTATAAATCAACTACAAAACAGTACTGTATATTCTATTGATTGACAAGCAAGTTCTATCCAAAAATAATTCCAGATAGTTATGATTGCATACAGAACAACACAAGGGGGTCCAGGAATTGTTATGAGTGGGCCAGAGACTATGGTATCCGAGTGTACAAGATGAAAGGACTCGACTAGAGTCTTGAATAGGCTAGTCGAGGATACCTTAATTATTTTGTTTTAGCGTTTAAAACTTGGGAGATTTCAAGTTCTCTTTCATTAACACTCGGTTCCAATATATTCGTTCATTATGGGTTGGATGACACCCACTCCACATGTTCAAGAATGTTGTTGTCAATTTTGGAAACGTGTGGCCATCATCACCAATAACAAATATGCAGCATGACTTGGAATCCCACTATCCCAGACATAGCTTGGGTCCTGGAGGAGTGTTTGTCACCTACCTCTACGACTCAAAGGAGTAAATACGATCTCAATAAACACACAGACAGACAGACAGACAGACAGACAGACACACACACACACACACACACACACACACAGCCCGTAGCCTAGTAGGTAGAGCTCTCGTCTCACACACGAGGGGTCGGGGGTTCAATCCCCGGCCGGGCGAAGACAAATTGGGCTTGTCTCCTTTCATGTGTTAGCCTCAGTTCACCTAGCTGTAAATAGGTACCTGGAATAAGTGGACGACGTTGTGACGTCCCATCTGGGGTTGGCAAAAATGGTACAAGGCGAGATGGGTATCATATGGTTCACCTAAGCTGATGGCTACCTAAGCCTTCGGGCGAGACGGTACCGTCTATAGTGAGAATGGTACCATACAGATCCACCCTAAGCCTTCGTTTCCGATGTCGCCAATTGGCTAAAAATACAGACTACACACACATCCACAGCCATTCCAACGATACATATAACACCTACACATATAGGAGGCGGGAAATAACGAGCATGCTCACTCCTGCAATACAACTAGAGTAAGTACAACTAGAGTAAGTACACACACACACACACACACACACACACACACACACACACACACACACACACACACACACACACATTGTATATTATAACTAGGAATCCCAGATATAGCTCGGGTCCTGGAGGAGTGTTTGTCACCTTGACCTTCGACCATTACCAACTTCCTTCCCATCCCTTGGTGTTGTTATTATTACCTGAGTAGTGGCCGGAAATATGTGTGTGTGTGTGTGTGTGTGTGTGTGTGTGTGTGTGTGTGTGTGTGTGTGTGTGTGTGTGTGTGTGTGTGTGTACTTACTCTAGTTGTACTTACTCTAGTTGTATTGCGGGAGTGAGCATGCTCGTTATTTCCCGCCTCCTATATGTGTAGGTGTTATATGTATCGTTGGAATGGCTGTGGATGTGTGTGTAGTCTGTATTTTTAGCCAATTGGCGACATCGGAAACGAAGGCTTAGGGTGGATCTGTATGGTACCATTCTCACTATAGACGGTACCGTCTCGCCCGAAGGCTTAGGTAGCCATCAGCTTAGGTGAACCATATGATACCCATCTCGCCTTGTACCATTTTTGCCAACCCCAGATGGGACGTCACAACGTCGTCCACTTATTCCAGGTACCTATTTACAGCTAGGTGAACTGAGGCTAACACATGAAAGGAGACAAGCCCAATTTGTCTCCGCCCGGCCGGGGATTGAACCCCCGACCCCTCGTGTGAGACGAGAGCTCTACCTACTAGGCTACGGGCTGTGTGTGTGTGTGTGTGTGTGTGTGTGTGTGTGTGTGTGTGTGTGTGTGTGTGTGTGTGTGTGTGTGTGTGTGTGAGAGAGAGTGAGTGTGAGCGAGAGCGCGAGAGAGCTAGACCTCCATCAAGCTTAAAAAAACACCCCCTAGATCCCCCTTCAAGATAAAATTATAAATTTTTCGGTAGAAAAATTTCCCGGCCAAAGACCGATTCCCCTTAAAATTACAGGCTGGCTATCACTCGCCAGGATAAAATTGACACCAAAATGGCACGAAAGGTCTTAAAATTGACAACAAAATGGGGTGAAAAGTGTTAACATCGTTAAACTAATGGGCCGAACGTCTTATAATCTCCAAACAAATGGGGCTAAACACGAGGTAGAAGGGGGACCAGAAAAACGGCCCATCTCCCCTTAAGTCATAGGATGAGTGAAAGATGGGAGAGAGAGAGAGTTAGTTACCTGGGATACAGTCGTACACCACACAGCACTCCGGGTCCTCGGGGGCGGCACGCTCTCGACATTGGGGGTCCTGGGGAGTGACATAGAGTTACATAAGAACATAAGAAAATGGGAGTCTGCAGAAAGCCTATTGGGGAGTTACATAGAGTTACACATATATACACGCATTGCACACACCTTGCGGTCCCTATTAAGCAGTCCGCACTTAATTCTAACACAATTGGGGGTGTGGGGAGTTATATAGATACAAATATATACAAATGAGCAAATAAATAAAAAGGAGTAGGGAGGATCAGCAAGAGACACAAGACACTTCCCAAGGTTGTTCTAAGAATGAACCAGTCGGGGTAACTGGGTTACTGGGCGGGTCTCTTAACGCTTAACACAAATTACCTACCATCATTCAAGCTAAAGCTGTTATCAAATGAACGCTAGTTTTCTCTTCAACTTTTATCCCTAACACTGGTCTGGCAGCTTATAAGGTCAACTTTTACAATTAATGCTGAAATTTAAATTAATCTCCCTTCAGTTTACCTTCCGATACCAATGCAAAATAATCTAGAAATGTCGCCGGAGACAAATTAAACATAGCAAATTGAAGGCAAACTCCTTTGTGTCGGCTACTACCCCCTTACTAGCCTTGTAGGGGAGCTGGACCTGCCCTCCTATTAACCCTCTCAGACATATGACGCGATTTTGAGCCTATTAGGGATACTTTAAAGCCTTCGTTACCATCAGGGGTATATAGAAACCTTTAGTTTAGTTACTTTAACTTCTGCAGTTGTCTTTGAGTTAGCTGTGGGCAGAAAACTAATTTTGGGGAGGTAATTATAAGAGTGAGAGAACTCTATTTATTATTGCTAACCTGGCAACCTCTGCGTCATAAAAACGTGAAAGGGTTAAGGGGAGGTATTTAGTTTGGTCTCTAGATATCCATCAAGCTTAAGATTACACCCCCTTGAGCTCCTTTCAAGATAAATTTGTAAATTTTTCGGTAGAAAAATTTCCCGGCTGAAAGCCGGTTCCTCTTATATTACAGGCTCGCTATCGCTCGCTAGGATAAAATCGACACCTAAATGGCACGAAAGGTCTTAAAATTGACAGAATGGGGCGGAAATTCTTAAAAATCGCCAAACTAATGGGGCGAATGTCTTACAATGTCAAAAGCAATGGGGCTAGACATGAGGGAGAAAGGGGTCAAGAAAAAAATCCCTCAAGTGGATATCTCCCCTGAAGTGTTTTAGTTTTATACAATCTGGTTAGGATGTACAGCACTGTACATCCTGTGGTAAGAGGGTACACTCACGGGCAGAAGTTCTAGCGCATGTTGAGCCCTAGAGCTGTTTGAAAAGGATTAAGTGAGATAGTTCGAAGCCTACTAATTGCCTGAAGCCATTTTTAGGAATCTATGGTAGTAAAAAGGGTTAAGTGAGGTAGTTCAAAGTCTACTAATTGCCTGAGTCAATTCTTAAACAGACTAAAATTGTCTACAAGTAGCCAGAACCAAGTTAAAAAGAAGTCATTGCCTCATCGGTACAGAAAGGGTTAAGTAGCCCAGCAACCGATCAACAAGCAATATACCAAAGAGCCTCTCAATCAACATAATACTCAGATCAATCATTAAATCAATCTCCACAGCATATGAATCATCCAGACAGCTCTTAGCGCTTTCTGTACCGTTGACGTGTTTTATATTTGATTTCCGCTACATTTAGACGATTTTTATGAAGCTTAGGATGGATGTATGGTAGCTAGAAGGTTGATTTGAGATATTCTGTAGCTTTTTAATGGGTAGGCGTTCTTCCCAAGCTGAATGAAATCGTCTAATAGTTGCCAGAATAAAATTAAAAGGGCGTCACCGGTACTAAATGGGTTACTCAACAAAATAACAACACAAACCCATCACTCCATATCGACGTACCTGTATGTCCCCGGAGGCAACATATCGACGTACCTGTATGTCCCCGGAGGCAACATATCGACGTACCTGTATGTCCCCGGAGGCAACATATCGACGTACCTGTATGTCCCCGGAGGCAACATATCGACGTACCTGTATGTCCCCGGAGGCAACATATCGACGTACCTGTATGTCCCCGGAGGCAACATATCGACGTACCTGTATGTCCCCGGAGGCAACATATCGACGTACCTGTATGTCCCCGGAGGCAACATATCGACGTACCTGTATGTCCCCGGAGGCAACATATCGACGTACCTGTATGTCCCCGGAGGCAACATATCGACGTACCTGTATGTCCCCGGAGGCAACATATCGACGTACCTGTATGTCCCCGGAGGCAACCTATCGACGTACCCGTATATACCCGGAATCAACATAATCGTCTTACCTTTATGTCCCCTGCGGAAAAGATACACCTATGCTGACAATCCACCTTGCCCTCGGGTCTGCAGGAACACCGTCGTTGGCACCCCTCCACCCACTCCTCACCAATGCCATAGCTCACTGGGCCCTCGGCTATACAACCACCTGGAAATTAATTTAATTAATTGAGTTTAGAAGTGAAGTTGGTTGGTGAAAAAATATAATAACACAACAGGAACACAGAATGATTAAGGGGGTAGTGCTTGGTTTTTGGTCTATATATTTATTAATATATTTTTGAGTTTCCTTGCTAGACCTTCATCAAGCTTAGAAAAACACCCACTAGACCCCCTTTCAAGATACATTTGTACATTATTCGGTAGAAAAAAAATCCCGGCCGAAGCCGACAAATCCAAATTGTCATATCCATCAATTCCAAATTGTTACATCCACCGACTCCCTCATATGATTCCCAAACAGAAGAAGAAAAGAACAACAACAACAGGAACAAACCATTCGTATTAGACGTAGGTATAAAGAACAACAACAACAGGAACAAACCATTCGTATTAGACGTAGGTATAAACAACAACAACAACAGGAACAAACCATTCGTATTAGACGTAGGTATAAACAACAACAACAGGAACAAACCATTCGTATTAGACGTAGGTATAAAGAACAACAACAACAACAGGAACAAACCATTCGTATTAGACGTAGGTATAAAGAACAACAACAACAACAGGAACAAACCATTCGTATTAGACGTAGGTATAAACAACAACAACAGGAACAAACCATTCGTATTAGACGTAGGTATAAAGAGGATATAATAATGAGAGAGAGATAGAGAGAGATTTACATAGATACACTGACCACACAGACCTTACGATCCAAACGAGGTGGTCAGGACTTAATTTTATATTCTTAATTCTAGAGAGAGAGAGAGAGAGAGAGAGAGAGAGAGAGAGAGAGAGAGAGAGAGAGAGAGAGAGAGAGAGAGAGAGAGGACAATAAACAAAACAGTTGGATGAGGAAGTGGGTAATGATGTCGAGGATTGAGATGGGTGGGTAATGTGTTGTAAAAAAAAAAAAAAAAAAAACGTGAGGGGATACAGTGGGTGATAAAAAAGTCGGTGTCACACGAGTTAATTTTCCGGCAGTTATTACGGGCAATTGTAGTCTGGCAGCTTCAAAATGTTAGTGCCGTAAGAATTAAATTATTTAGCATAATCTACCTACAGTCTACTTTCCGATGCCAATGTGGAAAAGCCTCAAAATATTACGAGAAAAAACTTGCTCATCGAAAATTGCCGGAGGCTAGAGTTGAGAATAGCAAGCGAGAGAGACTAAAACATGAGAATATAAGAAGATGGAAGTCTGCAGAAAACCATACAAGGCAGATTCCTCTCACACCCAACCCATCTTGTCCACATGTCTATCTAATTTTATCTTGAAGCTCTATATCGTTCTTGATCCTACTATGGCGCTAGGTAGCCTATACCACCTATCTACAACTCTGTTGCCAAACTAGTATTTGAATATTATATTTCCTGAAACGAAATTTATCCAATTTGAAACCATTAGTTTGAGTTCTCTCGCTATCACTGAGCTTCAGTACATCTTTCATGTCCCCTTTATTTATCCCACTTACCCACTTGAACACCTCTATCATATTCCCTCTAACTCTATGTCTCTCTAACGAATGTAAGCCTAATTTCTGAAGATAGTAAAGCAAGAATGATGAAGCAAACAGATGAGGAAGTGTGTAATGATGGTGATGGTTGAGATGTGTGGGTAACATGTCAATAGATCGTGACTCGGGGGAGACATCTTCTTTGTTCAATGGTTGGGGCTTAAGGTCGACCCACACGAACACTTTTCACGATTTTTTTTGTAAGTCATGCCTCGAAGGTAATTGATTCGAATTGTGCAAGATTCCACCCAATTTTAATAATCTATGTTTAGCCTGGTCTGATCCCACGTCCGTCTAGGATCAACTTGGATGAACTAAATAGATAGGCTCCCAGTTGTGTCGGAATCCCACGATAAATAAACGAACACAAGTGCTCATCCTATACAGGGTAGGAATGTGTGTTGAGGCTGGAAATCTACAGAGTTTTCTTTAACCTGTTATTCTACCTTTACTACGAGGTGCCTGGGTTCCCACCATAGTACATACACAGATGCACTGGTGAGAAGTACGTGTAGGCTAAACAAGTGTGGTGAGAGAGAGAGAGAGAGAGAGAGAGAGAGAGAGAGAGAGAGAGAGAGAGAGAGGTAGAGGTAGGTAGGAATGTCTCGGTAATAATGATCGTGGGTAATGACACCATCAATCTTATTACTGGCTACCCCATGTGGGGGGGGGGGGGGGGATACTAGGAATGTAGATGTGTGTGTGTGTATGTGTCTCTACTGTGTGGTGTGTGTGTGTGTGTCGTTGTAAAGGCTTATCCCTCCTAACCATCACCTGACCTGAGAAGAGAGCAGGTAATGACAGAGGCATGCAGTAACCAAATCACAGATAGAGAAACTAATGAACAACCAGAATAAGAGAACCAACGAAGGAACCCCCCCCCCCAAAAAAAAAAAAAAAAGTGGATACGGCAGGAAGCAGAGGGCAAGGTGCTGTACAGTCAGTCACAAAAGTTCGTGGCCCTACTTCGATTATCTTTGCACGATTGATTTATGGGTATATATTTATGGGTATATATTTATGGGTATATATTTTGCTTCACATAAAGTGGTATAAGTGGTTTGGTAATTGACCCTTTGAGGAATATGACGCTTTTTAAGAATTTATTCTGGCTATCATTCGACGATTGATTTCAATTTAGGAAACAATTGTGGGAGTCAGAGAAGCACAAAGGAAGGCAAGCAACAACAGACCTACTGATCCTTACTAGGCTGCTTGTAAAACAAAACAAAACCAAAAATATGAGGGATGCTTGAGATAGTGTTCACCCCTTTGACTGCTGGAGAGCCTCCCAAAACTGAACCAAATCGTCTATCGACAGCCAGAATACACTATAGAAATGCGTCATAATCGTCAAGGGGTTAAGGGGAGATGTTCACTTGAGGGATTTTTTTTCTGGACTCCTTTCTCCCTCATGTATAGCCCCATTGTTTTCCTAATGTTAAGACGTTCGCCCCATTATTTTGACGATTTTAAGAAATTTCAACCCATTTCTGTCAATTTTAAGACCATTCGTGCAATTTAGGTGTCGATTTTATCCTGGCGAGCGATAGCGAGCCTGTATTTTAAGAGGAACCGTCTTTCAGCCGGGACATTTTTCAACCGAAAAATGTACAAATTTATCTTGAAAGGTGCTCAAGGGGGTGTAATCTTAAGCTTGAAGGATATCTAGGGACCAAACTAAAAACCTCCCCTTAATTGCATAATGAAAAACACGAGGGGCCATGAACTTTTAGAGCGACTGTACTCTTCCTTCTGGTTCCACTCTGATGCTCGCTGAAGGAAGAGGGTCATGAAAGGAACACACACGGACACAAATACAATAGTACGCGTTCTGTTCCACGTTTTCTGTTAAAGTTCCTATTTTCTTTGCTACCTCTTTTGTTTCACTTCATAATCTCAGGAACCCGCATTACTCCCTTATTAAATGTTAATATCAGTATCAAACGCAAACGAGACGATACCATGCTATATTATAGGCCCAAATGCTTCAGAACTCGACTCCAAATGTTAATATCAGTATCAAACGCAAACGAGACGATACCATGCTATATTATAGGCCCAAATGCTTCAGAACTTGACTCCAAATGTTAATATCAGTATCAAACGCAAACGAGACGATACCATGCTATATTATAGGCCCAAATGCTTCAGAACTCGACTCCAAACGAGACGATACAATGCTATATTATAGGCCCAAATGCTTCAGAACTCGACTCCAAATGTTCAAAGATGCGAATTGGCGTAACCTTAGACTGTACAGTCACGAGCATAAATGCTGCGACACCAACCAGATAACGCTCGCCCCTTTGTGTTGAAAGGTATTGTTAAACTTAATTTTTAAACCCACAACAAATTCTCTATTTCATTCTAGCTGCCGTCAGATGATTTTATTCAGCTTAGTATAAACCTCTAGTGTTGAAGAAGGTAACGTTATCTGGTTGTTGTCGCAGCATTTATGCTCGTGACTGTACATAGACATGGAAGATATATAAGAAGAAAGAACTACAGACTATTACAGGAATCAAGGAAACAATGAGAAGGTACTACTGCTGTTGTTGTTCCACTCCGATGACCACAGGAAGAGGAGGAGGAGGAGGAGGAGGAGGAGGGAGAGAAGGAAGAGGAAGAGGGTCAGGAAAGGAACAAGGAGGAGGAGGTGGTGGGAGGCAGGAAAGGAACAAGGAGGAGGAAGAGGAAGAGGGTCAGGAAAGGAACAAGGAGGAGGACAGGAAAGGCAGGAGGAGGAAGGAGGAGGAGGAGAGGAGGAGGAGGGAGAGAAGGAAGAGGAAGAGGGTCAGGAAAGGAAAAGGAGGAGGAGGAGGTGGGAGGAGGAAAGGAACAAGGAGGAGGAAGAGGAAGAGGGTCAGGAAAGGAACAAGGAGGAGGAGGGGGTGGGGGGCAGGAAAGGCACTTGGAGGAGGGAGGGAGGGGGGGGGGACAGGAAAGGAACAAGGCGGACAAATATATATTATAACTTGGAGGAGGAGGAGGGAGGGGGGGAGAGGGGGGGGGGGACAGGAAAGGAACAAGGCGGACAAATATATATTATAACCTTTTCTTTTCATGCCACCATTTTCCTCGCTGCCTCCTTCGCTTGACTTGAGATACACAGGAAATATTAACGTTGGTTCCATGACTAAGAGAGGCCTTGTTCAGAGTCGAATTACATTGTTTGGTTGTAACTAAATAAAGAATGTCGCAGTCAAACAAATGAAACCATAAATAAATATATTAATAAATAAAGACATACATATATTAATAAACAAAAGAGTAGCCTATATGTAAATAAACTCAATTAAACTACTTAATATAATATTTAATCCTTCGAATTAAAAGTACCCTTGTTGACGTGTAAGAAATTAAAAGTACCCTTGTTGACGTGTAAGAAATTAAAAGTACCCTTGTTGACGTGTAAGAAATTAAAAGTACCCTTGTTGACGTGTAAGAAATTAAAAGTACCCTTGTTGACGTGTAAGAAATTAAAAGTACCCTTGTTGGCGACGTGTAAGAAATTAAAAGTACCCTTGTTGACGTGTAAGAAATTAAAAGTACCCTTGTTGACGTGTAAGAAATTAAAAGTACCCTTGTTGACGTGTAAGAAATTAAAAGCACCCTTGTTGACGTGTAAGAAATTAAAAGTACCCTTGTTGACGTGTAAGAAATTAAAAGTACCCTTGTTGACGTGTAAGAAATTAAAAGCACCCTTGTTGACGTGTAAGAAATTAAAAGTACCCTTGTTGACGTGTAAGAAATTAAAAGCACCCTTGTTGACGTGTAAGAAATTAAAAGCACCCTTGTTGACGTGTAAGAAATTAAAAGTACCCTTGTTGACGTGTAAGAAATTAAAAGTACCCTTGTTGACGTGTAAGAAATTGCTTGGTGATATCGTAGGTAGAATAGAATTAAGGGGAGATATCCACTGGAGGGATTTTTTTCTGGAACCCTTTCTCCCTCATGTTTAGCCCATTGCTTGGTGATATCGTAGGTAGAATAGAATTAAGGGGAGATATCCACTGGAGGGATTTTTTTCTGGAACCCTTTCTCCCTCATGTTTAGCCCCATTGCTTTTGAGATTTTAAGACAGTCGCCCCATTAGTTTGGCGATTTTAAGAACTTTCGCCCCATTTCCGTCAATTTTAAGACCTTTCGTGCAATTTAGGTGTCGATTTTGTCCTGGCGAGCGATAGCGAGCCTGTAATTTAAGAGGAACCGGCTTTCAGCCAGGACATTTTTCTACCGAAAAATGTACAAATTTATCTTGAAAGGGGCTCAAGGGGGTGTAATCTTAAGCTTGATAGATATCTAGGGACCAAACTAAAAACCTCCACTTAAAGCTATCTGTTAAAATGCACGCATTGCAGAATGATTGTTCGCACTTGATAAATATCCTGACGTTCTGAGCAACCCTATACACAACTACGGCCCCATGCACCTCTGTCCCCAGTCAGTCGACGCCCCTCCTCCCATCCAGCACCGCCTTCACTCATTATACTTCTTCACTCCATCTTTCCACCTCTCTCTTTTTTTTGTTGTTGTCCCTCCTAAACAATCTAGGTATTCATATGTCCATTGTTTTGTCCCTCCTAAACAATCTAGGTATTCATATGTCCATTGTTTTGTCCCTCCTAAACAATCTAGGTATTCATGTGTCCATTGTTTTGCCCCTCCTAAACAATCTAGGTATTCATGTGTCCATTGTTTTGCCCCTCCTAAACAATCTAGGTATTCATGTGTCCATTGTTTTGTCCCTCCTAAACAATCTAGGTATTCATATGTCCATTGTTTTGTCCCTCCTAAACAATCTAGGTATTCATATGTCCATTGTTTTGCCCCTCCTAAACAATCTAGGTATTCATATGTCCATTGTTTTGTCCCTCCTAAACAATCTAGGTATTCATATGTCCATTGTTTTGCCCCTCCTAAACAATCTAGGTATTCATATGTCCATTGTTTTGTCCCTCCTAAACAATCTAGGTATTCATATGTCCATTGTTTTGTCCCTCCTAAACAATCTAGGTATTCATATGTCCATTGTTTTGTCCCTCCTAAACAATCTAGGTATTCATATGTCCATTGTTTGTTTTGTCCCTCCTAAACAATCTAGGTATTCATATGTCCATTGTTTTGCCCCTCCTATTGCTGGTGTTGTTATAAATTCAACTGACTACACTCATTACGTAACCATATCCACGCCAAAACAAACTTGGTAATCGTATGTTCATTGTATTGTTTTGGTTTTTGTTTTTTGGGGGGGGGGGGGGGGGGGGCGGCGGCGCGGGAAGATGGCCGGGGACGGAAGTGACGTCATAGTGTTGGTTCCCAGGGGCCCCGTCTGTAATAATAATCCACCCCGACGTGCCGACCACAAACTACTCGTCCCCCCCCCCCCCCCCCCCCCGGGACAACCCGACCGTGCCCAACACACCCCGGTCCCAGGTCTACCCCTCTTGGCCTATTAGTCTATTCATTACTATTAGGCCAGACATCTTGACCCATTGAGTACCCTTTTCATTATATGCCGTTAAGCTTTACACGATTATAGTCAGCTTAGGGTGGACGTCTACCAATATATCCTTCCTAAGCTTCATAAAATCCTCTAAATGATAGCTGAATACAAATCAATAAGACGTGGCCGCCAGTACAGAAGGGGGTTAAGGGCCCAACACACCCCAGGCCCAGTCTACCCCTCTTGGCCTTATATACTTCATTATAACTCTTTCTTTACATTGAGATAATTTTATACAGTTTAGGAAGGATGTGTGGCAGGTAAAAGGCTTGATTGGATGTGTGGCAGGTAAAAGGCTTGATTGGATGTGTGGCAGGTAAAAGGCTTGATTGGATGTGTGGCAGGTAAAAGGCTTGATTGGATGTGGCAGGTAAAAGGCTTGATTGGATGTGTGGCAGGTAAAAGGCTTGATTGGATGTGTGGCAGGTAAAAGGCTTGATTGGATGTGTGGCAGGTAAAAGGCTTGATTGGATGTGTGGCAGGTAAAAGGCTTGATTGGATGTGTGACAGGTAAAAGGCTTGATTGGATGTGTGGCAGGTAAAAGGCTTGATTGGATGTGAGGCAGGTAAAAGGCTTGATTGGATGTGTGAGGCAGGTAAAAGGCTTGATTGGATGTGTGGCAGGTAAAAGGCTTGATTGGATGTGTGGCAGGTAAAAGGCTTGATTGGATGTGTGGCAGGTAAAAGGCTTGATTGGATGTGTGGCAGGTAAAAGGCTTGATTGGATGTGTGGCAGGTAAAAGGCTTGATTGGATGTGTGGCAGGTAAAAGGCTTGATTGGATGTGAGGCAGGTAAAAGGCTTGATTGGATGTGTGGCAGGTAAAAGGCTTGATTGGATGTGAGGCAGGTAAAAGGCTTGATTGGATGTGTGGCAGGTAAAAGGCTTGATTGGATGTGTGGCAGGTAAAAGGCTTGATTGGATGTGTGGCAGGTAAAAGGCTTGATTGGGATAGTGTGGCAGGTAAAAGGCTTAATTGGATGTGTGGCAGGTAAAAGGCTTGATTGGATGTGTGGCAGGTAAAAGGCTTGATTGGATGTGTGGCAGGTAAAGGCTTGATTGGATGTGTGGCAGGTAAAAGGCTTGATTGGATGTGTGGCAGGTAAAAGGCTTGATTGGATGTGTGGCAGGTAAAAGGCTTGATTGGATGTGTGGCAGGTAAAAGGCTTGATTGGATGTGTGGCAGGTAAAAGGCTTGATTGGATGTGTGGCAGGTAAAAGGCTTGATTGGATGTGTGGCAGGTAAAAGGCTTGATTGGGTGTGTGGCAGGTAAAAGGCTTGATTGGATGTGTGGCAGGTAAAAGGCTTGATTGGATGTGTGGCAGGTAAAAGGTTTGATTGGATGTGTGGCAGGTAAAAGGCTTGATTGGGATAGTGTGGCAGGTAAAAGGCTTGATTGGATGTGTGGCAGGTAAAAGGCTTGATTGGATGTGTGGCAGGTAAAAGGCTTGATTGGGATAGTGTGGCAGGTAAAAGGCTTGATTGGATGTGTGGCAGGTAAAAGGCTTGATTGGGATAGTGTGGCAGGTAAAAGGCTTGATTGGATGTGTGGCAGGTAAAAGGCTTGATTGGGATAGTGTGTATAGATAGCCTTGTAATGGGTAGACGTCCTTCCTAAGCTGAATAATATGGTCTACATGTAGCTGGAATCCAATATACAATACGGCATCGGAATAGAAGGGGTTAAGGGGAGGTATTTGGTTTGTTCCCTACGTTTTCATCAAGCTTAAAATTACACCCCCTTGAGCCCCTTTCAAGATAAATTTGTACATTTTTCGGTAGAAAAATGTCCCGGCTGAGAGCCGGTTCCTCTTAAATTACAGGCTCGCTATCGCTCGCCAGGATAAAATCGACACCTAAATGACACGAAAGGTCTTAAAATTGACAGAAATGGGTTGAAAGTTCTTAAAATCGTCAAAATAATGGGGCAAACGTCTTAAAATGAGAAAACAGTGGGGCTAAACATGAGGGAGAAAGGAGTCAAGAAAAAAATCCCTCCAGTGGACATCTCCTCTTAAGCTGCATACAATCGTCTAATGTTAGCCTATATATATATATATATATATATATATATATATATATATATATATATAAGACTTCGTTACGGGCACAGACAAAATATGAAGCAAACGCGACACGAACTATTTTTGTTATATCGGCTAAAAAAAAAAAAAAAAAAAAAAAAAAAGTGTTCCGAGTCTTGGGGGATGGCCGAGACCGCAGGACCAGGCAGGAAGGACAAAGTTCAAGGCTACATACTCCAGGTGATGATATACACCCGACATTATAGAACAATAGATGGAATTTACCTGGACAATTGAGGGGGACTGGTTGGTTTAAATTATAGACATCTTGGCTTATTCGCATTTCAGAGATAATGTTTGTATATGCGTGAATATTGCTTCCTGTAGCTGCGAGATGGTGATTGCAAGGACGAATGTATGTATGTACTTACTCAGGCCCATTCTCCACTTTTCCTTTTTTTTTTCCCCCTGGGGGTGGCCGACTCAAGACAGAGCCCGAATAGGGACAACATCACAAGGACTAATAATTGGCTAAATTGCATGGAGATTCATTGTATGTGACGTACAAGGTCTTAGCTGACTCGTATTTCAAACCTTCATATGTTTCTATATAGTAGGTGAAATATTGTTGTTTGCGGACGTAAAGGCTAAAGTGCAAGGAGTTCTATTTTATGTGACATAGATTTACCTCACTATGTATGTATGTATGTATGTATGTATGTATGTACTCAGGCCCATTCCCCACTTTTTTTCTTTTCTGGGGGTGGCCGACTCGAGACAGAGTCCGAATAGGGACAACACAACACAACAGAAAACAATGAACACAAAAAAACAAAACACAAATTCACACACATCTAGGTCACCCAGGAAAAATACCCTGAGGCCCAGGCCCATTTGAGGTCCTCGGCCAAAGATTCCCAGGTCCCAGATCCCCCGGAGAGGCGCCGATTTCCGCAGGCAGACCCGCAGCGAAGCTTCACCACCACAATTCAATTAATAAATAAGTACATCATATATAGACACCTTAAAGGGAGATTTCCACTTGAGGGATTTTTTTCTGGACCCTTTTCTCCCTCATGTTTAGCCCCATGGCTTTTGAGATTTTAAGACGTTCGCCCTAGTAGTTTGGACATTTTAAGACATTTTGCCCCATTTCTGTCAATTTTAAGACCTTTCATGCCATTTAGGTGTCGATTTTATCCTGGCGAGCGATAGCGAGCCTGTATTTTAAGAGCAACCGGTCTCTGGCCGGGAAATTTTTCTACCGAAAAATGTAAAAATTTATCTTGAAAGGGGGTCTAGGGGGGTGTAATTTTAAGCTTGATGAACACGTAGGGAACAAACTAAATACCTCTCCTTAACGTACCTTGTGTATCAATGGTGACCTTCGCTGAGCCTCCGAACGCCCCGGACCACTTGAGTGTGTACTGAGTCCCTGGCATGAGTTCCTTGAGCATAAGAGAGTCCTCACCGGCCGACACCATCTTCTGCAGCCACTCCGTACTGCCTTCACCCTAGAATACAGCATGAGAAAACACACGTTAATATTATTTAACTCTTTCAGTACCGGTGCTGTCCTTTTAACTCTATTCTGGCAACTATTAGACGATTTGCAAGGGTTGACAAAATATATACTAAAGGTTTCTAAACTCCTCCGATAGTCCCACAGGTCTTTAAGTATCCCATGAAGACGCAGGTGCGTCTTCCCGTACATGAGAGGGTAAGTTCACTAACCCTGGGATCCTTCCTCAGGATCTCACCTTAAGTCATCTGGTAATCTATCGACTAACGTCCAATCATCCACTTCCAGTCTTTGTGCTCAGTTCACCCACTTATTATCATCTATTATTCCATGTAGCCAAACCACTGTAGTCTGTCAGTATGCTTCACCTCAGGACAACCTAAACCTAGTCTCAACTCTCCTGCTGGTCCATTTCTCATTGCTTAACAATAAAGGTAGGATCAAATCAGAATGCATACAGAGGTTCTAATGTTAACAGAATATAGCGTACTGTAGTATGACATTATAAGCCCTGCATATATATTGCTATACATATATCTCACTGCTTATATGCCTTTATCCCTGTAACTTCTAAACTCTTAACATTCATATTAAACAATCTTGATTTATTGAACTCCCTATAACTTTATCTATCTCATTAACATATAATATATTTGTTGATACTTCCACTTAAATCAACACCCATTTTCTCTGTAAATGTAAACTGTATAATGTATTTATCTGGTCATACGTCATACCAGTATGCTGAGTTAATGCTGTGTTGCATCGACATCCTTGAACCCAGGCGATGCCTTCTTACTCAGGCATCGCCAAGGCAGACTTCTACAGACCTCAGCCAGAGAGAGACAGAGCTCTTTACTCCCTCTAGACTCTAGACTCAAACTCACCCTCTATAGCCAAGCTCCTATATCCCCTAGATATATTAGACCACACAAGTCATATATCACCTTGCTCCTCAGGCTTTTATTACAAGCCTTATCATATATCTGTACTTATATACCTGTACGTTTATACTTATTATCACTTATCCAATAATTAATATGTTGTGTTATTACCTATAATCCCCTATATACTTAACATATTATATGGCGACCTTGCCAGGACACTTGCTCTATCGCTGACACTTGCTCTATCACCTCTTCCAAGGTAACCATTTACCCCACAAATTACCACCTTACTGAACTCTATCAACTATACAACGTGAACGATATGTTTCTCACTCTCCCAAATATCTCAGC
This sequence comes from Paralithodes platypus, assembly GCA_032716605.1. NCBI lineage: Eukaryota > Metazoa > Arthropoda > Malacostraca > Decapoda > Lithodidae > Paralithodes > Paralithodes platypus. Next base: position 23,341,449 of record CM064563.1, read on the forward strand.
TAATATATCTAAACTTCACATCAACTCACCTGATTTAAAAACCCTTCAATTGATCAACAAGTCAATTCTACCTATGGATTTTGTTAAATACTATCACCCTTACATTGCCATCCCAGCGATTGGTACTCCTATGCTCATTATCATCATCATCCTAGGTGTCTCTTGGTTTGCTCTTTCTCGCCTGAGTCTTCGCATTGCTGCTCTTGAAGCCCACGCGAGGAATAGAGCACTTTAGGTTGTTTCTTTATTATTTTACACAATGATATAGAGCGTGTCCAAACATACCTTGTAGTAGAGTTCTCCGCCTTTGCTGGAGGGTAGGATGACGGTGGAGGAGTTGTGGTTGACCTGACGCACCTTCAGGGATCCTACACCAACCTTGCCTTCAACCTGCCAGATAATAAGAGATATGTAGGCCTATTAGTAATTAATACATAGATTGATAGTAAGCAGGTTAACAGATCTATTTAAATAGCTTAATAGATACACACTTGAAGAGATGAAGTTGGCAAAATATATTTTTTCTTAGATACTTAAGCAAATGAAGGAATATGTTGGCCCTACTCTTCAATCAAGAGAGGGCTATAAAAGTTTCTGACAATTTAATTGACAAACTATATATTTCACATTAGCGGTGCGGATATTCTCTGAGTATTGGTATCAGAGTCAAAATTATGCTCCAGTAAGCCATTAATATAATATGATAATTAATAATGGATTCCAGACGCAATGCTCCTAAAAGATTATTCATGTGACATTGGCCAAAAATAGTATTAACCCATACAGTACCAGGAACATCCTTTTCAACATATTCTGGCAACTATTAGACGATTTTATACAGTTTAGGAAGGACCTCTAGCAATAATAAGGCTTCACACTATCTCCACCAACCCTTTTAACTACCCCAGATCCTTCCTAAGCTGCACAATATCGTCACAATATAGCTAGCATAAAATATAACACACGTCGCTGGTACTCAAAGGGTTAAGGGGAGATTTCCACTTGAGGGACTTTTTTCTGGACCCCTTTCTCTCTCATGTTTAGCCCCATTGCTATTGAGATTTTAAGATGTTCGCCCCATTAGTTTGGCGATTTTAAGAACTTTCACCTCATTTATGTCACTTTTAAGACCTTTCGTGCCATTTAGATGTCGATTTTTTCCTGGCGAGCGATAGCGAGCCTGTAATTTAAGAAGAAGCGGCCTTTGGCCGGGAAATTTTTCTACCGAAAAATGTACAAATTTATCTTGAAAGGGGGTCAAGGGGGTGTAATTTCAAGCTTGATGGAAATCTAGGAAACACACTAAAAACCTGCCCTTAAGAGTACTAACCTTGGAAGAGGGCTCGGTGGCAGGCTGGTCCTCCCGGGTACTGTTGTCGTCATCTGGGCAGAGGCAGGGAGGAGACATAATTATTATAGATACACACACGGGTTGGCTTTATCAACGACTGTACATTACTGGATCTCTAGTGTTTCTCTTTGTGCAAATACCATTAAGGGGAGGTTTATAGTTGATTCCCTAGACTTCCATCAAGCTTAAAATTACTCCCCCTTGACCCCCTTCCAAGATAAATTTGTACATTTTTCGGTAGAAAAATGTTCCGGCCAAAGGCCGCTTCCCCTTAAATTACAGGCTCGCTTTCGCTCGCCAGGAAAAAATCTACCCCTTAATGACACGAATGGTCTTAAAATTGACAGAAATGGGGCGAGGGTTCTTAAAATCGCCAAACTAATGGGGCAAGCATCTTTAAATCTCACAAGCAATGTGGCTAATCATGAGGGAGAAAGAGTTTCAGAAAAAAATCCTCCAGGTGGAAATCTCCCCTTAAGATTGATATATGTAAGTGATTATAATTATGTATTAAATCAACTGGCAAGTACACCGGCACTGTCTAAATGAAAACAATACACCGGCACTGTCTAAATGAAAACAATACACTGGCACTGTCTAAATGAAAACAATACACCGGCACTGTCTAAATGAAAACAATACACCGGCACTGTCTAAATGAAAACAATACACCGGCAGTCTAAATGAAAACAATACACCGGCACTGTCTAAATGAAAACAATACACCGGCACTGTCTAAATGAAAACAATACACCGGCACTGTCTAAATGAAAACAATACACCGGCACTGTCTAAATGAAAACAATACACCGGCACTGTCTAAATGAAAACAATACACCGGCACTGTCTAAATGAAAACAATACACCGGCACTGTCTAAATGAAAACAATACACTGGCACTGTCTAAATGAAAACAATACACTGGCACTGTCTAAATGAAAACAATACACCGGCACTGTCTAAATGAAAACAATACACCGGCACTGTCTATATGAAAACAATACACCGGCACTGTCTATATGAAAACAATATTCCATAGATATTCTATATTTGCATAATGATAAATATTGGAGATCCAGGATTCATACGATAGTACAGTTGAAATAATTATAAAATTGCTCAGTTATAGCCTCAAAAATGCGTTTTTGTGTTGATATTGATTGTGTTGTAGTCTATGATTATATTTTAAACAATTTCTATGCAATGTGAAAGATTTGTTGACAACAACCATATATATATTTGTTGACAACAACCATATATATATTTGTTGACAACAACCATATATATATTTGTTGACAACAACCATATACCGTATATATATATTTGTTGACAACAACCATATATATATTTGTTGACAACAACCATATATATATTTGTTGACAACCATATATATATTTGTTGACAACCATATATATATATATATTTGTTGACAACAACCATATATATATTTGTTGACAACCATATATATATATATATATTTGTTGACAACAACCATATATATATTTGTTGACAACCATATATATTTGTTGACAACCATATATATATATATATTTGTTGACAACAACCATATATATATATTTGTTGACAACAACCATATATATATATTTGTTGACAACCATATATATATATATATATTTGTTGACAACAACCATATATATATTTGTTGACAACAACCATATATATATTTTCATATTTGCAATATAAAGAAAAAAAAATGTATTTGTAATACTTAATGAACTGTGCATACCATATAAATACCAATTAACATTATCAAACATTAACCCAGTGTTCAATACAGGGCAGGCTTAATGGGAGGTTTTTATTTGGTCCGTAGATATCCTTCAATCTTAAGATTACACCCCCTTGAGCCCTTTTCAAGATAAATTTGTACATTTTTCGGTAGAAAAATGTCCCGGCTGAAAGCCGGTTCCTCTTAAATTACAGGCTCGCTATCGCTCGCAAGGATAAAATCGACACCTAAATGGCACGAAAGGTCTTAAAATTGACAGAAATGGGTTGAAAATTCTTAACATCATCAAAATAATGGGGCGAACGTCTTAACATTAGGAAAACAATGGGGCTAAACATGAGGGAGAAAGGAGTCAAGAAAAAAATCCCTCAAGTGGATATCTCCCCTTAAGAAAAATTATATATATATATATATATATATACAACATTTTGAAATGACAGATTGATAAGGGCGAATATCCTCTATATAACAGAACAGCAATAGTGTGAACAAGAGAGATCAAACACGTCCATTTATACTCAGTCCCAAGTCACTCCATAAGAATAAAATGTCATAAAGTAGCAATATTTAGGGGTTGTATAAGCTAGCCGCAGGTTGGAACTTAGGGTGGTATCACACGAGAGCTTTTATACTCAATATTCGAGGATCAACACTTTTCTGGCAACATTTATGGGATATTTTGCACTGGTATCGGAAACTAGACTAATGATAGGTGAATTTAGGTGACCCAAATATTATAAAAGTTGACCTTATAAGCTGCCAGATCAGTGTTGAGGGAAAATGCGCTCGTGTGATACCGGCTTTAAGGTGGTGGTGAAGTGCTGCCTTTGTGCCAAGTGATATTTGAAAATTAAAATATAAATATATATATAAATGAAAACAAATGTACCGGTGAGCAGTGGTCGTGAAGTGAGAGGCTGGGTGTATGAAGTCTTTACAGAGAAGCATTTTGGTGCATGTATATGTACTGTATAGTAGTGTGATGGTCTTATAGTCCATGTGCCAGAGTGAATACCGATACCATCCAGGAGCTTTAATCATATTATAATCGACAAGACATTATTTGTTTTGATGTGGCGATGTTAATTCGAGAAGATATCCTTTGCCAATTACTTTTTTTGTTTTCATTTATTTCCTATTAATTTAATTCGATAAGATATCCTTTGCCAATTACTTTTTTGTTTTCATTTATTTCCTATTAATTTAATTCGACAAGATATCCTTTGCCAAATACTTTTTTGTTTCATTTATTACTTGTTTATTAAGTTTATACTGAAAATGTTCTCTCTCTGGCTGGTACGGATTCGTGAGATCTGACCCATGGACTATACTGCTTTGTGTCCTTGTAATAAGTAACACCCCGTTCTCAACATTAATCATCAATTACAAACCCCAATGTACTTGAATAAACTAATGAAAGCATATGGTCCTCCCGGGACTCGAACTCGGGACACCACACCCAGAACATAAGCACCTAAACCATTACACCACCGAAGAAAATTGAAGCAGTCGTTTGTGGGTTATTGTCTGGCTGGAGTCGTCTGGTTGTGTCGCTTGCTGCAGGTTGTTTCCTTCGTCATCTTACCTGGAACTTTCTTGCCCTCTCTTGCTAGGTTAGGGTCACTTTCTGGCATTGGTGTGGGATCCGTGGTTATCTCCGGCTGTAGTGTTGTGAGAGCCTCGGTCACCACCTCGACATGCTCATGGACAGTGACGCGATGTATTGGTTGACCATCTTTGTCATATTCCATCACCACGGCCACCTGATCTTCTGATACAGGCTCTGTATTGAGTGGTGCCAGGGTGGTCACTACCTCTACCTCCTCCATCGGTTCTTCGGTAATGTCTTCTGCATCCATTGGAATAATTGTTGTGATTTCTTCAGGCTCTACAGCCGAGTCAGTTACAGGTACTGAAGCTACGGTTGTAGCAAGAGCTTCCTCAAGAAGACCTACACCAGGAGGAGTTGTTGTCTCAGTGTGCTTGTTCTTGTTCACAGTTTTCTTTTTGTTCTTATTGAGCTCGTCCTCTAAATCCTTAAGTTTTCGTTGATATTCATCCCCAGTAATAGGCTGAACTTGATCCTGCGCTACAGCACGACCAGTCAGTGCCAAAACTTCCTTATTTTTGTCGACCTCCTTTTCTGCGATAGGCTTTGGTAGTGTGAGAGCAGGTGATGATAGGAGGGAGGGTCGTGTTAAGCTATTAGCACATGCCACCACTACACAGCACTCGTCAGTACCAGGACGGTTGCGTAGCTCAATACAGAGTTCTTGGTTGGCGTGTTGGCCGGTGAGGAAGAGTCCTTGTGGGCAAGTGACCGGGGCGCAGATGAAGGTGCCATCGGAACCACAGCGGCACTGCTCCTCACACTGTCCGCTGTACCGTGTTTCACCCTCTACGTAGAGGCGGCCCTCGAATTCACATCCTGAAGAACACCATTACTGAGGCATGATGCTAACACAAGGAGCAGAGTGAATGAGGCAGGCGCTGACAAAGACGGTGTTAGCAGTGAGGCAGTAGTTGATCTTAGTAGTAACACAGGACAACACTGCTACACACTGACACCTCTACACTACACACACACAGACATACACAAAGGCGATGTTAGCAGTGAGGCAGTAGTTGATCTTAGTAGTAACACAGGACAACACTGCTACACACTGACACCTCTACACTACACACACACAGACATACACAAAGGCGATGTTAGCAGTGAGGCAGTAGTTGATCTTAGTAGTAACACAGGACAACACTGCTACACACTGACACCTCTACACTACACACACACAAACATACACAAAGGCGATGTTAGCAGTAGTTGATCTTAGTAGTAACACAGGACAACACTGTTACACACTGACACCTCTACACTACACACACACAGACATACACAAAGGCGATGTTAGCAGTGAGGCAGTAGTTGATCTTAGTAGTAACACAGGACAACACTGCTACACACTGACACCTCTACACTACACACACAGACATACACAAAGGCGATGTTAGCAGTGAGGCAGTAGTTGATCTTAGTAGTAACACAGGACAACACTGCTACACACTGACACCTCTACACTACACACACACAGACATACACAAAGGCGGTGTTAGCAGTGAGGCAGTAGTTGATCATAGTAGTAACACAGGACAACACTGTTACACACTGACACCTCTACACTACACACACACAGACATACACAAAGGCGGTGTTAGCAGTGAAGCAGTAGTTGATCATAGTAGTAACACAGGACAACACTGCTACACACTGACACCTCTACACTACACAGACACACACACACAAATACGGACAAAGCATCATGCGTAAGTACTGTCAGGCTCATATCATGCCTTCATCAACACATAGTACTACACAGTTGCTACCTGTTAAGCCTAAGTCGTATACAACCAGTATAATGTTATGTGAGTGATATCAAGATCGAATTAGAATGCTTAATCTAAACGATGTAGGTCTTGTAAAATGTGTGTGTGTGTGTGTGTGGGTAGTGTAGTGATGAAGTATTGTGTACTAATGTGCAAAGAAAGGCAAGAATAAATGACAACATAATTTGGTGGTCAGTCTAATTTGTCTACAAGTACGATCGGTCTACAAATACAAAAGTTCACAGACAGGCAACACAGAACAAGGGACAGAAGCAGCAGTTCACACACAGACACACAGACAGAACAGGACAAACATAAAGAAAGTTAAGGAAGTTATTACAGACACAATTATAATAAGCAAAGAACAGGATAACCATTAGGAAAGTTAAGGAAGTTATTACAGACACAATTACAATAAGCAAAGAACAGGATAACCATTAAGAAAGTTAAGGAAGTTATTACAGACACAATTATAATAAGCAAAGAACAGGATAACCATTAAGAAAGTTAAAGAAGTTATTACAGACACAATTATAATAAGCATGCTCTAATGAAGCTATGGCATTAGCAAATGATGATTACAAAAGCAAAAATAAGTATTTACGTACAGTACATGGCAAAATAAGTATTTACGTACAGTACATGGCAAAATAAGTATTTACGTACAGTACATGGCAAAATAAGTATTTACGTACAGTACATGGCAAAATAAGTATTTACGTACAGTACATGGCAAAATAAGCAACAAATATACATATAAATATTTAACTTTTATATATAAACAGCAAGATTAAACACAACAATATGTGGAAATATTAAAGAAACACATACATTGACTGAAATATAAAAGGCTAAATTTATCATGCAAGATTTCATGCAATAATGCAAAATATAAATTAATAACACCTATAACATATTCAGAATATTATGATAATTCTATCAAATACTACGTAAAAGTAGGCATCAGCTAGAAACTTAAAATGCAATATATTCATCATATCCTACCGACCGTATTGATCTTTGCCCTATGTAAACAAAACAAAAACACTATTTTATATTTCTGTTTTTCTTAATAAATTTTCTAGATGCACTTCTATTTAGTCACTTGGTTAATCTAGCCAGGGTCTTCCCATAATTATGATCTTGTTGTTGCGGTGCCAAGCTTTCAATCAATCAATCAATCAATCAATCAATCAATCATTCAATCAATCAATAAATCAATAAATAAATCAACCAATCAATCAATCAAACAATCAATCAATCAAACAATCAATCAATCAATCAATCAATCAATCAAACAATCAATCAATCAATCAAACAATCAATCAATCAATCAATCAAACAATCAATCAATCAATCAAACAATCAATCAATCAATCTCTCTCGTATACACACAAGCACGATACACTAGACTAATTTACCTGTTGCTTATTAATCCACCACCTCTTCCTTCCTGCATCAATATATTATCCACATTACCATCCCTCCACCCACACACTCTCTCTCTCTCTCTCTCTCTCTCTCTCTCTCTCTCTCTCTCTCTCTCTCTCTCTCTCTTTCTAGTCTACCAGGTCTTCTATCTCCATCGTCTCTTCCTGCATCAATCTATCATCCACATTACCCCCCCCCCCCTCCCTTCCCCACCAGAGCGCCTCCCAAGTGCAAGGTCAATCTACTCCAAAGTTCATCGCTTCCGTTAACGGGGCTAGTGGTGGCTGTTTTTGTATTGGTCTATTAACCCTTTGAAGCTCTGACGCGTTTTAGCAGTTTATTTTGGCTAACATTAGACGATTTTATGCAGCTTAGGAAGGATCTGTGGGTATTAAAAGGGTGACTACTATCTCAATCAACCCTTTGACTTCCATAGACCGTCACTAATCTGAATAAAACCGTCTAATAGTAGCCAGAAAACAGAACAGAAACGCGTATTGGAGCTTGAAAGGGTTAATTAGTGTATTCATGTATGTTAGTTTCTTCGCTCTATAACACCATCAAGCTTAGAAGAACACCCCCTAGACCCCCTTTCAAGATAGATTTTTACATTTTTCCAAGACCGAATCTTCTTAAAATTACAGGCTCGCTATCAAAACAATCGACACCTAAATGCCGCGAAAGGACTAAATACTAACTAAGAAATGCGGCGAAAATCGCTCGTGGTTGTTTCCTACCACCCCGTCTTGCTTCTCTCCCCTCGTATTTTCTGTTCTCTTCTTGTCAGTTCCTCTTACAATTACAACACCTCTCTCTCTCTCTCTCTCTCTCTCTCTCTCTCTCTCTCTCTCTCTCTCTCTCCCGTTAATTTATAGCATAATCTCTTTCATCATTTTCCTCGTGTTTTGCTCCAGGAAAAGACGCTCGAGAGGAAAGAGCTTACACACACACACACACACACACACACACACACACACACACACACACACAGGATGAGAAGCAATGAAAGAATGTTCCTGTTTGTTGAGAGAGAGAGAGAGGTAGATACATTAATGTGTTTATATACAAATGCATGTATATACTGTACACACGTATGTACTGTGCAACTCTCCAACCCAAGAGTGAAACGTTAATCTCAGTCTTTCTTCTATTCAACAGCCGAGCTCTGGAACTCTCTCCCAGAATCAGTCTTTCCCTCCTCCTATGACTTAAATTGCTTCAAACTCCGTGTGTCCAGGCATTTTGGCTCGAACGTCCCTTGCTTTGGCCCTGTCACTCTTTCAACTATGGGGGAGGCACTCGCTACAGGCAGTTCTGCCTTTTGTTTCCCTCACTCACATAGAACAAAATTTGTTAATCCCTCCATCTACACTACAATCTACCTTCCACATCATCTTGCTTCCTGTTTGTTCTACCCCTTCTTCCCCTTGCATCCCATTGTTATGAAGACGAAGATCAGGCAGCCTCCCTCCCTCCTAGGTTATTGGCCAACCCCCGTTAATATAGCCTCGTTACGGGCCAACATAGGTCAACTAACTGTACCCCCCCCACACACACACTTCTCCCTCTCCCAAAATGCGTCATAATCCTCAAGGGGTAATATAAGACTTGGACTAATATATATACAGGTTTAAAGACCCTGCCTTTGTCGTCAAGTTTTTTATTTTGAGATCGGACCGGGGTACCTGATCCCACGTCTTTCTAGGTCTACCCCTATGTGAAGCTCCCCCCACGTTCACAGTCCGGCATTTCTTCACTTAGTCCTGATCATCCATTCTCTCCACGTGTCCAAACCAACCAAGTCTGCTCGTGCGCATTACTTCACTGATACTCCTAATGCCCAGACGCCTTCTTAATTTCTCACTCAATACTCCGTCCATGAGGGTAACCCCACATATCCATCTCACTATTTTCTTCTCTTTCTGTTCCATTCTAGTGATATTCTCCGCTTTAAGCGGCCTCGTCTCTGAGGCATAGGTTATTGCACTCCTAACACACGAGGTGTGCACCTTCCTTTTAGGGTGAAGTGGGAGTCCTCTCATGGTCAGGAGTAGCAACAGCTCTCTAAACTTTCCTCAGCCACTTCTGACTCTAGCAATGGAGCCAGCTTCAGCGCCACTTCCGGCGGAAACCGTATCGCCCAAATACCAGAATTAATTCACACACTCCAGCGCTACACTGCCGAAATCAACACTAACAGGTGGGTCATTTTACACAAATTGTCCCTTGCATACTGCACATTTAAAGTCTAAGATTCTCGTCAAAGGTCCTCCTGTCCCATTACATCTCTTGAGTACCCACTACACTATAGACGCAACATTGAATTGAGTTACTTCCCACCCCCTTCCCACATACTGAGCATGGATAGTCGCCGCTTCTTTCCATAGTTCCGCGCCCTACTCCACTGATCATGACCTTTGTTATATCTATGTTAACTCTTAGATCCTTGTTTGCCATACCCTCCCTCCATCTATTGAACTATATCTCCGCTTCCTGCGCACCATCTACGATAACAACTAGGTCACCTGCATATAAAAACTCCCATGGCAGTTATGTTGACAGAGCCTCCAGGACCAAAAACAAAACAGCAACGAGCCCAGCACTGAAGTTTGGTGCATGAGCTCCAACTTTTCCTAGGAACTCTTCGCTCAGAACCCCATTCACTCTAACTGCTGCCTATGATCCCTCATAAATTCTCATTATCACACGCACCAACCACTCTTCTGCTACGAGTTTTCTCCTAGCACACTGCATTACTTCCCTTGGCACCCGGTCAAAGGCTTTCTCCAGGTCTACGAATATGTGGAAGATACTAGATCTTAATCGAGCTTAATAAATAACTTACGACTATCATTATGAATATAGAACTCACCACTCTCCGTACTGTTGAGGGGGATACAGACGCTGGCCTCGGAGTTAGCCAAGGTAC